>CM059783.1:21820165-21990165 GCA_030435695.1 Brachymystax lenok tsinlingensis | reverse complement strand
TAGGTCTCACAATAAAGCTCATAAGCAGTGTCCCGTCCTCTGGTAGTGGAAAATAACCTGGCTGTGTCTCTAACTGGGCCAAGACCCTCAAGAATATCTCTCTCTCTCAGAGGAGGAGGAGAGGATGGATGGTTGAAGTATTACCACAACCTTGAAGAGAGAAACTAGGTTTATGGAAGGACACGCAGCCAGCCCACTGGAGACAACAGATGCTAAATGAGGTTAGATACAAATAGATGTTCCATTTTACACAGCTCTGTGTGTGTGTGTGTGTGTGTGTGTGTGTGTGTGTGTGTGTGTGTGTGTGTGTGTGTGTGTGTGTGTGTGTGTGTGTGTGTGTGTGTGTGTGTGTGTGTGTGTGTGTGTGTGTGTGTGTGTGTGGGGTGTTAAGGCTTAATAGGCAAAATAGAAAGGATTAGGAATACAGGAAGTGGGTTATGAGTCAGCCGACAGGGACAGGAAGTTCCAGTGAGATGTACTTCCTTATTCCCTGCGTCACTCATGGCACCATATCCTCCATCACTCCATTTTAGGGAGAATAGTATTTATCGCCCCTTTGACAAATATATGTATCACAAATGGCACTCTATTCCTATATAGTGCACTACTTTATACCAGAGCTAGTCAAACGTAGTACACTATATAGGGAATAGGGTGCCATATGGGACGAAGACAAGTGAAGTGAAATATTCCCCCCTTCCCAGAAGACATAGTGGCAGGCTGGCAGCAGCAGTATCAGAACATTATGCAACACGTCTGATAAGACTCCATTACATCATATGGAATGATATTAGTATTGGTAATGCCCTGTATGTGTTACATTGGATTTCCACTTTCCTAACAAAGTGAGGCTAGCTGGCTACTAAGACATCTGCCTCTAGACTATACACTGTTTAAAAACAAGGGTGCCTTGGATGTCTACAAATCATGTGTTATGGTTACAAATCATGTATTATGGTTACAAATCATGTGTTACGGTTACAAATCATGTGTTACGGTTACAAATCATGTGTTACGGTTACAAATCATGTGTTATGGTTAAGTGTCCAACTTAAATATTAGTTAATTTTTTTAAATGGGTTATAAAACGAAGCGTAGAATGTGGTGGTTACTGTTGCATATTATAAGTTATTAAAGGCAATACAGAGAACAGAACTATATTGAATAGGTTCTAAGTCCTTCCTTAATTACAGTCAAAGACTAGTTCGCATCCCAAATGGAACCCTATTCCCTATATAGTGCACTACTTTGGACCGAAGTGTGCCATTTGGGACGCAAACCTGAACTCATGAATTTATTGTGGTGATAGTGAATGGTGATCCCTGCCTACTGTACAGCTGGGTAGACAGGACGGACACACCCTTACCCCTCCAGCCCAGGGTTATGGATCGTTAGTCACAACCACCGTTTGGGCCATACAACAGCTGGCTGACTGGGCTCAGTGTGGGGGGGGGGGTGCTCTTTAGCCTCGGGCTATAAGAGAAGAAGAAGCGCTGTCACAGATACAGACCAAGACTTTGCCTGTGGTAGGAACCAGGTGTGTTGGTTTACAGGCTGTTTGATGAAGGAATTGGGGAAAGGGTATGCCCTGCGTCAGTGCAGTGGAGTGGAGAGGAGGCTCACCATAACAGCATGGTCATTAGAGGTAATGGTAAACACAGGGTTGATGAGAATGATGAGAGGAGAGATGCTACTGGGGGTTTTATTGTGATGTATTCACCAGACTAGACCAGCTGGAGAGGAGAGATGCTACTGGGGAGTTTACTGTGATGTATACACCAGACTAGCCCAGCTGGAGAGGAGAGATGCTACTGGGGGATTTACTGTGATGTATACACCAGACTAGCCCAGCTGGAGAGGAGAGATGCTACTGGGGGGTTTACTGTAATGTATACACCAGACTAACCCAGCTGGAGAGGAGAGATGCTACTGGGGGGGTTTACTGTGATGTATACACCAGACTAACCCAGCTGGAGAGGAGAGATGCTACTGGGGGATTTACTGTGATGTATACACCAGACTAGCCCAGCTGGAGAGGAGAGATGCTACTGGGGGGTTTATTGTGATGTACACACCAGACCAGCCCAGCTGGAGAGATGCTACTGGGGGGTTTATTGTGATGTATACACCAGACTAGCCCAGCTGGAGAGGAGAGATGCTACTGGGGGTTTATTGTGATGTATACACCAGACTAACCCAGCTGGAGAGGAGAGATGCTACTGGGGGGTTTATTGTGATGTATACACCAGACTAGCCCAGCTGGAGAGGAGAGATGCTACTGGGGGGTTTATTGTGATGTACACACCAGACTAACCCGGCTGGAGAGGAGAGATGCTACTGGGGGGTTTATTGTGATGTATACACCAGACTAGCCCAGCTGGAGAGGAGAGATGCTACTGGGGGGTTTATTGTGATGTATACACCAGACTAACCCAGCTGGAGAGGAGAGATGCTACTGGGGGGTTTATTGTGATGTATACACCAGACTAGCCCAGCTGGAGAGGAGAGATGCTACTGGGGGGTTTATTGTGAAGTACACACCAGACTAACCCAGCTGGAGAGGAGAGATGCTACTGGGGGGTTTATTGTGAAGTATACACCAGACTAGCCCAGCTGGTACACCCCCCCTTATCTCTGTCTTTCTCTCTCCTTAGACCTGTCTCTGAAATCCCTATCTATTCAGAGAAGATGGCACAGAACACAGGCACTCACACACACTTACACACACTCACACACACTTACACAGAGTCCCCTGAGAGGTCAACATAGCAGTGTTCCCTTCCTGCTGCTTAGCTGACCCTGTCAACCTGCTCCTCTCACTGCCTTGATAACAACATTACCAGACCAGATCAGACCAGATCAGACCAGGGAAAGCTTCATAATTACATAACATTCAGTCTAAAGGCTCTCTCAACCCTCCACCATATGACTGTGTTTTATGTCTTCATTGGGAAAAAAGGTTCAGGGTGGGTACACAAATGTTCAGTCAGTCAGACAGACACAACAGATTAGACACACACACGGTGAATCAACCGTGTGTATCATGATTGACTGACTCAGAGTCTCACTGAATGTTATTTTACCATACAAGAGACTGGATGCTCTTGTATGGTAGCAGCCAGGAGACTGAATTCTCTTGTACGGTAGCAGCCAGGAGACTGAATGCTCTTGTACGGTAGCAGCCAGGGGACTGAATGCTCTTGTACGGTAGCAGCCAGGAGACTGAATGCTCTTGTACGGCAGCAGCCAGGAGACTGAATGCTATTGTACGGTAGCAGCCAGGAGACTGGATGCTCTTTTACGGTAGCAGCCAGGAGACTGAATGTTCTTGTACGGTAGCAGCCAGGAGACTGGATGCTCTTGTACGGTAGCAGCCAGGAGACTGGATGCTCTTTTACGGTAGCAGCCAGGAGACTGGATGCTCTTTTACGGTAGCAGCCAGGAGACTGAATGCTCTTTTACTGTAGAAGCCAGGAGACTGAATACTCTTGCATGGTAGCAGCCAGGAGACTGAATGCACTTGCATGGTAGCAGCCAGGAGACGGAATGCTCTTTTACTGTAGAAGCCAGGAGACTGAATACTCTTGCATGGTAGCAGCCAGGAGACTGAATGCTCTTGCATGGTAGCAGCCAGGAGACTGAATGCTCTTGCATGGTAGCAGCCAGGAGACTGAATACTCTTGCATGGTAGCAGGCAGGAGACTGAATGCTCTTGTATGGTAGCAACCAGGAGACTGAACGCTATGCTGGTGGTTTTATAGCAGCTAATCTCAATGAGTCACCACGGCCTAAAAATCCCCAAACTATTCCATCCAGACTTCTGTTTGTATTGTCTGTGTGAGTGTGTGTTCACTCACTGGCTCATCCTCCCTCTCTCTCTCTGTCTAGTAAGCAGGGTGTCCTAAAGCAGGCATGTCTCCAGACCTCTTAGACATGGACAGGGAGGTATTCTATGCCTGACAGAGCACCACACACAGAAGGGTAATGTATAGGAGGCTATGTGGTGCCTGCTCTTCCAGGCTATACAGGATAACCAGTGAGAATGTAGCCTTTTCCCTCTCTCTCTCTCTCTTCACTGTTCATACAGTTTGAAGTCATTAGGTACCTCATCAATACAGCGACCAAGTGTGAAGCTTTCGACGTGTATGTGTATGTGTTGTGTATGTGTTGTGTGTGTGTGTGTGTGTGTGTGTGTGTGTGTGTGTGTGTGTGTGTGTGTGTGTGTGTGTGTGTGTGTGTACCCTACACGTAACCCCTCCAAGAGCCTCTGCTTCCTTTACACCTAGGTGTTAGTCAGGACGAGGAAACACACACACCAGACTGTCTACTTTCCTCCTGCATACCTCACACTTGGAAAGTTCTAGTTGCCCAGCCAGGGGGTGACCAGAGGTCAAATATTACCCTCAGTATCCCTCCCTCCCACTGTCTCTTCACACAGTACAGAGGTTGAGTAACCCACTAGACCTATTTTAGTCAACAAAATACTTGAAATAGCCCTATAATTCACATGTCATGGCTACAGGGAAGGTGGTTCAAGGTGGATTATTAAATGGATTTGTCAGTGCATGTTCAGTGGGACAAAACGTTTTAATTCTTACTCATGCATCTCAGCTCATTAAAGCTCACAAGTTAAAGTAAACAGAATTAGACAAGAAACTCATTCTTCTGAGGTCTGGTAACACACGTTATAAATGTAAACTAAATTTAGCTACATTGGCCCCAATGTATTTTTAAACTGACCTTTGACTCATTTTGTATAAGCAGTGTGACCTCTGAGGCAATTACAACCGATTTTGTCTCCTGAAGCCAAGTTGGTAATTATGGCCATAAAACAACATTAAATCGGCTCATTATTGAATTTAAATTTGAAAGCTGAAATCCCACGTGGCATCATCAGGGAATTCTCAAAGGATTTCTGATTGAAACACACCATGAACATGGGAGTGTTTATGAATATTTATCAATGAAACACCAAAATATCACTATATTCAGTTGCCAGACGCTGTGTTTTGATGTTCTTAAATCACAAACTACATTATAATGGTGTTATTCACTTGTTGTAACACACCAAGATCCAACAGTCACACTCGTTTCATTTGCGGTTAGTCGTTGTCTAGAACTCACCACTTTGCCGGATTGTCTCTCGATGGCTTTCTTCACTTTGCCGTATGTCCCTTTCCCCAATGTCTCCAGCAGTTCGTATCGGTGCTTCAGGTTGTGCTTGTGGTGATGTTTCTTCACGCTAGAGTTAGACCATCTCCCGTCATCCAGGATCGAGATGTCACCAAGGTAGTCGACAGGTAAAGGTCTGTCTCCCCAAATCTGCACATCGCTCTGTCCTACCTCAGTCCCAGCGCTGGACGTGGACACATTGGACACATTAGATGCCGTGGACACATTGGATAGCCGACGAGTTTTTGATGAAGTTTCCATCAGGATAACTAATAAAGTGTCAATATGATCAAATCCAAGTGGATTAATGACGGCTATCCGTGCTTTAATGTATGTGTCCTTAGAAATACACCTCCAAATACATACAAATATTTGTGTTTTGATGAAAAGTAAATTATTCAATCATTGGAGCAAAATCTCTTATTCCTCAATTGTAAAGAGGTTGTTTCTACTGTGCTCCGTTCTCGTTGTTCCCTTATGGTAATCCAATTGATGCTCTAATGGTAGCAAAATGAAACCAAACGAGCGTTTTGGGATTGTTGGATACAGCTGCGCATTCATTCTCTGTCAGAACCATGCGAAATTGCTCTCTCCGATGTGGCGCTTGTCTTGAGAGCGACGATCCGCGCCTAGGTCATAGCTGTGTGTGCGATGTATTCGAGTGTGACACACAGAGCTGTTCGGGTTTGTACCATTCTCATCGCCTCTCTTTCATACGCCCTCTCTCCCTTTCGTTCTTTTTGTCAGAGAGAGGTGTAAGGAGCTGGAGCCAGTAGCGGCAGACGGGGGGTGGGGTCTAGACCCCTACTGTCCCCTTTCCATGATTGCCTTTTGTGTATGTTATTAGAAAGACATGGGCTAAAAGCAAGTATTGTACACTGCGCTGGCTTTGCCTGTTGAAAGAACAAGCGAACTTGGAGCAAAATACAATTTTAGAAAAGTATGAATGTCTTACTAGACATGCTCTTGCTTTGATAACGGGGTATATTAGTCAATTCTCTGTAGAATTTTTGAGTAAATGTATTCCAACCTTGAGATGAGGCGACCTTGGTTTGTCCTATACTTCTGTAGCAGGCGATGTGTGTAATTACTTAACGTTGTGACACTCCTCTTGAACATGGTGTGCCTGGGTGCTCAGACTACCTAATGGTAAACCAAGACCCCCTGTAGTCCCTAGGGAAATCATTTACACCCACCCACACAGGAAGGGAATGAGAGAGAGAGATTATAAATACAATTTACATTCTCACTTCTCATGATGTTGTAGCCCACCGATAGGATCCATGTTAGTGTGTTAGATCCACTTGACTGGCCAGCTAGCCTTAGCCAATGTCATTTTGCTATAGTAAGATGTCATACAGACATCTCTTCGGCAGAGGGACACTGATGAGGGACACTGATGAGGGACACTGATGCACATACATGGGTTTAGCTTTATTTATTCATTAGTCTAGTAGCCTTTATGTATAGAATGACAATATGTCCTCCTTTGTGGAGCATTTAAAGGTTTTATCTCAATATCAAATCATTTATCGGTTACAATTCAGTATCTTACTGTGATTTTGACAATATTAAATGAAAACAAATAAACAAAAAAGTAATGACAGTATTTGCTTACCTAACTATATGTTTTTCACACTATTGTATTCAGAAATTTGCAAAAGACAAACTGACAGCCACAACCAACCATAGACATATAATCCATAGATGGATGTTCCTACTCAAGCCAAGACTGCCAGCCATTGCTAGTGAACCCATGAGTTTAACAGTCAAATTGACAGGGTCAGAGGTCACAAAACCCTTCTATGGATTATGTCTATGGCCACAACACAACAAGCTGTTCCACACATAGAATAAGGAGCGATAAGCACACCAAAGACGGCATTAATTATTAGATAAAGACGGCACTTCTAAAAGCCTATTTCACACCACAGCCTGCTGAATTTGCAAGATCAATTTTCTTTCATTTTGATTTCAGAACAAATGAAAATGTGGCACTGACTTGCACATGGGTTGATTTTTCAGCATTGTCTCAATGAAGAGTTTTGCGTTCGACTAACCACGTGTGACGTGCAAGCGCAGTTACAAGCCTGCTAGAGTTAGTGGCAGGCGGACAAGCAATATCCATTGTCATAGTACGGATGAAGCCTGAGCTGGAATGTGAAGCTAACTGAAGCTGGTTAGCTTTAGAAAACCCTGAGTTGATTTAGCTTGCTTCGTAGTATACCACTCAGATGTTAAGAACCTAATCCTGATTTACAGTCACCTTTGACCCCACAGTACACCATCTATTCTATGACATCCCCTTATGGTCAGTCCAGTCCAGGTCAGTCATGTCTGGTTCAGATTAGCATGGTCCTGTTTGGCTGTAATACAGTGTGTCTGTTTCAATGTGTTTAGTAATGGGTAATGGTGTTGATTCATTTAACATTATACCCTTACAGGTCTGTGAAGAATGATTTCAAATGACAAGTTTTACATACAACAGAGATGGTGTGATGGGGATCATATCTCAAACAGTGCCATCTAGTGGGGAGAAAGGAGAAGTGTCATCACTGAGTTCATTAGCAGTGCCACTGTCAGAGGAGAAGGCACTTGTGACATGACCTGAAAAGTTAGTAATTTCCTCTAAAAATCCTTGGAGAGTGTTGAGAGACTAGAAACATCATTCTGTGACATCTATCTCTCCCTCCAGACAGATGTAAATTAGCTAGACCCTCCATGTAGACCAGAGAGTAGCAGAGAGCACCTGTGGAGAGAAACAGCAGGTTACCAATAGAATAGATCAGAGAAACTTTAATCCTGAAGCATGGAGAGCAGATCCCTAGGAGAGGTATCATCGTATGTGAGTCTGAGCGTGTACTCAGAGTATTGTCCACATCCTGCCTTTTTATTCTCAACTTGTGACTAAATAGATCTTTGTCCTAATTATCTGTTTTCTTTCAGTTTTCATCCTGTTTTCCACGATTGTGGATGTTTCACATGGATCAGTAAATTAGACTTCCGAGTGAAGCTTTCTCCGCACACATCACAGCTTAATTATTTCTCGCCTGTGTGAGTTCGTATATGCGCAGTTAGGGTCCCCTTCTGGCTGAAGCTTTTCCCACAGTCTCCACAGCTAAATGGTTTCTCTCCTGTGAGTCAGTATGTGCCTACTAAGATTCCCCTTCTGGGAGTAGCTTTTCCCGCAGTCACCACAGCTAAATTATTTATTTCCTGTGTGAGTCAGTATATGTGTGGTTAAGTTTTTCCTGCAATTGAATCTTTTCCTGCAAGCATCACAGCTAAATAATTTCTCTCCTGTGTGAGTCCGTATATGCTTAATTAGGCCCCCCTTCTGATTTTAGCTTTTCCCAGTCTCCACAGCTAAATGATTTCTCTCCTGTGTGAGTATGTTTATGCTTCCTAAGTTTCCCCTTCAAATTTAAGATTTTCCCACAGTCAGCACAGCTAAATGGTTTTTCTCCTGTGTGAATCTGTATATGCACAGCTAGGGCCCACTTGCGATTAAAGCTCTTCCCACAGTCGCCACAACAATAAAGTTTCTCCCCTGTGTGAATCCTCATGTGCTTGGACAGATCTACTTTGAGTTTGAAGGTCTTGCCACAAACAGAGCAGGTGCAGGGTGTCCTACCGCGACAGAGTCGGACATGGGCCTTCAGTTTACAGGTGGAGCGGTAGCTTATTTTGCAGAAGCGACATTCACTGGGTATTTTCTTAAAGAGAGTCACATGCCTCTGCAGGTCAGCTTTCATAGAAAACACTTCACCACAGTCACGGCAGTGGTGCGTTTTTCTAGACGTGGTGCTGTGTTTGAAACAGTGTTCCCCCATTGATGGGTTTGGCCCCAATGATGTGCTGGGATCCAATGGTGGGCTGCATTCAAGTGCCATTGGGCCGCTGCTTTACGGCTGAGATTTGGCTGGAGGCATTGTTCAAATCAAATCAAATCAAATTTTATATTTGTCACATACACATGGTTAGCAGATGTTAATGCGAGTGTAGCGAAATGCTTGTGCTTCTAGTTCCGACCATGCAGTAGTATCTAACAAGTAATCTAACAAATTCACAACAACTACCTTATACACACAAGAGTAAAGGAATGAATACGAGTATGTACATATAAATATATGGATGAGCGATGGCTGACCGGCATAGGCAAGATGCAGTAGATGGTATGGAGTACAGTATATACACATATATATATATATATATATATATATGAGATGAGTAATGTAGGATATGTAAACATTATATAAATGGCATTGTTTAAAGTGGCTAGTGATACATTATTTCATCCAGTTATAATTATTAAAGTGGCTAGAGATTTGGTTCGATGGTAGAACGGCATAGGCAAGATACAGTAGATGGTTTAGAGTACAGTGTATACATTTGATATGAGTATGTTGGATACGTAAATCTTATATACAAAATTGTTTAAAGTGGCTAGTGATACATTTGTTACATCCAATTCCTATGTTTAAAGTGGCTAGAGATTTAAGTCAGTATGTTGGCAGCAGCCACTCAATGTTAGTGATGGCTGTTTAACAGTCTGATGGCCTTGAGGTAGAAGCTGTTTTTCAGTCTCTCGGTCCCAGCTTTGATGCACCTGTACTGACCTCGCCTTCTGGATGATAGCGGGGTGAACAGGCAGTGGCTCGGGTGGTTATTGTCCTTGATGATCTTTTTGGCCTTTCTGTGACATCGGGTGGTGTAGGTGTCCTGGAGGGCAGGTAGGTTTCCCCCCGGTGATGCGCTGTGCAGTCCTCACTACCCTCTGGAGAGCCTTACGGTTGTGGGCGGAGCAGTTGCCGTACCAGGCGGTGATACAGCCCGACAGGATGCTCTCAATTGTGCATCTGTAAAAGTTTGTGAGTGATTTTGGTGACAAGCCGAATTTCTTCAGCCTCCTGAGGTTGAAGAGGCGCTGTTGCGCCTTCTTCACCACGCTGTCTGTGTGGGTGGACCAATTCAGTTTGTCCGTGATGTGTACACCGAGGAACTTAACTTTCCACCCTCTCCACTACTGTCCCCTCGATGTGGATAGGGGGGGGTGCTCCCTCTCCTGTTTCCTGAAGTCCACGATCATCTCCTTTGTTTTGCTGACATTGAGTGAGAGGTTATTTTCCTGACACCACACTCCGAGGGCCCTCACCTCTTCTCTGTAGGCCGTCTCGTCGTTGTTGGTAATCAAGCCTACCACTGTAGTGTCGTCAGCAAACTTGATGATTGAGTTGGATGCGTGCTTGGCCACGCAGTCATGGGTAAACAGGGAGTACAGGAGAGGGCTGAGAACGCACCCTTGTGGGGCCCCAGTGTTGAGGATCAGCGGAGTGGAGATGTTGTTTCCTACCCTCACCACCTGGGACCGGCCCGTCAGGAAGTCCAGGACCCAGTTGCACAGGGCTGGGTCGAGACCCAGGGTCTCGAGCTTAATGACGAGCTTGGAGGGAACTATGGTGTTAAATGCTGAGCTGTAGTCGATGAACAGCATTCTTACATAAGTATTCCTCTTGTCCAGATGGGTTAGGGCAGTATGCAGTGTGATTGCGATTGCGTCGTCTGTGGACCTATTGGGACGGTAAGCAAATTGGAGTGGGTCCAGGGTGTTTGGCAGGATGGAGGTGATATGATCCTTGACTAATCTCTCAAAGCACTTCATGATGACGGAAGTGAGTGCTACAGGGCGATAGTCATTTAGCTCAGTCACCTTAGCTTTCTTGGGAACAGGAACAATGGTGGCCCTCTTGAAGCATGTGGGAACAGCAGACTGGGATAGGGACTGATTGAATATGTCCGTGAACACACCAGCCAGCTGGTCTGCGCATGCTCTGAGGACACGGCCAGGGATGCCATCTGGGCCGGCAGCCTTGCGAGGGTTAACACATTTAAATGTTTTTCTCACATTGGCTGCGGTGAAGGTGAGCCCGCAGGTTTTGGTAGCTGGCCGTGTCGGTGGCACTGCATTGTCCTCAAAGCGAGCAAAGAAGTTGTTCAGTTGGTCTGGGAGCAGGACGTCATGGTCTGCGACGGGGCTGGTTTTCTTTTTGTAGTCCGTGATTGACTGTAGACCCTGCCACATTCCTCTTGTGTCTGAGCCGTTGAATTGTGACTCTACTTTGTCTCTATATTGACGCTTAGCTTGTTTGATTGCCTTGCGGAGGGAATAGCTACACTGTTTGTATTCAGTCATGTTTCCGGTAGCCTTACCCTGGTTAAAAGCAGTGGTTTGCGCTTTCAGTTTTGCGCGAATGCTGCCATCAATCCATGGTTTCTGGTTGGGGAAGGTTTTAATATTTGCTATGGGTACAACATCACCAATGCACTTGCTAATAAACTCGCTCACCGAAACTCGCTCACCGTTCTGATTATCTGGAGGGTCACAGGGAATGCTGAGGCCCTTAAGGTGGGTCACAGTAACAAAAGGTGTGAGAACCACTTGTTTAGTGTCACTCTCTGTTCTCCACAGTCTGGGTTTGGGGAGAAGTCAAGGACTGAAGTGGGTCCTCCTGATCACATTCACTTTTCACACAGGAAGGAGTGAATTTGATATCAGCCTCCAGCCCTTGAAGCTGCTCTTCCTCCTGACTGGTCCTGAGTTCCTCCTGTTCCTCTTTAATCTGTGGACGCTCTGGGTTCTCCTGCCCCAGACTGGGGCTCCACTCCTGCTCACAGTGCTGCTGCTCAGGGAGAACCTCCTCTTCAGAGACAGAGAGCTGCAGGGAGTCTGGAGGAAACAAATTCATAAACCCTGCCTATTTCTAAAATGTCTCTTCTTGAAGCAGAACTGAACTCAAGAACCAACTTCTCTCGTTGAAAATGGCATATGTGACATCGATATGTCAGAAACATTTATGCCAGTGCCAAAATTGACTGAAAAGTGCAAGTAGGTTCATTTTGGTCATAAAGTCAGTCTCTTCCAAAACTGAGTTGTGAGATTTGAGTGCAAGAGTTCATCATGACTTAGTTGAGGGTTGGGTTTGATTTCCACAATGGCCACTAACACGGGATAAACAGCTGCGGTGACTTAACTCTATCCAATTGTACGGCAGAACACAGAGTGAGAAAGACCTGCCCAACAGTTGGTTTACATAGGACAACACTTTTTTACTTAAAAGATACTGCACCAAACACCTTAGCTAGATGGAATAATGCCGCCGGAGGGGATGGCTGCCGCTTTACGGGCTCCTAACCAACTGTGCTATTTTGTTAGTTTTTTTGCATTGTTTGTAACTTATGTTGCTGCTACCGTCTCTTATGACCGAAAAGAGCTTCTGGACATCAGAACAGCGATTACTCACCTCAAACTGGACAAAGAATTTTCTTTAATGAGTCCGACGTGAAGAATATACTGCTTCCCCGAGACCAGGCCCAAATCCCTGTCATTCGTGTGAAGAAAAGAACGGAGATACAGGGGGCTGAGGTCGGGGTGCCTTGTGAGAATTCATCGGCGAGTGGGTAGACCGCCACTATCATCCGCCCTATTGGCCAACGTGCAATCACTGGAAAATAAACTGGATGATCTATGATTAAGACTATCCTACCAACGGGACGTTAACTGTAATATCTTATGTTTCACCGAGTCGTGGCTGAACGATGACACAGATAATATAGAGCTGGCTAGGTTTTCCGTGCATTGGCAGGACAGAGCAGCTACGTCTGGAAAGACGAGGAGCGGGGATGTGTGTCTATTTGTCAATAACAGCTGGTGTGCGATGTCTAATATTAAAGAAGTCTCAAGGTATTGCTCGCCTGAGGGAGAGTACCTCATGACAAGCTGTAGACCACAGAGAGTTTTCACCTCTCTATTTGTAGCTGTCTATTTACCACCACAAACCGATGCTGGCACTAAGACCGCACTCAACGAGCTGTAAAAGCCCACAAGCAAATAAGAAAATGCTCATCCAGAAGCGGCGCTCCTAGTGGCCGGGGACCTTAATGCAGGCAAATTTAAATCCGTTTTTACCTAATTTCTACCAGAATGTCACGTGTAACCGGAGGGAAAAAAACTCTAGACCACCTTTACTCCACACACAGAGATGCATACAAAGCTCTCCCAAGCCTTACATTTGGCAAATCTGATCATAATTGTACCTTCCCGATTCCTGCTTACAAGCTAAAACTAAAGCAGGAATATGGAAGTGGACAGATGAGGCAGATGCTACGCTAGAAGACTGTTTTGCTAGCACAGACTGAAACATGTTCCGAGATTCATCCAATGGCATTGAGGAGTATACCACCTCAGTCACCGGCTTCATCAGTAAGTGCATCGACGACGTTGTCCCCTCAGTGACCGTACATATCCCAACTAGAAGCCATGGATTACAGGCAACATCGGCACTGAGCTAAAGGCTAGAGCTGCTACTTTCAAGGCAAAGCATGACTAAGACTAAGATTTTATCCTACTACAATGGCTCTGATGCTCGTTGGATGTGGCAGGGCTTGCAAACTATTACGGACTACAAAGAGAAACCTAACCACGAGCTGCCTAGTGACCAGAGCCTACCAGACGATCTAAATGCCTTTTATGCTTGCTTCGAGGCAAGCAAAACTGAAGCATGCATGAGAGCACCAGCTGTTCTAGACAGTGTGAGCAAGACCTTTAAACAGGTCAACATTCACAAGGCCCGCGGGGCCAGACGGATTACCAGATCGTGCACCCAACTGGCAAGTGCCTCAACTGACATTTTCAACCTCTCCCTGACGAGTCTGTAATACCTACATGTTTCAAGCAGACCGCCATAGTCCCCGTGCCCAAGAAAGCGAAGGTAACCTACCCTAATGACTACCACCCCGTAGCACTCACATCAGTGCCCATGAAGTGCTTTGAAAGGCTGGTCATGGCTCACATTAACACCATCATCCCAGAAACCCTAGAACCACTCCAATTCGCACACCGCCCCAACAGATGACGCAATCTCTATTGCACCCCACACTGCCCTTTCCCACCTGGACAAAAGGAACACCTATGTGAGAATGTTGTTCATTGACTACAGCTCAGCATTCAACACCATAGTACCCACAAAGCTCAACACTAAGCTAAGGACCCTGGGACTAAACACCTCCCTCTGCAACTGGACCCTGGACTTCCTGGTGGGCGGCCCCCAGGTGGTAAGGGTAGACAACAACACATCTGCCACCCTGATCCTCAACACTGGGGCCCCTCAGGGGTGCGTGCTTAGTCCCCTCCTGTACTCCCTGTTCATCCATGACTTCGTGGCCAAGCACAACTCCAACACCATCAATACGTTTGCTAACAACACAACAGTGCTAGGCCTGATCACTGAAAACGATGAGACAGCCTATAGCGAGGAGGTCAGAGACCTGGCATTGTGGTGCCAGGACAACAACCTCTCCCTCAATGTGAGCAAGACAAAGAAGCTGATCGTGAACTATAGGAAAAGGAGGGCCGTACAGGCCCACATTAACAACGACGGAACTGTAGTAGAGCGGGTCGAGAGTTTCAAGTTCCTTGGTATCCACATCACCAACAAACTATCATGGTCCAAAGACACCAAGACAGTTGTGAAGAGGGCACGACAACACCTTTTCCCCCTCAGGAGACTGAAAAGATTTGGCATTACCTTTTTTTATTTAACTAGGCAAGTCAGTTAAGAACTAATTCTTATATACAATGACAGTGGGTGTACTGCCTTGTTCAAGGGCTGAAAGACAGATTTTTACCTTGTCAGCTCCGGGATTCGATCTAGCAGCCTTTCGGTTACTGGCCCAACGCTCTAACCACTAGGCTACCTGCCGCCCCATGGGTTCCCAGATCTTCAAAAAGTTCTATAGCTGCACCATCAAGAGTGTCCTGACCGGTTGCATCACTGCCTGGTATGGTAACTGCTCGGCATCCGACTGTAAGGCGCTATAGAGGGTAGTACATACGGCCCAGTACATTACTGGGGCCAAGCTTCCTGTCATCCAGGACCTATATAGTAGGCGGAGTCAGAGGAAGGCCTAAATAATTGTCAAAGACTCCAGTCACTCAAGTCATAGACTGTTCTCTCTGCTACCGCATGGCAAGCGGTACTGGAGCGTCAAGTCTAGGTCCAAAAGGCTCCTTAACAGCTACTACCCCTTAAGCCATACAACTGCTGAACAATTAATCAAATGGCCACCCAGACTATTTACATTGACATCCTCTCCCCCCTTTGTTTTTACACTGCTGCTACTTGCTGTTTATTATGCAGCACCCTCAGCACCCCTACTTCCCGCAGCTATGGCTTTGCACTTTTTTTACAACAATTTCTTAAAAATTCTCAAAAAGTGACATTAGCTGAAGACGATTATCTCAGAGAACAAAACGTATAATATCTCATAAGCCTGTATTTACCACAGACCAAAACGCCATTCATTTTTCTCATAGGCTTTTTTCAAACTAACTATGCCAGAGTTAGTGCCTACAAAAAGATGACACAACGGTTTCGATCTATGGAATTTGTCTTGGCCGGACTTCAGTTAAACTGTAATACCGAAGCTGCCCTGTCAGAACAGTCGAAACCGTGCTTTAAGACCGGAACCCTGGGGCCTTGTTTTAGGCACAATTTGGTGAAAGCCCCAAAGGCTTCATAAATCCTTGTTTTCCCCATCACTAATAATAGTTAATAAAACATGGGAACATTGTGAACAGCAAACAGCTGGAGGCAGGGCTTTCTCCTATAGAGCTCCATTTTTATGGAATAGTCTGCCTATCCATGTGAGAGACGCAGACTCGGTCTCAACCTTTAAGTCTTTATTGAAGACTCATCTCTTCAGTAGGTCCTATGATTGAGTGTAGTCTGGCCCAGGAGTGTGAAGGTGAACGGAAAGGCACTGGAGCAACGAACCACCCTTGCTGTCTTTGCCTGGCCGGTTCCCCTCCACTGGGATTCTCTGCCTCTAACCCTATTACAGGGGCTGAGTCACTGGCTTACTGGTGCCGTGGCGGAGATCTTGTGGGCTATACTCGGCCTTGTCTCAGGATGGTAAGTTGGTGGTTGAAGATATCCCTCTAGTGGTGTGGGGGCTGTGCTTCGGCAGAGTGGGTGGGGTTATATCCTGCCTGTTTGGCCCTGTCCGGGGGAATCGTCGGACGGGGCCACAGTGTCTCCCAACCCCTCCTGTCTCAGCCCCCAGTATTTATGCTGCAGTAGTTTATGTGTCGGGGGGCTAGGGTCCGTCTGTTATATCTGGAGTATTTCTTCTCTTATCTGGTGTCCTGTGTGAATTTAAGTATGCTCTCTTTAATTATCTCAAATTATTTTTTTCTTCTCTCTCGGAGGACCTGAGCATTAGGACCATTCCTCAAGGCCTACCTGGCCTGATGACTCCTTGATGTCCCGAGTCCACCTGGCCGTGCTGCTTCTCCAGTTTCAACTGTTCTGCCTGTTTTATGAACATTTTAAAATCTTGTTCATGTTCTGTTATAATCTGCACCCGGCACAGCCAGAAGAGGACTGGCCACCCCCTCACAGCCTGGTTCCTCTAGGTTTCTTCCTAGGTTTTGGCCTTTCTAGGGAGTTTTTCCTAGCCACCGTGCTTTTACACCTGCATTGCTTGCTGTTTGGGGTTTTAGGCTGGGTTTCTGTACAGCACTCTGTGACATCAGCTGATGTAAGAAGGGCTTTATAAATACATTTGATTTTTTTTTTATCACTGAAAGCCTAAACAGTTTATTTATTGAGTAGAACTGTAGCTATCTAGCTATCAGTATATCTACATACAAACCTATCTACATAGTTCTATTTCCGGTGTGATCCGCAGCAGTCTCCGTAGTCGATCATTCTGCTCTTTGTAGTCCGATACTGTTTGCTCAAGTGCCCCGAAAATCTCCACAGCTGCCACTGTTAAAAGCTCATTTAAAAACACACGAAACGCCTGTAGTTTAGACATGTTTCTGTCGACGGAGAGTTGGGTATTCAGCTACTATACCTTCGTCCACAAGGAAAGAATGGTGGACACTTGTGGACAATCTTGAGTAAAATATTTACACAGATACCGGAACTTGTGAATTCAATTCAGACTTTAATTCAACGGATTAAAGCCGAGCCTCTCCCATGGAAAGAGACTGAAATATCTCATCACAGAGCCCTTCCTTTATAATATTCTGTCCCTGCTTAACGTATAGAATCACTCTTTGTATGTTCATGAATTCCTCCCATTGGCCCTATAGTTATCACATGATCTTTACATAGCACATATAGTCACTCCTTGTCTATTCATGAACAACTCCCATTGGCCCTGCTCTACAATTATCTTTCCGTCTCAGTTCTTGCTTGTTAACCCCCACATCTGACAGCTGTCTAGGTTATAATGGTAGCTATAATGGTGGCTGAGCCCTGGTCCTATATGCTCCATTCCTTATATAGCCATTCTGTCTCAGAACTTAAAAGTGGACAGTCTAAATTCTGCCTGCTAATATTGGAAATGCAATCTCAGTCATGATGTCTGCTACCACAACACAAACAAAACCGCTCATTTTTTCTTCCGTATTGTCTTATTCTGTTTTTATCAGCGGGTGGCTAGTACATAAACAAAACAAAGCGCCCCGATGTGGATGGGGTTTTACTACAAGCTCCATACAAATTATAATGTAAATATATAATTGTTTCCCCACATGTTAAGTAATAGGCTGATCTAGGATGATCATTCCTTGCATGAACTGAATTAAAAGACAACACATTGTAACACATGCGACTAATGGCAGCTGCTTGGGACTGAGGGGACAGCAAGCACTAAACCAGAGAATGCAGTTATCAACAGCAATTATAAAAAAAGTTATTGAAATGTGATTGAAAAAACAACAATGCATTTAAAACAGAGTTTGCACGTACACACACAGAAAGAGGGCACAAGAGATAGTAACTATTCATCAGGTCGTTGCTGTAAATGAGAATATGTTCTCAGTCAATTTACCAGATTGAGAATTTATCCAGGACACTGGGCATTAACACCCTTACTCTTAAGGTAAGTGCCATGGGATCTTTAGTGACCAGAGTCAGGACACCCATTTAACATCCCATCCGAAAGACGGCACCCTACACAGGGCAATGTCCCCAATCACTGCCTTGGGGCATTGGGATATATATATATTTTTTAGACCAGAAGAAAGAGTGCTTCATACTAGCCCTCCAACACCCCTTCCAGCAGCATCTGGTCTCCCATCCAGGGGGTGACCAAAACCAACCCTGCTTAGCTTCATAGGCAAGGCAGCAGTGGGATGCTGCTGGCTTGCACTGAGTTAATGTCCCACTCCTCCACATTGTGATAAATCTGGAACTTATGCGCGTGTGTGTACTATGACACTCCTGGTGGTGTTTGTGAATCAGGATTAGGTTCTCGTCACATTTGACCCCAGTACACACCACCTATGACCTCACCCTCATTCCCATGGTCAGTCCAGGTCAGTCTGGTTCAGTTTAGCATGGTCCTGTTGGGCTATAATACAGTGTGTGTGTTTTAATGTGTTTAGTAATGGGTAACAGTGTTGATTTATTTAACATTATACCCTCATAGGTTTGTGGAGAATGAACTGAAATGACTAACAAGTTAGACATGCAGGGATACTGCGATCACATCTCCAACAGTGCCATCTAGTGGGAAGAAAATAAACGTCATCACTGAGTTCATTAGCAGCGCAGTTCACTTGTCACACGACCTGAAAAGTTAGTATTTCCTCTAAAAAGCCTTGGAGAGTGTTGAGAGACTAGAAGCCTCATTCTGTGACCTCTATCTCTCCCTCCAGACAGATGTAAAGTAGCTAGGCCCTCCATGTAGACCAGAGAGTAGCAGAGAGCACCTGTGGGGAGAAACAGCAGGTTATCAATAGAATAGATCAGAGAAACTTTAATACTGAAGCATGGAGAGCAGGTTCCTAGGAGAAGTATCATCGCATCGTCCTCCACCAACCAACGGATGTGAGTCTATGAGCGTGTACTCAGAGTATTGTCCACATCCTGACTTTTTATTCTCATCTTCTGACTGAATAGATCTTTGTTGTAATTTTCTTTCTTTCTTTCAGTTTTCTTCATTTGTGGATGTTTTTCACATGGATCAGTAAGTTAGACTTTTGAGTGAAGCTTTCCCACGGTCATCACAGCTAAATGATTTCTCTCCTGTGTGAGTCAGTTTGTGCTTCTTTAGGGTCCCCTTCTGACTGAAGCTTTTCCCACAGTCTCCACAGATAAATGGTTTCTCTCCTGTGTGAGTCAGTTTATGCTTCCTTAGGGTCCCCTTCTGACTGAAGCTTTTCCCACAGTCATCACAGGGAAATGGTTTCTCTCCTGTGTGAGTCAGTTTATGCTTCCTAAGGTTCCCTTTCAAATTGAAGCTTTTCCCACAGTCACCACAGATAAATAATTTCTCTCCTGTGTGAGTCCGTATATGCCTACTTAAGTCCCCCTTCTGATAGAAGCTTTTCCCACATTCTCCACAGATAAATGGTTTCTCTCCTGTGTGAGTCAGTTTATGCTTCCTTAGGGTCCACTTCTGATTGAAGCTTTTCCCACATTCACCACACTTAAATGATTTATCTCCAGTGTGAATCCTCATGTGCTTGGACAGATCCCCTTTGAGTTCGAAGGTCTTGCCACAAACAGGGCTGGTGCAGGGTTTCCCACTGTGACAGAGGCGGACATGGGCCTTTAGTTTACAGGTGGAGTGGTAGCTTATTTTGCAGAAGCGACATTCACTGGGTATTTTCTTAAAGAGAGTCACATGCCTCTGCAGGTCAGCTTTCATAGCAAACATTTCCCCACAGTCACGGCAGCGGTGAGTTTTTCTAGACATGGTGCTGTGTTTGAAACAGTGTTCCACCATTGACGGGTTTGGATCCAATGATGAGCTTGGATCCAATGACGGACTGGGATCCAATGGTGGGTTGGGAACCAAAGGTGGGCTGCTGTCAAGTGCCGCTGGGTTTCTGCTTACGGCTGAGCTGTCGCTGGAGGCATTGTTCTGATTATCTGGAGGGTCACAGGGAATGTAGAGGCCCTTAAGGTGGGTCACAGTAAGAAAAGGTGTGAGATCCACTTGTTTAGGGTCACTCTCTCTGTTCTCCACAGTCTGGGTTTGGGGAAGAGTCAAGGACTGAAGTGGGTCGTCCTGATCACATTCACTTTTCACACAGGAAGGAGTGAATTTGAACTCTATGATATCAGCCTCTAGCCCTTGAAGCTTCTCTTCCTCCTGACTGGTCCTGAGTTCCTCTTTAATCTGTGGAAGCACTGGGTTCTCCTGCCCCAGACTGGGGCTCCACTCCTGCTCACATCGCTGCTGTTCAGGGAGAACCTCCTCTTCAGAAGCTGTGATAGAGAGCTGCAGGGATTCTGGAGGAAAGGAGAGAAGAGCAGAGGTTAGCTTTTAGACATCAGGGTTGGGGTCAATTAGAAGTTAAAACTAGAATCCTTAGTTGCTACATAAAAATGTTTGATGGACAGTCCTTGCAGCCATAGCTCGGTCTATTGAGTGGTTTCATTTCTCCAGGCTCTTCGTCACCTTTTTACCAACACATAGGTGGGGTAACCCCGCTTAATTATTGTTTCAATTAAGGACTCTAGCTTTAAGTAGATTCATGAAGTAAACAAAAATTCCAATTCAATAATTGAACAACTAGAATCTACTATCAATTACTTCTCAATAAACTGAAGATAATATGCTATTTATTTCAAAGGTTTGTAATTTTTTTAATTTATGAACACAAATCACTTCCTGGTTTTCGTTACAATGTGTGTATCCATGTACGGTATTAGCAAAGATGGTTTGGTATGAAGAGATGTAGAAACCGCTTCTCCAAAAGTAATCCCCGATCACGCCTGTAGGCGATGTCATGACGACGTTACCTAGCTAAGTGCATGTAATCGGGTCTAACCAGGGCTACGTTCAGTACATAAAAACGCAATAGACCGCTCAATTGAACATAAACGTCGCTGTACTGAGTGACTAGTTGAAAAACGGGGATGGGTTGTGGGTTCAAAATGTACCGCTGCCCTTTAAACACATCACTCATTGCTTCAAGCCACACCCTGGCACACACCGAACGGAAGAAACGTATCTCAAAGTCTGTCAAGAACGTACAAGAAAGTTTGGGGAAAACTTGTTGTTTAGTACAAACCGTTCCGCAACGTAGCAAACGAACTGAACTCACCCCAGGGGAGAACGACTACACATTGAAACCATGGAAGTTCAAGGCCAACCACAGTACTGCAGGCATTTTTAGCAGTACAGGATCCCCCATTATAGTGGATAGAAAAATGTCAATCTTCGTGGTCAATCTTTGTGTCAATATATATTTTTTTAAGACAATCATTGTACCAATAATTGCTTTTAATACACCAGATGTGTGTCGAACCAATTATTTTTTAAATCGCACACAAAACAAGTTAAGTAGCCTGCAGTACCTATTTACTCAATGAGAGGCAGGACTGAGCTTGCCTGCAACATCAATTCCTCGAGTAGCTCAAACTGCTCATGTTATGTCTCCATGAGACTAAATCTTAAACTACTTAATTTGGCTTCATATGCGCTGTTGAGTATTCACATAGGAATGAATGGTGTCACGTAATCAATGGTTTTGTCCATTCATAGATAGATGGGTTGGCTGACAACGTCACGAAAAGATGTGCATGCATCAATGTGGCCGGAAGCCATGCTTTGTCATAATTCTGAACAGTTAGCAAAACATTACAAGAAGCTGCCATGTCAGGGATTGTTTCAGCTAGTTGTATCTTGATACCAGGTCTTGTTTTCATTTATTTCATGTCAATGATAATATGGATTAAATTATCAAGCTAGCTATCCAACAACTGTAATGATGTACACTTAACACCAACATCATGTAAAGTGTTGGTCCCATGTTTCATGAGCTGAAATAAAAGATCCCAGGAAATGTTCCATACGCACAAAAAGCTTTTCTCTCAAATTATTATTATTTCTCCTTTGCCAAGAATCCATCCACCTGACAGGTGTGGCATATCAGGAAGCTGATTAAAAAACATTATTACACAGGTGCACCTTGTGCTGGGGACAATAAAAGGACACTCTAAAAAGTGAAGTGTTGAGTGAGCATGCAATTGTTGGTTAAGGGCTTGTAAGCATTTCACTGTAAGGTCTACACCTGTTGTATTCAGTGCATGTGACAAATACCATTTGATTTGACATGCTGACTGCAGGAATGTCCACCCGAGCTATTGCCATATAATTGAACGTTCAATTCCCTACCATAAGCTGCCTCCAAAGATGTTTTAGAGAATCTGGCATTCCATCCAACCAGACTAAAAACCGCACACCAGATGTAACCCTGCCAGCCCAGGACCTCCAAATCCAGTTTCCTCACCAGCGGGATTGTCTGAGACCAGCCACCCGGATCGCTGACGAAACTGAGGAGTTTTTCTGTCTGTAATAAAGCCCTTTTGTGGGGAGAAACTAATTCTGATTGGCTTGGCCTGGCTCCCAAGTGGGTGAGGCTATGCCCTCCCAGGCCCACCCATGGCTGCGCCGCTGCCAAGTCAGGTGAAATCCATAGATTAGGGCCGAGTGAATTTATTTAAATTGACTGACTTCCTTATATGAACTGTAACCCACTAAAATCTTAGAAATTGTTGCATTTATATTTTTGTTCAGTATAGGTTGTGCCTTTAGAAATCCACTTCTCTCATTGACTTCTCAAACCTGGCCTGGCCTGCAGTTTCCACAGTCAAAATTGTCTATATTGTAAAAATGTATGCAAACAAAAATCTGCTTAATTTAAGGTTAGGTTTAAAATCCCATTTTAAGAAGAGACATTTTAGAATTAGGTAGGGTTTATGACTTTGTGGCTGTGGTAACTAGTGACGACACTGGGGCCTCATTTACCAACATGGCGGACACACAAAATCCACCCCAAAAAATGTGTGCCATTTCACGCAAAAGTTGGCATTTATAAAAACTGAACTTGACATGAGAATGTACTTATCCTCCCACAAACCTTAGAACATGCATATGCAGTTTCTAGTGGTTTAAGTATTTCATTACAATTAAGTGGCCTAGTAGTAGCCTATTTTCACCAGCAGCATACCACCCTGCATCCCACTGCTGGCTTGCCTCTGAAGCTAAGCAGGGTCTTGGATGGGAGACCAGATGCTGCTGGAAGTGGTGTTGGAGGGCCAGTATGAGGCACTGTTTCCTCTGGTCAAAAGAAAGTTATATCTCAGGGCAGTGATTGGGGACATTGCCCTGTGTAGGGTGCAGTCTTTCAGCCGGGATGTTAAATGGGTGTCCTGACTCTCTTTACAATGACGGCCTACCCCGGAAGACGCTGGGCCAATTGTGCGCCGCCCTATGGGACTCCCAATCACCGCCGGATGTGATACAGCCTGGAAATAAATTAGATGCCAAGAGAATATACTCTTGGCATCTATTTACTTTTTTTATTTCCATGATCATTGCAGAATACATTTCTTACCTTTTCGGTCTGTGATGTTTTCATACTCGCGAAGTAACCTATAGGCCTACAAGCGTCCCATCACTAATTTAATTGGACCCACTCTACAGCAGTAAATAGTTCAACTACTTGAAGTATTTTGCTCTATGTGATCTGAAGCGCATTAACGGTAGAACAGATGGGTCACATTTATGTTTTTTTTTGTCTCAAGTAAACAATATTTAATTTATAAACATACATATTTTCATAACCATTGCAGAATAAATCCCACGCCACCTTTTCTGGCCATGATGGGGTTCATATTCCCGAATAAGCTTTAGCTTACAGCAAATGACCACGCCCGTCTCATTAGAACTGTGTCTAATAAAGTAAAAATACTTGAAATAATAGCCTGTATCTAAAGGGGAGTGCGGTTTATAACATACAGTAGAATTTAACAGTTTTACATTGTTGAGTAGACAGACTAGACAATGTTTCAGAATTCGCGGGCAGTGCAGAATATTTAGGTACGGGAAGGTACCCAAATCATTAGGCTATTGAATTCAAACGATCTGTTTACAGGTCCACAACTATTTGCAATTGTTGTTCTTGGCGAACAGTTTATAAATCTTATGTGTAATTGCGCAGTCTTTTCAGAAATGGCGCACTGTTATGAGGCCGCTGGTCTTCCAAACCTGCTTTGTATACGTTCGAGGAAGTGTCGCGATGTTGGGCCTCTGGGTTTAGAAACTGGTAATAGTTAATAAAACATATTGAAATGGTGATCGCTGAAAACAGTTTTTTATTCAGCAGAACTGCTAGTTATCTACATTTCAGTAGATGTACATACGAACCTATGTTACATCGTTTTATAATCGGTGTGATCCGCAGCAGTCTCCGTAGCCGATCATTCTCTTCGTGGTACTCCGCTACCGTTTCTTCAACTGCCCCGAAAATCTCCACAGCTGCCGCGGTTAAACGCTCATGTAAAAACACACGAAACGACTGGAGTTTGGACATGTTTCAGTCCACGGAGAATTGGGTATTCAGCTAGTATGTCTTCGTCCACGAGGAAAGAATGGTGGTAACAAACAAAACAAACCCGCTCTCAGTTTTACTTCCGCATTGTCTTTTTCTGTTTTTATCAGCGGGTGGCGATCCCATGTGGGTGGAGGTTTTACTACACGCTACATACCAATGATAATAGAAATAGATAACTACACGTGGGGAAACAGTTACATTAAGTAATAGAGGGGTATATGATGATCCTTTCTTTTTGCATGAACTGAATTGAAAGACCTGCAGTTATCAATAGCAATTATAAAGACCTGGTATTGAAATGGGGCTGAAAAAAAAGAGTTTGCACGTGTATAAAATGCACTTATCAGGAGTCGACTAAATAATTACTTTAGCAGCATTAGGTCAAAATGGATGATGAGTATACTCTTGGACAAATGGAAAGATACCTTTTCTGGACAGCATACATTTCCATGCCTCCGTTTGATCAAACTTTACTTACATAGGAGTGAGGAGTGAGGAGTGAGTTTAACAGCTTCTACCCCCAAACGTTTTTTACGCTGCTGCTACTTGCTGTTTATTATATAGTGCATAGTCACTTTACCCCTACCCAGGTGTGCACAGTGGTACTAATTAAGTCGTTTTGGGGGGTATCTGTACTTTACTACTTATATTTTTGAGAACTTTTACTTCACTACATTCTGTTGTAGATATTTTAATACCATTATGTTGCATTTTCTCTTTTCTGAACAGAATGCATGGCACACCTTTTAAGTAGAAACATATGTCGAGGGTGGCCTCAGCTGAAAAACTGCACGTACCACACGTACCACACGTTTCACTTTTAAGTGAAACCATATGTTTGAGGCTGCCTATAGAATGCTATAAAAAGCTGTGGTCTGGAACATAGAGTCAGTTGTGATCCGGGTCATGGCTCCACCTTTGATTGTGCTAATTAAAGGTGTTATTGAATTCACAAGTTTCTTGTAAGAGTTTCATATTTTTGAGAAACCATTTGCCACGACAATTCCTAAAGAAAATAATGTACTTTTTACCCCATACATTTTCCCTGACACCCAAAAGTACTTTTCGAATGCTTAGCAGGACAGGAAAGTGGTCCAATTCACGCACTACTCAAGAGAACATCCCTGGTCATCCCTACTGTTTGATCTGACGGACTCACTAAACACACGCTTTTTTTGTAGATGATGTCTGAGTGTTGGAGCATGCCCCTGGCTATCTAAAATAAAAAATGTAATAAAAATCTAAATCAAATGGTGCCATCTGGTTTACTTAATACAAGGATGGTGCAATTATTTATACTTTTACTTTTGACACTATGATACTATATTTTAGCAATTAGTATATTTAGCAGAAGTATATTTAAGACCAAATACTTTTAGACTTTTACTTGAGTCATTTTCTATTAAGGTATCTTAACTTTTGCTAAGATATGACAATTGGGTACTTTTTCCACCACTGCATGTACATATTACCTTAATTACCTCAACTAACCTGTACCCCTGTATATAGCCTCGTTATTGTTATTTTATTGTTGATATTTCATAAAAAAATTAAAAAAAATATTTAGTAAATATTTTCCTACCTGTTGTAGTCAGCGCATGTGACAAATAACATTTGATTTGATACTGAGGCACAAACATATGTAGTTGTCAAGTCAACTCATCCGTCAGTGCTGCTGTGAACTCCAACAAAACGGGAGATGTATAACAAATTAAGGATATCTTTGATGCAAATTCAATGTTGTTTGAGTTGCTTTGTGCATCACCAAATTTGCTTGAGATGATTTTACTGCAACACTGCATCCAAGTTGCTTGACATAGGCGTTTCAATGAGCTGTCAGTCAAGGTGAGCTCATGAATATCGCCATGCTATGTTGCGGTCTTAGGTCTCTCTTTATGTAGTGTTGTGTTGTCTCTTGTCGTGATGTGCGTTTCGTCCTATATTTTTATTTAATTTATTTTTAATCCCAGCCCCCATCCCCGCAGAAGGCCTTTTGGTATGCCATCATTGTAAATAAGAATTTGTTCTTAACTGACTTGCCTAGTTAAATAAAGGTTCAATAAATTAAAAATAAAATAATTATATACAAGCTCCCTGCCAACAGCCTGTTTATTCAAGCTTCCTGGTTGTTAGCCATGAGAGAAAAAGTACTTTTCAGAATGACAGTTAAGAACCTTTAAACAAACCAACCACACTTCCCCCTGGCCAACTGGCTCATGATCATGAAAAAAAAATGTTAACATCTTCATGCTCTAATTGTTATAAATTAATTCAATGTATGTTTTGTGCACAAAGTTGATGACTAAAGTTGTGTCTTATTTGACATGAACACTTACAGACTTTTCAATATGATCCCACCTTGGATTTGAACTCACAACTTCTGGATTTGGGATATGCTGATTTTTCTGCTGCACCACAAAATCTGTAGAATTTCAGAAGTCCTCTACACATTCATTACCTATAATACATCTCTGCACTTAGCAAAATAGTGCCATCTGCACTGCTAATTTAGTCATCAGTTGATATGACCATTCTCTCATTGACTCCATTTACTTATTCTAGCTATTTGTGTCTATGAGCGTGTACTCAGAATATTGTCCACATCCTGACTTTTTATTCTCATCTTGTGACTAAACAGATCTTTGTCTTAATTTTCTTTCTTTCAGTTTATCCTGTTTTCCTCCTTTGTGGATGTTCTTCACAGTAAGTTAGACTTTTGATTGAAGCTTTTCCCACAATCATCACAGTTAAATGGTTTATCTCCTGTGTGAGTCAGTTTATGGTTCCTTAGGTTCCCCTTCTGATTGAAACTTTTCCCACAGTCACCACAGCTAAATGGTTTATCTCCTGTGTGAGTCAGTGTATGCTTTTAAGGGACCCCTTCTGATTTAAGATTTTCCCACAGTTATCACAGCTAAATGATTTCTCCCCTGTGTGAGTCAGTTTATGCATCTTTAGGTTCCCCTTCTGATTGAAGCTTTTCCCACAGTCACCAAAGCTAAATGTCTTCTCTCCTGTGTGACTCAGAATATGTGAGGTTAGGGTCCCCTTATGACAAAACTTTTCCCGCAGTCTCCACAGCTAAATGATTTCTTCCCTGTGTGAATCCTCATCTGCTTGGACAGATCTACTTTGAGTTTGAAGGTCTTGCCACAAACAGGGCAGGTGCAGGGTTTCACACTGTGACAAAGTCGGACATGGGCCATCACTTTACAGGTGGAGTTGTAGTGCTTTCTGCAGAAGCGGCATTCGCCGAGTCTCTTCTTGAAGAGAGTCAAATGACTCTGCAGGTCAGCTTTCAGAGCAAACATTTCAACACAGTCACAGAAGTGGTGAGTTTTTCTAAGCGTGGTGCTGGGTTTAAAACGGTGTTCTCCCATTGATGGGTTTGGATTCAATCGTGGGCTGGGATCCAATGGAGGGTTGGGATCCAATGGCGGGCTGGGATCCAATGGCGGGCTGCTGTCAAGTGCCACTGGGTCACTGCTTACAGCTGAGCTGTGGCTGGAGGCATTGTTTTGATCATCTGGAGGGTCACAGGAAATGTAGAGACCCATAAGGTGGGTCACAGTAACAAACGTGTGAGTTCCACTTGTTTAGGGTCACGCTCTCTGTTCTCCACAGTCTGGGTTTGTGGAAGAGTCAAGGACTGAAGTGGGTCTTCCTGATCACATTCACTTTTAACACAGGGAGTAGTGAATTTGAAATCAGCTGCTCTTCCTCCTGACTGGTCCTGAGTTCCTCCTGTTCCTCTTTAATCTGTGGAAGCTCTAGGTTCTCCTGCCCCAGACTGGGGCTCCACTCCTGCTCACAGTGCTGCTGTTCAGGGAGAACCTCCTCTTCAGAAGCTGCAATAGAGAGCTGCAGGGATTCTGGAGGAAAGGAGAGAGGAGCAGAGGTTTTAGACAGCAGGATTGGGGTCAATTAGAAGTTAAAGCTAGAATCCCCAATTTTTTGACTTACAAATTAATGATATCCATTGATTCTTAAAGAATATAATGTATAAATGCCTCATGAGTTTAGTTAAACTGTCGTACCCCATCAGAACCCCAAATATAAGCTTGTTTGTAAATGTAAAGAAACACAATATATCCTTAAAACATGGTTAAAACTATAATGTTGATATCATGGATGGTCAGTCCTTGCATAACTAGCTCTGTCTATGAATTTGAGTGGTTACATTTCTCCAGGCTCATCCCTCACCTTTTTACAAAAACAGAGGAATTGTTATTATTGTTTCTATGAAGGACTATAGCTTTAAGTTAGATTAATAAAAAAAAATCTAATCGAATAATTTAACAACTAGAATGTAATTACTTATCAATAAACTGAAGACCCTCCAAATGTATGGGATCTTTTATTTCAGCTCATGAAACATGGGACCAACATTTTACATGTTGCGAATACATTTTTGTTCAGTGTACATCGTTACAGTTGTGGTTAGCTAGCTTGCAATTTTTTGCCATATTATCATTGACATTACATAAGTCAGAACATCTCCAAACAAGACCTGGTATCAAGAACAAGATACAACTAGCTGAAACGATCCAACTAAGATTCCTCACATGGCAGCTTCTTGTAATTGTTTGCTAACTGTTCAGAATCATGACAAAACACGACTTCCAGGCACATCGATGCACAGTCATCTTGTCGTGACGTTGTCAGCCAACCCATCTATATATGAATGGACAAAACCATTGATCACGTGACATCTTTATTCCTATGTGAAAACTCAACAGCACACTTTGAAACCAAGTGAATTCGTTTAAGATGCGAGAGGAGGCCATGATGATGGCTTGAACAGACACTTTTTTTTTACCGAACTGCGTCAGAAAGTAATTCTTATTATTGTTTTCATTTGCTCAAGATATAAGAACTTTACAAGGTAAAAATCTGTATTTCCACCCATGAAAAAGGCAGTAAACCCCACTGTTCCCCAGTAGGCTGTCATTGTAAATAAGAATTTGTTCTTAACTGATTTGCCTAGTAAAATAAAAGTAGGTACCGCTTTATTTAAAAAAATAAACATTCTCAGAACAGTCCCTGATTACAGTAAAGAGTTTTTATTCTCTCTTACTACAGAGAACCCTTGGCTTGGTCTTGAACATCATTTTCTGTTGAGTTGAATTTCAAGATCCGGATAACAACCATCTCAGTTAATAGTATAAGCTATTTTCCCATTAAATTGACTTAAATGGTGCAGATCTCGGATCCTTATAGCTTCCGTTCACTAATCCTGTGTTTCTGACTCATCCTACAGTTGATACCTTTATATAATCTGTCTTGGCCTTATAGCTTCCGTTCACTGCTCCTATGTTTCTGACTCATCCTACAGTTGATACAGTTATATAATCTGTCTTGTCCTTATAGCTTCCGTTCACTAATCCTATGTTTCTGACATCCTACAGTTGATACCGTTATATAATCTGTCTTGTCCTTATAGCTTCCGTTCACTAATCCTGTTTCTGACATCCTACAGTTGATACCTTTATATAATCTGTCTTGTCCTTATAGCTTCCGTTCACTAATCCTGTTTCTGACATCCTACAGTTGATACCTTTATATAATCTGTCTTGTCCTTATAGCTTCCGTTCACTGCTATGTTTCTGCCTCATCCTACAGTTGATACTGTAGGATGAGGTAACAAAGTCTGTATTAGGCAAGGTTGGGGTCTATTAGAATGTAAGTAAATTCAAGTGAACCAACAACTAGAATATTTATTCAATCTCAAACTGAAGATAATAAAGCTAGTATTTATTTAAACGTTTTTTCCATTTAAGATTATAACTTCAAATCACTTCTTGATTCGTGACGATGTTTTCCTCCATTAATAAAACATATTGAAATGCACATCACTTAAAACCTAAACAATTTATTTATTGACTTCTCTACCTAGCCATCACTAGATCTACATACCAACCTATCCTACATAGTTGTATCTCCGGTGTGAGAGGTGTAAAGAGGTTTACAGAGGTGTAAAGAGGAGCTAAGACAGATCAAGGACAACACAATGATAATGTGAGTCACAACAGAAAAGTGCGTCATAGTGGGAGGACTGCAAGGGCAACTAAACCACATCATTAAATAATTATATTACATTCATCCATGGATATTTCAGTTTATTCAAAGGTAGCATTCATTTCAAGGCTCCTTGGAGTATAAGTGGAACACATTGAAATTCTGACTGACGTGAAATTGGCATCTACTCAAAGAGGACCGAGAAACAGAAGACACTTTTCTACTCTCTGTCGTCACCACTTGGGTCATTTGTTTAGTTGTGAGTAAAGTATTGAGTATCCCTTTCCCCCATATTGGACTCCAACCAGTGATTCGCTGCTTGCAAACATGTGACCTCGTACCAACAGTTGAGTATGGAAAAATATCTACTTCAATAGTTCCATTGGTGACATTTCAAGCTAGCTATGGAATGAGTTTACGGTATGATTTTAACTCCGTTACACTCACCCCTTTTAAACTCGCTACACACAGGGAGGGAAAGAGAGATTAGAAATACAATTCACATTCTCACTTCTCATGTTGTTGTAGCTTACTGAAAGGATCCACATTAGTGTAATAGATCCACTTCATTGGCCAGCTAGCCAACAGTGGTGTAAAGTACTTAAGTAGTACTTCAAAGTATTTTTACTTAAGTCGTTTTTTGGGGTATCTGTACTTTGTTTTTTACAACTTTTACTTTTTCTCTTTCACCCAAAAGTAGTTGTTACATTTTGAATGCTTAGCAGGACAGGAAAATGGTCCATGTTTGCAATTTTTTATATGATATCTGAGTGAGACTAACTAATAAAATCTGTGGGCCATGATTACTATAAGTTTAGATAGCTGGCCGCTAAACTAGAAAATGTTAGCTGACATGGGCTAATTGATTGACTATCAGTGACTGACATGAGAGAAAAACTGCTTATGCACAACCAAATGTCAAAATTACACCTTGTGTTTTGTACTGTCCTAACTCGCAACAGTAAGTTGAGACCCAGACAGTTAATTTTTAAAAATAATACAAATAATAATACAAATAATATTTTTTTGGGGGAAACTGATCCTAGGGCCTTCAAAAGGTGGGCCCATCCCTGCGCTAGAGTATCTAGCGTCCTTTTCGAGCATTCTCCGTGGTGCACCTTGGATGGAACCACTTACTAGCGAGAATAGGGGGGCACTCATGGTCCAGTCAGTGTTCCCTCTTCGCAAAAATATAGCTGACAGAGTTTTTTACAAATAATTGATAACTTTTTCAGTAAATAATGTAACAATGGCCTGGTCTTCATAGCAGATTTAGAAAAGTACGACTAGAACTTAGTGTATAATTGCCTGGATTACTTTAATACTTATACAATGGGTAACATTATGTACAGAAAACCCAGGTATAAAATAGTAATAATGGTTGCTTTTCAGAAAGTATTGAGCTTTTAAGAGGAGTAAAACAAGGCTGTCCATTGTCTCCATATCTATTTATTATGGCAATTGAAATGCTAGCTATTAAAATTAGATCCAACAAGCACATTAATGGGTTAGAAATCCAGGGGATAAAAACAAAAGTGTCAATGTACACCGATGACTCAGATTTATTTCTTAAGTCCGCAATCTGGATCCCTGCAGTCTCATTGAAAATCTTTATCACTTTTCTAGCCTCTCTGGACTTAAACATATTGCGGCGCATTGTAAAATAAGAATTTGTTCTTTTAACTGACTTGCCTAGTTAAATAAGGTTAACATTTTTTTAGAATAATAATTATGACAAGTGTACCATATTACGTATTGGATCGATAAAAGACAGTTTTTAACTACCTTGTAGTTTACCAATAAAATGGATGGATGGTGAAGTAAACATACATGGTATTCATATCTCAAAAAATATAAATGAACTTACCACAATCAATATCAATAGAAAGGTAAATACTTGTCTATTTATGGAAAAATCACATTGATTAACTCTTTGGTCCTATCACAGTTTACTGACTTACTAATGGGGCTGCCTACTCCAGACAACTTGTTTTTAAAATCATATGAGCAAAAATATATTTTTTATTTATTTCGAATGCTAAGCCATACAAAATGAAACGTGCCTATTTATATAAATGTACATGAGATTGGGGGGCTAAAATTATTAAATATTAAAGCTTTAAACATCTCACTAAAATATTCACTCATACATAAATTCTACTTAAACCCAAAATGGTTCTCCAGTAGATGGCCTTTTTGCCTTTATACAGATTACAACTTCTAATTTCCGACTAATTTAAAATTAAATTAAAGTATCACCCTTTCTTAAACAAGACATGCAAAGCTGGGTACAATGTCAGTTTTATCCTTCAGAAAAGATAGAGCATATGTTACAACAAATATTATGGTTAAACTCAAATATACTGATTCATTAAAAAAACATTATTTATGAAAAAAATGTAAAATATTATATTTATTAATATTATGAATAGAAACAGATGAGTTATGTCACATATGCAGCTATTGAAAATATATAGGAATGTCTACTCAATCCAAACTTACAACCAACTGATTGACCTATTACCACAAAAATGGAGGAGGCAAGTGGAAGAGGGAGAAGGTAGGGTACTTGTTTGTCTGCCATAAATTAAAAGATACAAATTGTCTGGAAAGAATTGGCATAATTAGAAAAATATACCAGTTTCATTTGAAGACAAAAATGTTGACAGCTGCGCCATACAGATTGCAAAATAAAATGGGAAGAGATTTGATGTACCGATTCCATGGCACATGGTTTATGAACTGATACAAAAAAACAACACTTGATTCAACACTTAGAATTTTTCCAATTATTATTAAAAAATCTTGCTACCAACAGAATGATATACAGTTGAAGTCAGAAGTTTACATACACTTAGGTTGATGTCATTAAAACTAGTTTTTCAACCACTTCACAAATTTCTTGTCAACAAACTATAGTTTTGGCAAGTCGGTTTGGACATCTACTTTGTGTATGACACAAGTAATTTTTCCAACAATTGTTTACAACATTATTTCACTTATAATTCACTGTATCACAATTCCAGTCGGTCAGAAGTTTACATACACTAAGTTGTCTGTGCCTTTAAACAGCTTGGACAATTCCAGAAAATGATGTCATGGCTTTAGAAGCTTCTGATAGGCTAATTGACATCATTTGAGTCAATTGGAAGGGGCACTTGTGGATGCATTTTAAGGCCTGCCTTCAAACTCAGTGCCTCTTTCCTTGACATCATGGGAAAATCAAAAGAAATCAGCCAAGACCCCAGGAAAAACATTGTAGACCTCCACAAGTCTGTTTCATTCTTGGGAGCAATTTCCAAATGCCTGAAGGTACCACATTCAACTGTACTGTATAAACACCATGGGACCACGCAGCCATCATACCTTTCAGGAAAAAGACGCGTTCTGTCTCCTAGAGATGAACATACTTGGTGTGAAAAGTGCAAATCAATCCCAGAACAACAGCAAAGGACCTTGTGAAGATGCTGGAGGAAACAGGTAGAAAAGTATATATATATACACAGAGGCCTATATCAAAATAACCTGAAAGGCCGCTCAGCAAGGACGAAGCCACTGCTCCAACACCGTCATAAAAAAGCCAGACTACGGTTTGCAACTGCACACGGGGACAAAGATCGTACTTTTTGGAGAAATGTCCTCTGGTCTGATGAAACACAAATAGAACTGTGGCCATAATGACCATCGTTATGTTTAGAGGAAAATGGGGGAGGCTTGCAAGCCGAAGATCACCATCCCAACCGTGAAGCACAGGGGTGGCAGCATCATGTTGTGGGGTTGCTTTGCTGCAGGAGGGACTAGCACACTTCACAAAATAGATGGCATCAAGAGGAAGGAAAATTATGTGGATATATTGAAGCAACATCTCAAGACATCAGTCAGGAAGTTAAAGCTTGGTCGCAAATGGGTATTCCAAATGGACAATGACCCCAAGCATACTTCCAAAGTTGTGGCAAAATGGCTTAAATACAACAAAGTCAAGGCATTGGAGTGGCCATCACAAAGCCCTGACCTCAAAATGTGTGGGCAGAACTGAAAAAGCGTGTGCGAGCAAGGAGGCCTACAAAGCTGACTCAGTTACACCAGCTCTGTGAGGAGGAATGGGCCAAAATTCACCCAACTTATTGTGGGAAGATTGTGGAAGGCTACACAAAATGTTTGACCCAAGTTAAACAATTCATCAACTTAAGGATCATTGGGGCGCTAGCGCCTCATTCCCGACACTACCCGGAGAAATGTAAGGCGCCAAATTCAAAATCCAAAAGTTGAATTATAAACATTTATCAATATACAAGTGTTGCATTCTCTTCAAAAGCTTAAGACTCTTGGCAATATCACAGCATTGTCAGATTTCAAAAGGGCTTTACGGCGAAAGCACAACATTTGATTGTTTGAGGATAGCACCTCACATATTTTTCCCATTAGCATAATATCATAACCAGCGCGGGTCTCACAAAACACATAAGAGCTCAAATAAATGGCTTACCTTTGATGATCTTCTGCTGAGGGTAATCCGAAGTGTCCAAGCAAGACATTCATGTTTCTTTTGTTAGAAAAAGTAATTGTTTATATCCATAAATCTCAGTTTGGTTGGCGCGTTATGTTCAGAAAATCCACAGTCTACTCACCCATTGAACAGCAAAGAGAAAGTGTTCAAATTATACCTATCAACTTTGCCCAAACAAATCAAACATCATTTATAATGTATCCTTTGGTATACTTTTATGTATATTAATGATTATATTTCACACGGATAGTATCCTAAACGATAGAAAAGGAAAATACAGAGGAGCGCGCTCACGGTCTCGCGCACAAAAACTCAAGTGACTTCCTCCATCCTCTTACATATTCTTCTTCTATTCGGCTCTCTTCCATGATAAACGCATGAAACCTTGTCTAAAGACTTGACATCTAGTGGAAGCCATAGGTACTGCAATCTGGGTCCTATTTTACTGAGAATCCCATAGGCAGCCATTGAAAGTGAGGGCATGTCACACAAAAAAAATCCGGACAGAAATTCCTCGGGTTCTCGCCTGCCATATCAGTTCTCTTATACTCACAAACATTATTTTAACAGTTCTAGAAACTTCAGAGTGTTTCCTATCCAATAGTACTAATTATGTGCATATCCTAGTTTCTGGGCCTGAGTGGCAGGGATTTTACTTTGGGCACGCCAGACTCTCCAAACCTCCGAATACTGCCCCAGTGCCTGTAGAGGTTAAAAGGCAATGCTAAAAAATACTAATTGAGTGTATGTAAACTTCTGACCCACTGGGAATGTGATGAAAGAAATATAAGCTGAAATAAATAATTCTCTCAACTATTATTCTGACATTTCACATTCTTAAAATAAAGTGGTGATCCTAACTGACCTAAGACAGGGAATTTTTACTAGGATTAAATGTCAGGAATTGTTAAACTGAGTTTAAGCATTTAGCTACACCCGCAATAACATCTGCTAAACGTATGTGACCAATACAATTTGATTTGGGACCATGTAGGTTAGTGATACACTGTTTAGCTAAAATGGTGTAAAAAAAAAAAGGTAATCAATGACAATATGATTACATTTGACATGACCACTTAGTAGACTTTTCAATATGACCCCACCTGGGATTTGAACTCACAACTTCTGGATTTGGGATATGCTGATCTTTCTGCTGCACCACAAAATCTGTACAATTTCAGAAGTCCTCTGCACATTCATTACCTATAAAACATCTCTGCACCTAGCAAGATGACTAAAATATTAGTGCAGATGGTGTTATCAGTTAATCTGACTTTTCTCAGACTTCATTTACTTATTCCAGCTATTTGTGTCTGAGTGTGTACTCAGAATATTGTCCACATCCTGACTTTTTATTCTCATCTTGTGACTAAAGAGATCTTTGTCCTAATTGTCTTTCTTATTTCAGTTTTCATCCGGTTTTCCTCCTTTGTGGAATTTTTTCACATGCGTCAGTAAGTTAGACTTTTGAGTAAAGCTTTTCCCACAGTCATTACAGTTAAATGGTTTCTCTCCTGTGTGAGTCAGTTTATGGTTCCTTAGGTTCCCCTTCTGATTGAAGCTTTTCCCACAGTCACCACAGCTAAAAGGTTTCTCTCCTGTGTGAGTCAGTGTATGCTTCTTTAGGGACCCCTTCTGATTGAAGCTTTTCCCACAGTTATCACAGCTAAATGGTTTCCCTCCTGTGTGAGTCAGTTTATGGTTTCTTAGGTTCCCCTCCTGATTGAAGCTTTTCCCACAGTCACCACAGCTAAATGGTTTCTCTCCTGTGTGAGTCAGCATATGGTTCCTTAGGTTCCACTTATGAATGAAGCTTTTCCCACAGTCACCACAGCTAAATGATTTCTCTCCTGTGTGAGTCAGCATATGGTTCCTTAGGTTCCCCTTCAAATTGAAGCTTTTCCCACAGTCTCCACAGCTAAATGATTTATCTCCCACTCCTGTGTGAATCCTCATGTGCTTGGACAGATATCCTTTGAGTTTGAAGGTTTTGCCACAAACAGGGCAGGTGCAGGGTTTCCCACTGTGACAGAGGCGGACATGGGCCTTCAGTTTACAGGTGGAGTTGCAGCGTTTTCTGCAGAAGCTGCATTCACAGAGTCTCTTCTTGTAGAGAGTCATATGTCTCTGCAGGTCAGCTTTCAGAGCAAACTTTTCACCACAGTCACGGCAATGGTGAGTTTTTATAGACGTGGTGCTGGGTTTGGAACAATGTTCCACCATTGATGGGTTTAGATTTAATGATGGGCTGGGATCCAATCGTGGGCTGCTGTCAAGTCCTACTGGGTTTCTGCTTACAGCTGAGCTGTCGCTGGAGGCATTGTTTTGATCATCTGGAGGGTCACAGGAAATGTAGAGACCCTTAAGGTGGGCAACAGTAACAAAAGGTGTGAGATCCACTTGTTTAGGGTCACTCTCTCTGTTCTCCACAGTCTGGGTTTGGGGAGAAGTGAAGGGCTGAAGTGGGTCCTCCTGATCACATTCACTTTTCACACAGGAAGGAGTGAATTTGATATCAGCCTCCAGCCCTTGAAGCTGCTCTTCCTCCTGACTGGTCCTGAGTTCCTCCTGTTCCTCTTTAATCTGTGGACGCTCTGGGTTCTCCTGCCCCAGACTGGGGCTCCACTCCTGCTCACAGTGCTGCTGATCAGGGAGAACCTCCTCTTCAGAGACAGAGAGCTGCAGGGAGTCTGGAGGAAAGCAGAGAGGAGCAGAGGTTATCTATACAGCCTTTAGACAGTCGTCACTAGCTGGCACAGCCACAGTCATAAACCCGGCCTATTTCTAAAATGCATCTTCTTAAAGCAGAACTGAACTCAAGAACCAATTTCTCTTGTTGAAAACAGCAAGTGACTGGGAACTGCCAGAGCACGTGGACAGTTAAAGGTCATGAACAGTCAAAATCATGTTTTTCATGAAATTGGATGATATTTCAAGGAAACCCGATCAAAGTATGACAAATGACTGTTGCTTCTACATTGATAAAGTTACTGGTCCCATAGGCTTTGTCGTGCCCTCTTCACGATTCTGTCTGAGTGTGTTTGGACCATGATATCTATGCATAGTCACTTTAACTCTAGCTACATGTACAGTGGGGCAAAAAAGTATTTAGTCAGCCACCAATTGTGCAAGGTCTCTCACTTAAAAAGATGAGAGAGGCCTGTAATTTTCATCATAGGTACACTTCAACTATGACAGACAAAATGAGGACAAAAAATCCAGAAAATCACATTGTAGGATTTTTTATGAATTTATTTGCAAAAAATAAGTATTTGGTCACATACAAACAAGCAAGATTTCTGGCTCTCACAGACCTGTAACTTCTTCTTTAAGAGGCTCCTCTGTCCTCCACTCGTTACCTGTATTAATGGCACCTGTTTGAACTTGTTATCAGTATAAAAGACACCTGTCCACAACCTCAAACAGTCACACTCCAAACTCCACTATGGCCAAGACCAAAGAGCTGTCAAAGGACACCAGAAACAAAATTGTAGACCTGCACCAGGTTGGGAAGACGGAATCTGCAATAGGTAAGCAGCTTGGTTTGAAGAAATCAACTGTGGGAGCAATTATTAGGAAATGGAAGACATACAAGACCACTGATAATCTTCCTCGATCTGGGGCTCCACGCAAGATCTCACCCCGTGGGGTCAAAATGATCACAAGTGAGCAAAAATCCCAGAACCACACGGGGGGACCTAGTGAATGACCTGCAGAGAGCTGGGACCAAAGTAACAAAGCCTACCATCAGTAACACACTACGCCGCCAGGGACTCAAATCCTGCAGTGCCAGACGTGTCCCCCTGCTTAAGCCAGTACGTGTTCAGGCCCGTCTGAAGTTTGCTAGAGAGCATTTGGATGATCCAGATGAGGATTGGGAGAATGTCATATGGTCAGATGACACCAAAATAGAACTTTTTGGTAAAAACTCAACTCGTCGTGTTTGGAGGACAAAGAATGCTGAGTTGCATCCAAAGAACACCATACCTACTGTGAAGCATGGGGGTGGAAACATCATGCTTTGGGGCTGTTTTTTCTGCAAAGGGACCAGGACGACTGATCCGTGTAAAGGAAAGAATGAATGGGGCCATGTATCGTGAGATTTTGAGTGAAAACCTCCTTCCATCAGCAAGGGCATTGAAGATGAAACGTGGCTGGGTCTTTCAGCATGACAATGATCCCAAACACACCGCCTGGGCAACAAAGGAGTGGCTTCAGAAGAAGCATTTCAAGGTCCTGGAGTGGCCTAGCCAGTCTCCAGATCTCAACCCCATAGAAAATCTTTGGAGGGAGTTGAAAGTTCGTGTTGCCCAGCGACAGCCCCAAAACATCACTGCTCTAGAGGAGATCTGCATGGAGGAATGGGCCAAAATACCAGCAACAGTGTGTGAAGACTTACAGAAAACGTTTGACCTCTGTCATTGCCAACAAAGGGTATATAACAAAGTATTGAGATAAACTTTTGTTATTGACCAAATACTTATTTTCCACCATAATTTGCAAATAAATAAATAAAAAATCCTACAATGTGATTTTCTGGATTTCTTTTTCTCATTTCGTCTGTCATAGTTGAAGTGTACCTATGATGAAAATTACAGGCCTCTCTCATCTTTTTAAGTGAGAGACCTTGCACAATTGGTGGCTGACTAAATACGTTTTTGCCCCACTGTACATATTACCGTTGACTAACCTGTGCCCCGCACATTGACTCTATACCGGTACCCCCTGTACATAGCCTCGCTAGTTATTTTATTGCAGCTCTTTAATTATTTTTTACTTAACACTTTTTCTTAACTACATTGTTGGTTAAGGGCTTGTAAGCATTTCACTGTAAGGTCTACACCGGTTGTATTCGGCACGTGACAAATAAGATTTGGTGGTCACACCAGATACTGACTGGTTTTCTGATTAACCCCATACCTTTTTTAAAGGTATCTGTGACCAACAGATGCATATCTGCATTCCCATTTATGTGAAATCCATAGATTATGGCCTAATGAACGTATTTCGACTGATTTAAATCCTTATGAACTGTAACTCAGTAAAGTCTTAATTCTTGCATGTTGCGTTTATATTTTGTTCAGTGTAGCTGTCAGAAGATCTACATACGAACCTATCCTACAGAGTTGTATCTCCGGTGTGATCCGCAGCAGTCTCCGTAGCCGATCATTCTCTTCGTGGTACTCCGCTACCGTTTCTTCAACTGCCCCGAAAATCTCCACAGCTGCCGCGGTTAAACGCTCATTTAAAAACACACGAAACGACTGGAGTTTAGACATGTTTCAGTCGACAGAGTTGGGTATTCCTCATGTATGAAATGGTGGTCACAAACAAAGCAAACTCTCCCTCCTGTTTTACTTCCGTACAGTTTTGTTCTGTTTTTGTCAGTGGGTGGTGAGCCCAGAAACAAATCACAGCGCCCGGATGGTGATGGGGTTTTACTACAAGCTACAGACCAATGATACTGGGAACAGATTCTGTAGTTCAGTGATTCTTGAAAGACGAGACAAACTCTAGCGTTTTCACACAAATATTTGTCTTCAAATTAATAACATTTTAAATATACATTCTGATAGACCAAATAACCTCCTAATTCTTAGTTGCTTTTTCAGAAAGACATTTAACTCCATCAGACACCATAAAAGGCTTTTCATTTTTACCTGTATTGTCCAACAAGTGTTTAAAGGCCTTGATTATTCAAATATGTAATACAAATCTCCAAACTTTTTGTTTTATTTTAAATCGTTATATCAGGGATTGGCAACTGGTGACCAGGCCTTTTGAAGGCCCTCAGATCAATTTCCGTAAGAAATTAAAACATATTTAAAAATTCAGTTTCGGTCACCACTAATTGTTGAGAGTTATATCTAATGTAATGTGGATGTAATGTAATGTGCATCAGCTGGTAAATTAGCTTAACGGTCAGCTATCTAGACTTAGTAATCATGGTCGAAATACCAGACGGTGGGCAATTTTGGCATGTCTTTCGAGATTCAGAACTTAAAACATTTAAAATGTTAAACATGATCCCTTAGATCAGTGGAGGCTGCTGAGGGGGAGGACGGCTCATAATAATGGCTGGAATGGAGTCAACAGAATGGCTTCAAACACATCACAGATGTGGTTTATATGTGTTTGATACCACTCCATTACAGACATTATTATGAGCCGTCCTCCCCTCAGCAGCCTCCACTGCCTTAGATCTAGCACAACAAATACATCAATAGTTTAAGCATTTGTTTCAGAACCATAATTCAAATATATTTTCGCAATACTGACGAAAGAAAATCTATCTTAAGGGGGTTAGTCAGCAGTGATGGAGTTGACAACAAATACTAAAAACAGACTTTTAATGTTCCACAAAAAAAAATGAAAGTCCATAAAAACATTTGTAAAATACAGAAATTCTACATTTGAAAATCTCTAATAAAAATATATATTTCAGCACTCTGACAGAGTTCACGTTGGACAAAAATCTGATGTTTTACAGAGTTGACAAAAATGTTATGTTTCTTTGTTCAAGTGGAATGCAAAGTAGCAATTTTCTTTTTCCTCAGTTGCTTCAACATGTTTGAACCAAATATAATATCCTCTCAGGGAGACGGAGTTAATAGTTTATGGTTGTGACCATGGTGATTTCAATAATGTTTGTTTAAATCTATCAAAAGTTTAGAACTTAACACAGTCTTGTTGCACTACATGTAATGAGGAGATGAAGAAGTGGTCCTTGCACATTCTTGATTAATTTATAAAATTTTAGACATATCTGAATGAGTTGACCAAATCTCCAGACACATTTTTTTTTTTAGGAATAACACAGCTGAGAGAAATATTATTTCAAGTCAGACAGGGTTATTGCAAGGAACTACATATTATACTTTTTCAGTTAATATTCATTATTGCTCGTTTTTAGAATTTTAAAAACACTATGAAGGTTTGAAATGGGGATCCTTTGCTCCAGACAAGGACAAAGAGCAGACATGGAAATTAATAATATTATACAATTCCCCTACATTGTTTTACTCAAATAATGCGACAAAATCTATTTTTTTCAACTATAAAACTAAAGTTTCCTGCTGGACAAGAATTGTTCTGACTTTCAAAAATCCCAGAGCGGTCCACCTTGATTTTGGCTAGCGTTATCATGCATCTGTGCGTTGCAAAAGGGATTTATTCACTTTACTTTCCAAAAGGAACCATTGACTTTGCCCCCAAGACAGTCACTCTCATGCACAGGACGGCCTAGAGAGAGGAGAGAGAATACTGTTACCAGAACACTGACTTCTGTTTCATTCCACAGGATACTAGGATATCTAGAAGAGAGAAATATGAGTGTTATGACCATCTCTCTATAATGTCCTGTTGTGCTGCTTTGTCCTGTTGTGCGAATTTCTGGCAACATATTGTCATCATTACTTTACCCACAACTTCACATGTCAGTCACTAGATGGAAGCACTTCACTGTGTTCCACTCAGACAGAGTACATAAGTCATGGAAACAGGGTTTAACACTGTTGAGTCCAACTGTTGACACCCACACAGTTAGTGTCATGAGGAAATGTACTAACTACGACATGTGGTTGTCTCACCTAGCCATCTTAAAATTAATCCACTAATTGTTGCTCTGGATAAGAGTGTCTAGTTAATGACTAAAATGTAAATACACAGCTGGCTGGACACACACACAAACACAGTCCGTCCCCATGCATGTATACCTACAGTGTGCCCATCCTGATAGTTCTAGGCCTGTAACCTACTGCTATTCTAGCCAGTGGTCCTGTGGTGACCAAACACGGTCTCTCCTGAGGATCAGAGAGAACATACCGTATGTCACTGAATTAGTTCACCTGGGTGACCTGGGAACAAATGGCATGCATAAAGATAACCTTTATAGATGAAACCAATGAAAAATAAAGTTGAGTCATGTCTGGTCGGTCTGGCTGAGAGTGAGACGCACACACAGGGAAGGAAAGAGAGGGATGAAATATACAATTGACATTCTCACTTCTCATGTTGTTGTAGCCTACTGAAAGGATCCTTGTTAGTGTAATAGATCCACTTCATTGGCCAGCTAGCCGATTTCCTTTTGCTGTAGAAGGATGTCATGCAGACACCTCTTAATCAGAGGGACACTGAGGAACAAACATGGGCTTAGTTTTACTTACTCAACATTCATTAGTCTAGAAGCCTGTATGTATAGAAAGAAAGATGTCCTCTTTCAGGGAACATTTAAGCAGATACCCAGTCTACACCTCTATCTATTGTATTAATGTATACTCCACATTGGGATAAATCTGGATAACATACACATTTGTACATTGACACTCCTGGTGTTGACAACCTAATAATTGTACAGTCACCTTTGACCCCACAGTACAACATCTATTCTATGACATCCCCTTATGGTCAGTCCAGGTCAGTCATGTCTGGTTCAGTTCAGCATGATCCTGTTTAGCTGTAATACAGTGGGTGTGTTGTTTTAATGTGTTTAGTAATGGGTAACATGTCCAACAGTGCCATCTAGTGGAGAGAAAGGAGAAGTGTCAGCACTGAGTTCATTAGCAGTGCCACAGTCAGACTTGTGACATGACCTGAAAAAGGCAGTATTTTCCTCTAAAAAGCCTCAGAGTGTTGAGAGATTGAGTACACGATCAAAGCCTCACAGCCGTTGGTTGGTGGAGGACGATACGATGATACTTCTCCTAGGAACCTGCTCTCCATGCTTCAGGATTGAAGTTTCTCTGGTCTCTGATCTATTCTATTGATCACCTGTGGGGAGAAACAGCAGGTTATCTCTGCTACTCTCTGGTCTACATGGAAGGCCTAACTACTTTACATCTGTCTGGAGGGACAGATAGAGGTCACAGAATCAGTTTATGGTCCCTTAGGTTCCCCTTCTGATTTAAGATTTTCCAACAGTCATGATTTCTCTCCTGTGTGAGTCAGCATATGTAAAGATAAGGTCCATTTATAACTGAAACATTTCCCACAGTCACCACAGCTAAATGGTTTCTCTCCTGTATGAGTCCGTATATGCCTCTTTAGGGTCCCTTTCTGAATGAATCTTTTCCCACAGTCACCACAGCTAAAAGGTTTCTCTCCTGTGTGAGTCATAATATGCGAGGTTAGGGTCACCTTATGACTAAAACTCTTCCCGCAGTCACCACAGCTAAATGGTTTCTCTCCTGTGTGAGTCACCATGTGCACTGTTAAGTGTTGCTTGCGATGGAAGCTTTTCCCACAGTCACCACACTTAAATTATTTCTCCCCTGTGTGAATCCTCATGTGCTTGGACAGATATCCTTTGAGTTTGAAGGTCTTGCCACAAACAGGGCAGGTGCAGCGTTTCTCACTGTGACAGAGGCGGACATGGGCCTTCAGTTTACAGGTGGAGTTGCAGCGTATTCTGCAGAAGCTGCATTCTCGGGGTCTCTTCTTGTAGAGAGTGACGTGCCTCTGCAGGTCAGCTTTCAGAGCAAACATTTCACCACAGTGGTGAGTTTTTCTAGACGTGGTGCTCGGTTTAAAACGGTGTTCTCCCATTGATGGGTTTGGATCCAATGATGTGCTGGGATCCAATGACGGGCTGGGATCCAATGACGGGCTGCTGTCAAATCCTACTGGGTCACTGCTTAAGGCTGAGCTGTGGCTGGAGGCATTGTTTTGATCATCTGGAGGGTCACAGGAAATGCTGAGTCCCTTAAGGTGGGTCACAGTAAGAAAAGGTGTGAGATCCACTTGTTTAGGGTCACTCTCTCTGCTCTCCACAGTCTGGGTTTGGGGAAGAGTCAAGGACTGAAGTGGGTCCTCCTGATCACATTCACTTTTCACACAGGAAGGAGTGAATTTGATATCAGCCTCCAGCCCTTGAAGCTGCTCTTCCTCCTGACTGGTCCTGAGTTCCTCCTGTTCCTCTTTAATCTGTGGACGCTCTGGGTTCTCCTGCCCCAGACTGGGGCTCCACTCCTGCTCACAGTGCTGCTGCTCAGGGAGAACCTCCTCTTCAGAGACAGAGAGCTGCAGGGAATCTGGAGGAAAGCAGAGAGGAGCAGAGGTTATCTATACAGCCTTTAGACAGTCGTCACTAGCTGGCACAGCCACAGTCATAAAACCCGGCCTATTTCTAAAATGCATCTTCTTAAAGCAGAACTGAACTCAAGAACCAATTTCTCTCTTGGAAAACAGCATGTGTCATTGATATAAGTCAGAAACATTTCTTCCTGTGCCAAAATGGTAGGTACATTTTGGCCATAAAGTATCTTCCAAAACTGAGTTGTGAGATTTGAGTACAAGAGTTGGTCATGACTTAAGGGTTGGTCATGACATGAATACACTGAGTCGTGTCGGGGACAACTGCAGCATTTTAGCTAAACCTTCCCCTAACTTTTATCCAATTAATTCCTAACCTGCTACGTAAATTCTCCCAAACTTTCACATAAATTCTCTTAACCTTTGTTGTTAGTTCTCCTAACCACCAATGTAAATTCTCCCCGTAATTCTCTTGTCGTTATGATGCAACAAGCAACCTGGTCTCAGAGAAACACGTATAATACTATAGCTCCTCAAATACGAATGATAAGCTAGACCATCCAATTCGTATGCTATTGACCGACCAGGTAAGACTTATGATACTATAGCTTCTCTAATTCATATGATATTGTACGAAGGCTATGACATTCATAATTTAATGGATTTATATACCAAATTCTACAAATTGTTCTGAGACCAAGTTGCTTGACACCGGTGCTTTGAGGCTTGCGTAACATTTTCAAAGCAGAGAGCTACTCTTCTAGTGCCAAAATTTGGCTGTAGGGTGTCAGTAAATATCATTTAGTCTATTCATCTATGGCAAATATACTTATGTTTCCCCTTTCATCTGTGTCTGGTGTTAGCTAGTTACTGGCTATGTAGGTCTTCAGCCAGTATGGAACAAAATGAGGGAAAGGGTCTTTCAAAACTCCGACGTAGTTGTCAAGTCAACTCATCCGTCAGTGCTGCTGTGAACTCCAACAAAACGGGAGATGCATAACAAATTAAGGATATCTTTGATGCAAATTCAATGTTGTTTGAGTTGCTTTGTGCATCACCAAATTTGCTTGAGATGATTTTACTGCAACACTGCATCCAAGTTGCTTGACATAGGCGTTTCAAAGAGCTGTCAGTCAAGGTGAGCTCATGAATATAAGCTCCCTGCCAACAGCCTGTCTTTTCAAACTGCCTGGTGGTTAGCCATGACAGAAAAAGTACATTTTAATAATGACAGTTCAGGACCTTTAAACAAACAAAACACACTTCCCCTTGGCTAGCTGGCTCTAGACATCAGATAATGAAAATAGAATCTGCAAAAAAAGTAACAGCCCTTTTTCAGGACCCTGTCTTTCAAAGATAATTCATAAAAATCTAAATATCTTTACAGATCTTCATTGTAAAGGGTTTAAACACTGTTTCCCATGCTTGTTCAATGAATGAACATGCACCTGTGGAACGGTCGTTAAGACACAAACAGCTTACAGACGATAGGCAATTAAGGTCACAGTTATGAAAACTTAGAGAGGCCTTTCTACTGACTCTGAAAAACACCAAAAGAAAGATGCCCAGTGTCCCTGCTGATATGCGTGAACCTGCCTTAGGCATGCTGCAAGGAGGCATGAGGACTGCAGACGTGGCCAGGGCATTAAATTGCAATGTCCATACTGCCAGACGCCAAAGACAGCGCTACAGGGAGATAGGACGGACAGCCGATCGTCCTCGCAGTGGCAGACCACGTGTAACAACACCTGCACAGGATCGGTACATCCGAACATCACACCTGCGGGACAGGTACAGGATGGCAACAACAACTGCCCGAGTTACACCAGGAACGCACAATCCCGCCATCAGTGCTCAGACTGTCCGCAATAGGCTGAGAGAGGCTGGACTGGCTTGTAGGCTTGTTGTAAGGGGTTGCAACAACGCGCCTATGGGCACAAACCCACCGTTGCTGGACTGGCAAAAAGTGCTCTTCACTGACAAGTCGCTGTTTTGTCTCACCAGGGTGATGGTCGGATTCGCGTTTATCGTCGAAGGAATGAGCGTTACACAGAGGCCTGTACTCTGGAGCAGGATCGATTTGGAGGCGTAGGGTCCGTCATGGTCTGGGGCAGTGTGCCACAGCATCATCGGACTGAGCTTGTTGTCATTGCAGGCCATCTCAACGCTGTGCGTTACAGGGAAGACATCCTCCTCCCTCATGTGGTACCCTTCCTGCAGGCTCATCCTGACATGATCCTCCAGCATGACAATGCCACCAGCCATACTGCTCGTTCTGTGAGTGATTCCCTGCAAGACAGGAATGTCAGTGTTCTGCCATGGACAGCGAAGAGCCCGGATCTCAATCACATTGACCACATCTGGGACCTGTTGGACTGGAGGGTGAGGGCTAGGGCCATTCCCCCCAGAAGTGTCTGGGAATGTGCAGGTGCCTTGGTGGAAGAATGGGTAACAATCTCACAGCAAGAACTGGCAAATCTGGTGCAGTCCATGAGGAAGAGATGCACTGCAGTACTTAATGCAGCTGGTGGCCACACCACAACCGGGCTGTTACTTTTGATTTTGACCCCCCTTTGTTCAGGGACACATTATACCATTTCTGTTAGTCACATGTCTGTGGAACTTGTTAACTTTGTCTCAGTTGATGAATCTGGTTACATTCATACAAATATTTACACATGTTAAGTTTGCTGAAAATAAACAATTGACAGTGAGGACATATTTTTTTTTATAATGTTAATATCTTCAGATGTAATTGTTAGAAAATAATTAAAATGTATGTTTTGGGCACAAAGTACCATGGGGCTATGGTATGGGCAGGCATAAGCTACGGACAACAAACACAATTGCATTTTATCGATGGCAATTTGAATGCACAGTGACGAAATCCTGAGGCCCATTATTATGCCATTCATCCACTGCCATCACCTCCTTTTTCAGCATGACGGCCCCATGTTGCATGAATCTGTACACAATTCCTGGAAGCTGAAAATGTCCCAGTTCTTCCACGGCCTGCATTCTCAGACATGTCACACATTGAGCATGTTTGGGACGCTCAGGATCGACATGTAGGACAGTTCCAGACAATATCCAACAACTTCGCACAGCCACCGAAGAGTGGGACAACCTTCCACACGCCACAATCAACTCTATGTGAAGGAGATTAATTTTTCAATTGACTGATTTCCTTATATGAACTGTAATTCAGTAAAGTCTGAGAAATTGTTGCATGTTGCGTTTATATTTTGTTCAGTGTAGCTATCAGAAGATCTACATACGAACCTATCCTACAGAGTTGTATCTCCGGTGTGATCCGCAGCAGTCTCCGTAGCCGATCATTCTCTTCGTGGTACTCCGCTACCGTTTCTTCAACTGCCCCGAAAATCTCCACAGCTGCCGCGGTTAAACGCTCATTTAAAAACACACGAAACGACTGGAGTTTAGACATGTTTCAGTCGACTGAGAGTTGGGTATTCAGCTAGTATGTATACATGCACGAGGAAAGAATGGTGGCCACAAACAAAACAAACCCGCTCTCAGATGTACTTCCCTTTTGTTCTGTTGTGATCAGCGGGTAAGGAGCCCACTATCAAATCACTACGCGCTACAGACCAATGATAATGTCTCTCAGGGATTCTTGAAAGACCCGACAAACTACCTTTTTTTCCACAAATATTTTTCTTAATATTAACCAAATAATCTCCTAATTCTTAAATATTTTCTGAAAATGCAACTAACTGGATTGATGTCAACTTCGTCAAACACCATAAAAGGCATTTCATTTTACATGTAATTGTCCAAGAAGGGTTTAAAAGCCTTCATTGTTTCATTCTAACATTAAATTATTCAAATATGTAATACAAATCTCCCAACATTTTGTTTTATTTTATAGCGCTATATCAGGGATGGTTAACTGGTGACCCGGCCTGCAGCAGCCCTTTTGAACGCCCTCAGAACAATTACCGTAAAAAGTAAATTGATTGGGGAAGTTGTCAATGGTAAAGTGTTAAGAGATGGGAGTTTGTTGGTGTTCTGTAAGGACATGACGCAGAGGGAGAAGGCTCTCGGATTGATAGGGAAGTGTAAGGTGGTGACGAGCAGATGGATTGAATAAAGAGGTGATAACAAGAGTGCCTGTGAGTATTAGCATTCAAGAGGTTGGGGACAATTTGAGAGGAGGCGTTCTAGTGAATGTTCATAGATTGCAAGCAATAAGGGGTGGCGTTAGGGAAGATAGCCCGTCTATTCTGTTACACTTCAAGGACCAGGTACTACCAATTAAAGTTACCATAGGGTATATGAGTTATGTGAGGGCATATGTACCGAAGACTTTAAGACGTTATGAATGCCAGAGGTTTGGGCATGTGGTAACAGCATGTAAAGGGGAAAAGAGGTGTGGAGGGGAGCATGAGTATGGGAAATGTGGGGATAGTGTAAACCCAAAGTGTAACATAAAACCATAATGTGGCATATAGTCGGTGTGAGGCTATGAAGCAGGCAGTGGAGGTGCAACAAGTGAGAGTGGAGAGAAGGGTGGGAGTGCCACCTTCATAAAGCAAGCACTTCCCTACAGGATGCTAGGTAAAGGTATTGAACAGGAATGTGTGGTGGTAGAGAACTAGGTTAATGTATTGGACAGGAATGTGTGGAAGTGTGGTTGAGAGGCGGGATGATAGTGGTAGTGAACTAGGTAAAGGTATTGAACAGGAATATGTGGAGGTGTGGTTCAGAGGAGGGATGATAGTAGTAGTGAACTAGGTAAAGGTATTGAACAGGAATATGTGGTGGTGGATATGTGGTTGAGAGGATGATAGTGAACTAGGTAAAGGTATTGAACAGAAATATGTGGAGGTGTGGTTGAGAGGAGGGATGATAGTGGTAGTGAACTAGGTAAAGGTATTGAACAGGAATATGTGGTGGTGGAGGTGTGGTTGAGAGGATGATAGTGGTAGTGAACTAGGTAAAGGTATTGAACAGGAATATGTGGAGGTGTGGTTGAGAGGAGGGATGATAGTGGTAGTGAACTAGGTAAAGGTATTGAACAGGAATATGTGGTGGTGGAGATGTGGTTGAGAGGATGATAGTGGTGGTGAACTAGGTAAAGGTATTGAACAGGAATATGTGGAGGTGTGGTTCAGAGGAGGGATGATAGTGGTAGAGAACTAGGTAAATGTATTGAACAGGAATATGTGGTGGTGGAGGTGTGGTTGAGAGGAGGGATGATAGTGGTAGTGAACTAGGTAAATGTATTTGAACAGGAATATGTGGAGGTGTGGTTGAGAGAAGGGATGATAGTGGTAGTGAACTACTATAGTCCGTGTCAGGTATTGGACCTAGAAGAAGTGGAGGGCCAGGATAGAACTAAGGTCATGTGGAGAGGGTGGAGGGCCAGGATAGAACTAGGGTCATGTGGAGAGGGTTGAGGACCAGGATAGAACTAAGGTCATGTGGTGTCGGGATTTTAATGCCCACAACACGCTCTGGAGGGGGACGGATGGATGGAAATGGCCAAATGATGGAACATCTGATAGAAGTTAAAGATCTGGTGTGCGTGAATGATGGCTGAGGGACAAGTATTGACAGGGAAAGAGTCTGCATTGGACCTCACTTTGGTATCTAGTGCGTTGGCAGGAATCTGTGAGTGGGAGGTATGGGAGGAGTCGACAGTAGGGAGTGATCATTACCCCATAGTATGCACAGTAGGCCAGAGGGAGGAGGAGGTGTCAGTGAATGGAGTAGGCAGGTGGGTGTTTGAAAGGGCAAAGTGGGATCAGTATCAGGAGTTAAGTGAGTGGATGATGGCTCAGGTGGATTTGAGAGGGGAAGTGGATAGTATGAATAACTGGGTGAGAAGAGAGGAAGATTGATGAGGTAGAGCGGTGGGCATTAATGTTGGGATTCAGGTTCTCTGTGGAGAACTCAGACAGTGTTCTTTACCAGGAGGAAGGTGGGAGATGAGGTATGCTTGAGGTTATATGGGAGAAACTTGGAGAGGGTGGGGGCCTTCAGGTTCCTTGGGGTATACTTTGATACTAGAATGACCTGGGCAGAACACATTGAGAGAGTGGTGTGAAAGTGTAAGAAGGTACTAAATGTGATGCGCTGTTTGACAGGGAAGGAGTGGGGGGCTGGGCGTGGCTCATTGAAGACCATGCATGTTGCATTGATCCGATCTGTAATAGACTATGGCAGTAAAGCGTATGGTTCGGCAGTCCGGACATCATTGTAAAGGCTAGATGTCATACAGGGGGAAGGACTCTTAATATATGTAGTGGGTCATTTCGGACCTCCCCAGTGGCTGCACTACAGGTGGAGATGGAGGAAATGTCATTGCAGATTAAGAGACATCAGTTGGCAATTAATTATTGGGTCAACCTACAGGGACATGGGGTATCTCATCCTGCAAAAGGGATTTTACAGGCATGCTGGGAACATGAGCGAAGACCGAACACAAGCTTTGGGTGTGTGGGTAACACCCAGGTGTAGGAGATGAGACTGTATGGAAGAGAGTTTAGTCCAATGCTAGCTATTCCTGTGAATCCACCATGGCTCCTCTCACCTCCAGTAGTGGATCTAGAGGTATTGGAGAGACTAGGGAAAGATATGGGAGGGTGTTGATCCATCTGATTTGTTTAAGAGACGTCTGGATACTGTGTATATCAGAATTTTGTGGCCATATACACAGATGGTTCAAAAGATCCAAGGACAGGACGTACTGGGTCAGCATTTGTAGTGCAGGAATGTGAGGTGAGAGTCAGGACATATCCATCTGGCTGTATATACGGTGTAGATGATGGCCATACTGTTGGCCTTGCAGTGGGTGGAGGAAGTTAAGCCAAACAGTCATTATTTGCTCTGATTCACATGCAGTGTTGATGAGTCTCCAGTCCTTTATATCACGTAGCAGACAAGACCTGCTTTATGAGGCGCTACAAACTTGTTAGATACTACTGCATGGTCGGAACTAGAAGCACAAGCATTTCGCTACACTCGCATTAACATCTGCTAACCATGTGTATGTGACAAATAACATTTGATTTGATTTGAAACCCATGGCAGGAGTAAACAAATGGGTATACAGATAATATTTACATGGTCCCAGCTCATGTGGGAGTGGAGGGGAATGAGGCAGTTGATGTACTGGCTAAACAAGCATTAAGTATTGAGGATGTTGATGTGGTAGTTTCATTGAGCAAGGCAGAGGCAAAAAGCATGATATGGACAGTGATGGTGGAGAAATGGCAGGAGCAGTGGAATAGAGATACCAAGGGCAGGCATTGTATTGTAAGTACAGAGGAAAGTCGGGGAGAACAGCAGGAAGGGACAGAAGAGAGGAGGCAATATTTACAAGATTAAGGGTGGGACACAGCCAGTTGAATAAGTACATGTGATAGACATCCAACAGGAACGTGTGAGTATTTCCAGGAAACTGAGACAGTGGAACATGTATTATTTGTATTTAACTAGGCAAGTGAGTTAAGAACAACTTATTATTTACAATGACAGCCTAGGAACAGTGGGTTAACTGCCTTATTAAGGGATAGAAGGACATATTTTTACCTTGTCAGCTCAGGGATTTGTTCTAGCACCCTTTCGGTTACTGGCCCAACATTCTAACCACTAGGCTACCTGCCGCCCCAGGTAGCCTAGTGTGGACATTATTGGAGAGAAAGAGAGAGGATGAGATCTAGTATGAGGGAGAAGGGGATACAGGAAATTAGTTTAAAGAGTATATTGAGTAGAACGTCATTAGATATTGTCTCCAATATTTTATCTTTTTTAATAGCAACGGGACTGGCAGGTAGGGTTTAGTTGGTCCCTGTTTCTGGCCAACACTCCAGTACAGTAGGTGGCGGTAATACACCATAACGTTGGATGCCACCCGCAGATTAACCCCACCGAAGAAGCTTTGCGAACACCATTTCATCCTCGTGGACTAAGCCATACTAGATGAATACCCAACTCCCCGTCGACTGAAACATGTCTAAATTACAGTCATTTCGTGTGTTTTTAAATGAGCGTTTAACCGCGGCAGCTGTGGAGATTTTCGGGCAGTTGAAGAAACGGTAGCGGAGTACCACGAAGAGAATGATCGGCTACGGAGACTGCTGCGGATCACACCGGAGATACAACTCTGTAGGATAGGTTCGTATGTAGATCTTCTGACAGCTACACTGAACAAAATATAAACGCAACATGCAACAATTTCTAAGATTTTACTGAGTTACAGTTCATATAAGGAATTAAATCAATTGATATAAATCCATTAGTCCCTAATCTATGGATTTTACATGACTGGGAATGCAGAATGCATCTGTTGGTCACATATACCTTAACTTCTCAGGGATTGCTGGGGCGCTAGCGGGCTGCTCCTGACACTACCAGGTGAAATGTAAGGCGCCAAATTCAAAATCCAAAAGTTGAATTATTAAACATCCACCAATATACAAGTGTTCCATACTCATCAAAAGCTCTGTTTCTTGGCAATATCACAGCGTTGTCAGATTTCAAAAAGGCTTTACGGCGAAAGCAGCACATTTGATTGTTTGAGGGTAGCACCTCACATATTTTTCCCATAGCCATGAATCGATTAGCCATCACGGCACACACATAACACATTTCACAGCAAAAACAAATCAATTACCTGTTGAAGAACTTCTGCTGAGGTCATCCTAATTGTCCAACGAAGACAATCCATGGTTCTTTTGTTAGAAAAAGTAATGTATTTTATCCATAAATCCTCCATTTGGTTTGCGCGTTATAAATCAGAAATGACAGCCTCCACTACTCCATTGAAACGTGACGCAAACTTGTTCATCTTATACCTATAAACTTGTCCAAGAACAAATCAAACATAGTTTTAAATGTATGCTTAGGAACACTTTTACGTATATTTACTATTATAAATCAACCGGAATATAAACTGATCGATAAAGACGGTAAAAAAGGCACTGCGTTCCTTGTCGGGCGTGCGCACTGGGTACTGTTTACATAAAAAGGTCACTTCCTGGTTTTCTCTTATTCTCTGGTCTAATTCATCCAAAATGAAATTTTACACTGTCTCGAGACTGTTGACATCTAAAGGAAGCGATGGGTACTGCATTCATATGCCCTTATATGGTCATTTTCATGAGGGAGGGGTTCCCAAATGAGCAATGTGTCAAAATCACTTTTTCCAGGACAGAAATTCCTCGGGGTTTCGCCTGCTATATGCGTTCTGTGGTTAACGGTTTTGGAAAATTCAGAGTGTTTCCTATCCAATGGTACCAAATATGTGCATATCCTATTTTCTGGGCCTGAATGGGAGGCATTTTACTTTGGGCACGCCAGGCTTTCCAAAACCGACCCCTCAGCTGCCACTCCCTAACAAGTAAAAAAAAGGTATGGGGTTAATCAGAAAACCAGTCAGTATCTGGTGTGACCACAATTCTATTTGTCACATGTGCCGAATACAACAGTAAGCATTTCACCGTATACCTTATGGTGAAATACTTACTTACAAGCCCTTAACCAACAACACAGTTAAGAAAAATGGTTAAGTAAAAAAAATGATTACAAAAATAAACAGCTGCAGTAAAATAACTGTAGTGAGGCTATATACAGGGGGTACCGGTACAGAGTCAATGTGCGGGGGCATAGGTTAGTCAAGGTAATTGAGGTAATATGTACATATAGCTAGAGTTAGTGACTATGCATAGATATCATGGTCCAAACACACCAAGACAGTTGTGAAGAGGGCACGACAAAGCCTATTCCCTCTCAGGAGACTGAAAAGATTTGGCATGGGTCCTCAGATCCTCAAAAGGTTCCAGAGCTACACCATCGAGAGCATCCTGACTGGTTGCATCACTGCCTGGTATGGCAACTGCTCGGGGCCAGGCTTCCTGCCATCCAGGACCTCTATTTTATTTTACCTTTATTTACCAGGCTGTGTCAGAGGAAGGCCCTAAAAATTGTCAGACTCCAGCCACCCTAGTCATAGACTGTTCTCTCTGCTGCCACACGGCAAGCAGTACCGGAGCGCCAAGTCTTGGTCCAAGAGGCTTCTTAACAGCTTCTACCCCCAAGCCATAAGACTCTTGAACATCTAATCAGCAAGCAGGTGTGTTGTTACCTATCCTTAACACCTGGGGTCGGTGCATCAGGAAGTTCAGGATCCAGTTGCAGAGGGAGGTGTTTAGTCCCAGGGTCCTTAGCTTTGTGATGAGCTTTGAGGGCACTATGGTTTTGAACGCTGAGCTGTAGTCAATGAATAGCATTCTCACATAGGTGTTCCTACGTGAGAAGGAGCTGATCGTGGACGACAGGCATGCCGAACAGGCCCCCATTAACATTGACAGGGCTGTAGTGGAGCGGGTCGACGAGTTTAAAGTTCCTTGGTGTCCACATCACCAACGAACTATCATGGTCCAAACATACCAAGACAGTTGTGAAGAGGGCTCGACGAAACCTTTTCCCCCTCAGGAGACTGAAAAGTTTTGGCATGGGTCCCCAGATCCTCAAAAGGTTATACAGCTGCACCATCGAGAGCATCCTGACCGGTTGCATCACCGCCTGGTATGGAAATTGCTCGGCATCTGACCGTACGGCACTACAGAGGGTAGTGCGAACGGCCCAGTACATCACTGGGGGCCAAGCTTCCTGCCATCCAGGACCTATGGCGGTGTCAGAAGAAGGCCCTAAAATCTGTCAAAGACTCCAGCCACACTAGTTCTCTCTGCTACCGCAAGGCAGGCGGTACCGGAGCGCCAAGTCTATGACCAAAAGGCTCCTCAACATCTTCTACCCCCAAGCGATTAGACTGCTGAACAATTCATAAAATTGCCACCGGACAATTTACATTGACCCCCTTTTGTACACTGCTGCTACTCACTGTTTGTTTGTTACCTATGCATAGTCACTTTGCCCCCACCTACATGTACAGATTACCTAAACTAGCCTGTACCCCTTTACACTGACTCGTACCGGTACCCCCTGTATATACAGTGGGGCAAAAAAGTATTTAGTCAGCCACCAATTGTGCAAGTTCTCCAACTTAAAAAGATGAGAGAGGCCTGTAATTTTCATCATAGGTACACTTCAACTATGACCGACGAAATGAGAAAAATAAATCCAGAAAATCACATTGTAGGATTTTAATTTATTTATTTGCAAATTATGGTGGAAAATAAGTATTTGGTCAATAACAAAAGTTTATCTCAATACTTTGTTATATACCCTTTGTTGGCAATGACAGAGGTCAAACGTTTTCTGTAAGTCTTCACAAGGTTTTCACACACTGTTGCTGGTATTTTGGCCCATTCCTCCTTGCAGATCTCCTCTAGAGCAGTGATGTTTTGGGGCTGTCACTGGGCAACACAGACTTTCAACTCCCTCCAAAGATTTTCTATGGGGTTGAGATCTGAGACTGGCTAGGCCACTCCAGGACCTTGAAATGCTTCTTACAAAGCCACTCCTTGTTCGGCGGTGTGTTTGGGATCATTGTCATGCTGAAAGACCCAGCCACGTTTCATCTTCAATGCCCTTGCTGATGGAAGGAGGTTTTCACTTAAAATCTCACGATACATGGCCCCATTCATTCTTTCCTTTACACGGATCAGTCAGTCCTGGTCCCTTTGCAGAAAAACAGCCCCAAAGCATGATGTTTCCACCCCCATGCTTCACAGTAGGTATGGTGTTCTTTGGATGCAACTCAGCATTCTTTGTCCTCCAAACACGACGAGTTGAGTTTTTACCAAAAAGTTCTATTTTGGTTTCATCTGACCATATGACATTCTCCCAATCCTCATCTGGATCATCCAAATGCTCTCTAGCAAACTTCAGACGGGCCTGAACATGTACTGGCTTAAGCAGGGGGACACGCCTGGCACTGCAGGATTTGAGTCCCTGGCGGCGAGTGTGTTACTGATGGTAGGCTTTGTTACTTTGGTCCCAGCTCTCTGCAGGTCATTCACTAGGTCCCCCCGTGTGGTTCTGGGATTTTTGCTCACCGTTCTTGGGATCATTTTGACCCCACGGGGTGAGATCTTGCATGGAGCCCCAGATCGAGGAAGATTATCAGTGGTCTTGTATGTCTTCCATTTCCTAATAATTGCTCCCACAGTTGATTTCTTCAAACCAAGCTGCTTACCTATTGCAGATTCAGTCTTCCCAACCTGGTGCAGGTCTACAATTTTGTTTCTGGTGTCCTTTGACAGCTCTTTGGTCTTGGCCATAGTGGAGTTTGGAGTGTGACTGTTTGAGGTTGTGGACAGGTGTCTTTTATACTGATAACAAGTTCAAACAGGTGCCATTAATACAGGTAACGAGTGGAGGACAGAGGAGCCTCTTAAAGAAGAAGTTACAGGTCTGTGAGAGCCAGAAATCTTGCTTGTTTGTATGTGACCAAATACTTATTTTCCACCATAATTTGCAAATAAATTCATAAAAAATCCTACAATGTGATTTTCTGGATTTTTTAGTAGTGAGCTGGTGCTATATGTGGCTAGTTAGCTAGCTAGCTAACCTAGCTTGCTAACCTAGCCAATGAGGTGTGTGTGAAAGAAATAGTCATAAATTATGCTAGTTACTACCCCTGATAACTTTCCCAAATAATCATGTTTGAAAAAATGTGTATGTCAGATTAATAGAAATGGTAGATACTACTGTACCCCTGATAATTTGGTCAGATAACCGTCTGTATGTACAGTAGGTGACATGTCCATGATAGCTATCTAATAACTATAGTTATGCTAGGTAATGGTTTGACACTACTGTACCCCTGATAATTTGGTCAGATAACCATGTGTGTGTCTGTGTGTACAGTAGGTGACATGTCCCCTACCACGTCTAGGCTTTATGAGTAGTGCCTGTATCTGTCTGCAGTTGTGCCAAAGATACATGCTCTTGTTGTTCTCTTACAAATTACAGGCTACACATTAATTTTTACACACACATACACCTTTCAATAGTTTTATTTTTTAAAACATTTTTACAACACACATACCTGTCATGTTCTGTCCTGTACTTGAATACTTATTAAATTATGTTCACAGTCAGTTGTTTCATTTGTTTATTAATATCTCATTTAGACTTCATCTGTTTATTTCTTCCCTACACCTTTGCAGATCTAAGACCAGATTAAAGTAAAAACACATTCTCTTTCTAATTAGGGTTTTTTTCCACCTGTATTTTGTCAGGCCAGTGAACATGGTGGTAAACTGTACTATTAGTATGGACCCTAGGTTACCCTTTCCCTTTATCATACTAACTGTATGTCGTATAACCTTAATTAGTGCTCCCGCTCACCTGATGTACCATGCCAGGTGTATATAATACTGACGTTAATGGGAGAGGGAAGGGGTTAAGGTGTGGTCTTTACTCCCATATTTCACTTAAATATAACTTCCAAATGAAGAGAGACAATGAGACAAAGTAATCTAGGGGGACAAAATAAATGTTATGGACCACGGTGGATGGTTCTTAAAATAACCTTTTGTGTTAGGGGGCTCTTAAAAGAGATGTTTCACTCCACGGCATGCTGCCATGGGACTTCACCTGCTGGCGATGAGAAGTAGGTGGTCAGCTTCTCCCTCACCTGGAGTGCCTGTCTGGGGGCGTTGTTGGCACCTGCCCTGGTGACATCAGGTAGGTGACTATTTGGTGTGCCCATCTCCATCCGGAGCGGCTCCTGGAATGACCTCCGCAGGTAGTTGTGGATGCCACATGTGGCCTTAACGCAGGCATCGACATTTGAGGGGCTGAGACCAAGCACTCTCCGATACATTCTCCACCGGGCTGCCAGAATCCCAAAGGTGCATTCAACAACTGACCTTGCCCTGGACAGTCGTTTGTTAAAGAAATGTTTTGGCAATGGCAGCTGGCGTCCAGCGTAGGGCCTCATGAGGTTGGGTCTCAAAGGGAAGGCCTCGTCGCCGATGAAGACGTGGGGAACAGGTCCCAGGTTTTCAGCCCCAGGGAGTGATATAGGTGGTGGAATCTCCAGGGTGCCAGCCTGAAGTGCCTGGCCGAAGGCAGAGTCCCGGAGGGTCCCGCCATCACTTCCCTTGCCGTAAGCACCAACATCGACAACACGGAAACAGTAGATGGCATCTACTACAGCCAAGAGTACAACTGAATATGTACCCTTGTAGTTGTAAAATTGAGAACCTGAGCACGGTGGAGCCTGGATTACTACATGTTTCCCATCAATGGAGCCAAGACAGTTGGGGATATTCCACCTCTCCAGGAAATCGGCAGCGATGTCCCTCCAGTCTTCCTCCTTGGGGACAGGCATGTATTCACCAACCAGACAGTCCCAAATGGCTTGTGCCACAGAGGGGACAATGCCTGCCACCGTGGACTGTCCAACTCGGAAGCTGAATCCAATGGTCCTGTAGGAGTCGCCTGTCGCCAAAAATCTAAAATATAATTCAAAAATAATTATCAATATTGTGTGTAACTTGAATTTCACCCACATATTATATCTACTCATATAGCTACCTCATTACTGTTTATTAATGTCTACTAATTATATTGTAATACTCATCAAACTTCATTAACAATGCCTTGAAACAGTACAATTCAGTCTATGACTATATCAATCAACTGTAGCCCAGGCCAACTCTACTCTTAGAAAGAATGATACTATCTACTTAAAAGGGTTCTCTGGCTGTCCCCATAGGTGAACCCTTTTTGGTTCCAGGTAGAACCCTTTTGGTTCCAAGTAGAACCATATTGGGTTCCATGTATAACCTTTTCCCCAAAGGGTATACCTGGAACCAAAAAGGGTTATCCTATGGGGAAACCAGAAGGACACTTTTGGAACCTTTTTCTCGAAGAGTGTATGTGAGTCCAATAAGAATGTAATGAATGACTAACTGTCTTGAACAACAATGGGTCCTGGAGAAGACTATCCTACCTTCATCAGGGCAGAAGGCACCTTAACTTTTTCATTTGGTAACATTGCATAATTAAAAAAGGATTATAAACCAACTTTGGGAAAAGTTATAGTCCTAATGAACATTCTGTAAAAGTACATCTGATGTAAAATATGGACTATTAACTAGAGCCCTTTAGCTAGCTAGGTTGCACATAAAAACAATGTATCAAATATCAATCAATTATGGTATCAAAGGCTTTACAAATGTACTAGAATGTAGCCTACCGGAGACAAATCGCCAGGCGTTCTACTGGGCTGATGGACTCCCGGTAGTTGGTATCCATCCGGGCGATCCTGGCTCCAACCATCTGGAGCAGGTTATCAAACTGGCTTTGGTCCAGACGAAAGTAACTTCGTAATTCTTCTCCAAACAGTCGAAGCTCTTGAATGAGACGGTGGAACTCCCCTGCCTGCTTTCGGGACTTTAACCATCTCTGGACCCACACAGACCTGCGCTTTCGGCGGGGCTGGTCACGGCCCAACAGCGCGATCAAGACCACCTTCCTCAACGTTGGTCTCATTGTTGAAAGAGCCTACTCTGCTATCTTGACTATTTATTATTGCATTTCGCTCCAAAACTGAATTTTGGAGGGGAATTATATTTTAGGCTCTCACAATTAATTTGTGGATGTCATCGAATAAATATACTTGGTAAATAAATGAATAACAAATGTAAAGAAATTCTACAGTCAAACTGTTTTATGTTATCACATGTTTTTACTGGATATGTGTGCAACAAAAATTCAACATTCACATTTTGCTACTTTCTGTCAAGTTTACGCATACAATTTGATGCATACGTTCGATAAATCCAACGTATGCACCACACAGAACGCACTGTAACTGCCTCTGCAACGCAATGCTGGAAGGCAAACGCAGCGTTCCATTGGAAATGAATGTACTTCTGGTGTATTAAAACGCAATGACACCGTCGGTGAGTTCGAAGCGTAACGGTAACGTTATACTAGCTGTTTTACGGTAACGTTATACTAGCTGTCTTCGGTTCTGTTATGTAGAATACTATCATTTATAAGATCTAGCAGACAGTGATTCATCTTTTATATAACTTTATTAAATTAGCTTTAGAGTTACCTGTTCTTTACGATTAGAGCAGAGACTGTACATGAAGTAGAGAATAAACACATGCGCAGAACTGATCCACACATGCACAGAAGCTTCTGGACCTTTAGTCTGGGGGGGAAAAGGTCCAGAAAAAAATCTGATTCGCAGCCACAGACTTAAAACAATGCACATTAGTGACCTGCTGATCAGCAATAAACAGCAGCATTTGAAGTTCAGATTATTGATTTGAAAAAAATGTATTTGAAACTCTGTGGTGCTGTGGTTAGTCACAGGCTTTGAACACCTAAATAGTAAGAATATGAGGTAGGCATCTTACATTCCACTTCCCTTTATTGCCTCAATTCAAAAAACTTCTAAAACTGAATCCATGCCATTATTTAGGAGGATGGGAGTGTGACAAAAGCTTATCATGTAGCCTACTAAATGAAATGAATTATTAGAACCACAATGTGCAGGTAGTCTGGTTTCACTAAAATAAATCTTAATATTGTGCTTTTTCCGTGATTCGACCCTGTCTTTCCGTCAGTGTTCCAACCCTACCTGCTGAGCTACTGTTCAATTGCTGTAACTTACAAAATTTTTTTTTGCACATTTTGCAACACACGTTTTGAAAAAGCATGTGATCAAACAAAGCTTCGGATGTCATTGATAACGGGGTAATTTACATTTTATACAAGCATTAGCTGTACTTTTGTATAGGATCAGACTGCTTTGAAAAATGTTCCGCAAGCCTCGAAGCCCATGCAACTTGGTCTCAGAACAATTTGTAGGATTTGGTATGTCAATCCGTTCCCTAGATTTAGTATGATATATTACATTAGGTTAAATTATGCATGTCATAGCCGTCGTACAATATCATATGAATTAGAGAAGCTATAGTATCACACGTCTTACCTGGTCGGTCAATAGCATAGGAATTGGATGACCTAGCTTATCAATCGTATTTGAGGAGATATAGTATTACACGTCTTTCTCTGAGACCAGGTTGCTTGTTGCATCATAACAGGAGAATTACGGGGAGAATTTACATTGGTGGTTAGGAGAACCTAACGACAAAGGTTAAGAGAATTTATGTAAAAGGTTGGGAGAATTTACATAGCAGGTTAGGAATGAATTGGGTAAAAGTTAGGGGAAGGTTTAGCTAAAATGCTACAGTTGTCCCCGACACGACTCAGTGTATTGTCGAAACCAAAACCCAACCCTCAACTAAGTCATGGCCAACTCTTGTACTCAAATCTCACAACTCAGTTTTGGAAGATACTTTATGGCCAAAATGTACCTACCATTTTGGCACAGGAAGAAATGTTTCTGACTTATCAATGACACTTGCTGTTTTCCAAGAGAGAAATTGGTTCTTAAGTTCAGTTCTGCTTTAAGAAGATGCATTTTAGAAATAGGCCGGGTTTTATGACTGTGGCTGTGCCAGCTAGTGACGACTGTCTAAAGGCTGTATAGATAACCTCTGCTCCTCTCTGCTTTCCTCCAGATTCCCTGCAGCTCTCTGTCTCTGAAGAGGAGGTTCTCCCTGAGCAGCAGCACTGTGAGCAGGAGTGGAGCCCCAGTCTGGGGCAGGAGAACCCAGAGCGTCCACAGATTAAAGAGGAACAGGAGGAACTCAGGACCAGTCAGGAGGAAGAGCAGCTTCAAGGGCTGGAGGCTGATATCAAATTCACTCCTTCCTGTGTGAAAAGTGAATGTGATCAGGAGGACCCACTTCAGTCCTTGACTCTTCCCCAAACCCAGACTGTGGAGAACAGAGAGAGTGACCCTAAACAAGTGGATCTCACACCTTTTGTTACTGTGACCCAACTTATGGGTCTCTACATTCCCTGTGACCCTCCAGATAATCAGAACAATGTCAGCCAATGCTCAGCCGTAAGCAGTGACCCGGTAGGACTTGACAGCAGCCCACAACTGGATCCCAGCCCATCATTAACTCTAAACCCATCAATGGTGGAACATTGTTTCAAACCCAGCACCATGTCTATAAAAACTCACCACTGCCGTGACTGTGGTGAAATGTTTGCTCTGAAAGCTGACCTGCAGAGGCACGTCACTCTCTACAAGAAGAGACCCTGTGAATGCAGCTTCTGCAGAATACGCTGCAACTCCACCTGTAAACTGAAGGCCCATGTCCGCCTCTGTCACAGTGGGAAACCCAACACCTGCCCTGTTTGTGACAAGACCTTCAAACTCAAAGGATATCTGTCCAAGCACATGAGGATTCACACAGGATTCAAACCATTTAAGTGTGGTGACTGTGGGAAAAGCTTCATACATAAGTGGAACCTAAGGAGCCACATGCTGACTCACACAGGAGAGAAACCATTTGGCTCTAGTGACTGGGAAAAGCTTCAATCAGAAGGGGAACCTAAAGATGCATATGCTTATTCACACAGGAGAGAAACCATTTAGCTGTGGTGACTGTGGGAAAAGCTTCTATCAGAAGGGGAGCCTAAGAAACCATAAACTGACTCATACAGGAGAGAAACCATTTAGCTGTGGTGACTTTGGGAAAAGCTTCACTCAAAAGTCTAACTTACTGACACGTGAAACACATTCACAAAGGAAGAAAACAGGATGAAAACTGAAATATGACAAATTAAGACATGTCTTTAGTCAGAAGATTAAAATAAGAAGGCAGGATGTGGACAATACTGAGTACACGCTCATAGACTCACATAGCTGGAATAAGTAAATGAAGTCAGATTAACTGATGACAAAAATAGCAGTGCAGATGGAATTATTTTGCTAAGTGCAGAGATGTATTATACGTAATGAATGTGTAGAGGACTTCTGAAATTCTACAGATTTTGTAGCGCAGCTGAAAGTTCTGCTTACCCCAAATCAATAGGTGGTGATTTCAAATCCCAGGTTGGGTCATATTGAAAAGTCGGCTTGCAAGCCTTCCCATTTTTCGTCCAAACATAACAATGGTCATTATGGCCAAGCAGTTCTGTTTTTGTTTCATCAGACCAGAGGACATTTCTCCAAAAAGTACGATCTTTGTCCCCATGTGCAGTTGCAAACCGTAGTCTGGCTTTTTTTATGGCAGTTTTGGAGCAGTGGCCTCTTCCTTGCTGAGCGGCCTTTCAGGTTATGTCGATATAGGACTTGTTTTACTGTGGATATAGATACTTTTGTACCTGTTTCCTCCAGAATCTTCACAAGGTCCTTTGCTGTTGTTCTGGGATTGATTTGCACTTTTTGCACCATAGTACGTTCATCTCTAGGAGACAGAACGCATCTCCTTCCTGAGCGGTATGACTGCTGCGTGGTCCCATGGTGTTTATACTTGCGTACTATTGTTTGTACAGATGAACCTGGTACCTTCAGGCGTGTTGAAAATGCTCCCAAGAATGAACCAGACCTGTTGAGGTCTACAATTTATTTTCGGAGGTCTTGGCTGATTTCTTTTGATTTTCCCATGATGTCAAGCAAAGAGTTTGATGGTAGGCCTTGAAATACATCCACAGGTACACCTCCAATTGACTCAAATTATGTCAATTAGCCTATCAGAAGCTTCTAAAGCCATGACATAATTTTCTGGAATTTTCCAAGCTGTTTAAAGGCACAGTCAACTTAGTGTATGTAAACTTCTGACCCATTGGAATTGTGATACAGTGAATTATAAGTGAAATAATCTGTAAACAATTGTTGGAAAAATTACTTGTGTCATGCACAAAGTAGATGTCCTAACCGCCTTGCCAAAACTATAGTTTGTTAACAAGAAATTTGTGGAGTGGTTGAAAAACTAGTTTTAATGACTCCAACCTAAGTGTATGTAAACTTCCGACTTCAACTGTAGGTTCATGACGCCATACTGTTCAAACCGTATAGCCTAGAAACTATCACATACTGTATAACGATGTCATATATGACATCAAGCATACCATGAACTCTATTTAAACCACAGTGGTCTTCTTGGTACGTCAAACCCAGTAAACCCAGTAAACCGCATGCACACACACGCACGCACAATGAATCACAATAGAGTTCTGAGTTCAGATTTTTTCACTAATGATTTATTTAAAGAACATTTCATGTCTAGTTGGTCTTATAAATAAAAAATAAACAACATATTTGTTAATTTCCATCAATTTCTTTCTGAGTACAGCCCTTCTCCCTCTTGAAAATCTACATTTAAAACATTAAATGGATTCATTATATGAAACGTGCATGTACTCTAAACCTAAAGGTGATATGGTCATGGAGGTATTTATGATATTCTACTCCAGTGGCTCTACCCCCAAACTCTGAGAGCAAATTCAAGTTTTCATCATCAAGTTAAGTTACATACAGGTGTTGGATTTAATTTGAGACAGTTTTCTACAGCAGGAAAATAATCCTGCAGCAACAGGAAATGTGAATTGTTACATAGATTATAATTTTTGTAGGGGTTGACACATTTTTTGTGAGGAAAAATCAAGTCAAATGCAAAGTGGAAATTATGAACTTCAGAAGCCTTTTTGAAACGTCAAATAGACTACATGTTTACAATTGACTGCATTGCCGGAAAATTCTCCTGCAACAGGGTGATCAGATTACGATCTTACATCTGTACTATATTTCTCTGTGACATGAAATACATACAGTACATAGAAGACATTAAGACATTGTCGTTGGTGGAAGTTATTGTTGGACTTGTCAGGAGGAGGAAAGTGCCACAGTCCCAGTCTCTTCTCTCGGTCTTATCATCACTTCTATTGATGACTTGATTGACACGGTAGCTTGTGAAAGTCACACCTCTTGTCTTGTCTTAACATCTCAGCATCCGTTCTCAGGTACGATCCTGCACTTGAGGATCTTCAGGTAGTTCTGGACCTTGTTGGAGTCCCGTCTGAAGCAGTAGAGTAGGTCGTGGTCGCTCATGGCCTGGGACACTCCGCTGGTGTCTGACGAGGGGTCCAAGCCCTCAGGGGAGGACAGGCCACTCAGGGAGTTACTGATCATCCCCAGGTGCTGCATCTAAGAGAGAGGGACACAGACACTGGATTGTTAGAGACAAGGAATTTTACTTTCTGTACATATTGCAAAATTAGGTGTGTGTGTGTGTGCCTTCTCTCATGAGCTATCACAAGCCAACCCAGCAGCAGAGTGAGGATTGTCTAGTGACATCCTGGTTGGCATCTGCATTCGTCACTGACTCAGTGATGGTGTCAACGTCAGTCTACACAATGTCACTTGGGATCAAGCTGCTATAGGACTCTCTTTTCACTATTGTATGCTCAAGGCTAACTGTCTTATTTGCATTCTTTCTCTCTGTCTCTCTCTGTCTCTCTGTCTTTCTCCCCCGTCTCTGTGATTCATTCAGTGGCATACACTTCGTCATCTGTGAGACATTTCACATAGAAAGCCATATGCAATATTCAACATAATCATCTTAACAACAAATAGTAATGATGGATTCAAGTGATGATTGTTTTCTAGAATTGAGCTGCAGTCAAGTAGAAATGTTTATATAGAAACACTTTGAAATTTGTGGAAATGTGAATTGAATGTAGGAGAATATAACACATTAGATCTGGTAAAAGATAATGCAAAGATAAAAAACATTTTTTTTTTTGTATTTTCTTTGTACCATCATCTTTGAAATGCAAGAGAAATGCCATAATGTATTATTCCTGCCCAGGCGCTATTTAGATGTTGGCCACTAGATGGCAGCAGTGTTTGTGCAAAGTTTTAGACTGATCCAATGAACCATTGCATTTATGTTGAACATTTTGTACCAAGACTGCCCAAATGTGCTTAATTGGTTTATTAATATATTTTCAAGTTCATAACTGTGAACTCTCATCAAACAAAATCATGCTATTCCTTCACTGTAATAGCTACTGTAAATTGGACAGTGCAGTTAGATTAACAAGAATTTAAGCTTTCTGCCAATATCAGATATGTCTATGTCCTGGGACATTTTCTTGATACTTACAACCTCGTGCTAGCGTCTAGCTCAACCGTCCCGTACCCTATCAGCCACCTTCTCCCCCGTCTTCCTCTTACCCTATCAGCCACCTTCTCCCCAGTCTTCCTCTTACCCTATCAGCCACCTTCTCGACTCCCTTGCGGAGCTCGTGCACCATGTAGCTCATCTCCAGTGCTTTGTTGGAGCTGAAGTTGTTGAAGTCATCCTGGTGAACCATGTTCTGGTGGAACTGCCACAGAGGATCCTTCCATGCTACCAACAGCTTCAGAATCACCTCTGTTAACTCCTCTCTCTGAGGAGAGAGAGAGAGAATTGTATGTTCTTGTAGAGTTGGTTATTGAGTGTTGAAAGAGAGAAGACAGACACAAGCAAAGACATAGAAGCAGTCTACATCTGGAGACAGCCATGGGTACTACCATAGAGGAACAGACAAGGTTATTACAGGAAACAGAGAGGGGTAGTACCATCAGGGAACAGACAAGGTTACTACAGGAAGCAGAGAGGGGTAGTACCATCAGGGAACAGACAAGGTTATTACAGGAAGCAGAGAGGGGTAGTACCATCAGGGAACAGACAAGGTTACTACAGGAAGCAGAGAGGGGTAGTACCATCAGGGAACAGACAAGGTTACTACAGGAAGCAGAGAGGGGTAGTACTATCAGGGAACAGACAAGGTTATTACAGGAAGCAGAGAGGGGTAGTACCATCAGGGAACAGACAAGGTTATTACAGGAAGCAGAGAGGGGTAGTACCATCAGGGAACAGACAAGGTTACTACAGGAAGCAGAGAGGGGTAGTACCATCAGGGAACAGACAAGGTTACTACAGGAAGCAGAGAGGGGTAGTACAATCGAGGAACAGACAAGGTTACTACAGGAAGCAGAGAGGGGTAGTACCATCAGGGAACAGACAAGGTTATTACAGGAAGCAGAGAGGGGTTGTACCATCAGGGAACAGACACGGTTACTACAGGAAGCAGAGAGGGGTAGTACCATCAGGGAACAGACAAGGTTATTACAGGAAGCAGAGAGGGGTAGTACCATCAGGGAAAAGACAAGGTTACTACAGGAAGCAGAGAGGGGTAGTACCATCAGGGAACAGACAAGGTTACTACAGGAAGCAGAGAGGGGTAGTACTATCGAGGAACAGACAAGGTTACTACAGGAAGCAGAGAGGGGTAGTACCATCAGGGAACAGACAAGGTTACTACAGGAAGCAGAGCGGGGTAGTACCATCAGGGAACAGACAAGGTTACTACAGGAAGCAGAGAGGGGTAGTACTATGGTAAGCAATAGTTGATTTAACAGAGTTGTAAGACTCACAGCCAGTCTCTGCATGTTCCCTTTGCCATTAGGAGTTAGTATGGTGGATGTATGGCAGTGGCGGTTTATCCTGCCAATATGGTTTCTGCTGGGCAGAACATATTGCTCCTGAAGGAGGGAAGAAGAAAGGAGTGAAAGAGGAATTGAGATGACAGGGAAGACGCAGGTAGAAAGCAAAAGGTCAGAGAGTAAAAGGTGCTGCATCTCTGAAGAGCAAAGCCTTCGAAAGCAAAGAAACAAAAAACTTGTAGAACCTTTAAAGGGATAGTTCAGCCAAATTACAAAGTTACAATAGACTGCTGTCTTACCTTGGAAATAGACTGTTGTCTTACCCTGACAATAGACTGCTGTCTTACCTTGACAATAGACTGCTGTGTTACCTTGACAATTGACTGCTGTGTTACCTTGACAATAGGCTGCTGTCTTACCTTGACAATAGACTGCTGTCTTACCTTGACAATAGACTGCTGTCTTACCTTGACAATAGACTGCTGTCTTACATTGATAATAGACTGCTGTCTTACCTTGATAATAGACTGCTGTCTTACCTTGACAATAGACTGCTGTCTTACCTTGACAATAGACTGCTGTCTTACCTTGACAATAGACTGCTTCGTTACCTTGACAATAGACTGCTGTCTTACATTGATAATAGACTGCTGTGTTACCTTGACAATAGACTGCTGTGTTACCTTGACAATAGACTGCTGTCTTACGTTGACAATGGACTGCTGTCTTACCTTGGAAATAGGCTGCTGTCTTACCTTGACATTAGACTACTGTCTTACCTTAACATTAGATTGCTCTCTTACCTTGACAATAGACTGCTATCTTACCTCGACAATAGACTGCTGTCTTACCTCGACAATAGACTGCTGTCTTACCTCGACAATAGACTGCTCTCTTACCTCGACAATAGACTGCTCTCTTACCTCGACAATAGACTGCTGTCTTACATTGACAATAGACTGCTGTGTTACCTTGACAATAGACTGCTTCGTTACCTTGACAATAGACTGCTGTCTTACATTGATAATAGACTGCTGTCTTACCTTGACAATAGACTGCTGTCTTACCTTGACAATAGACTGCTGTGTTACCTTGACAATAGACTGCTTCGTTACCTTGACAATAGGCTGCTGTCTTACCTTGACAATAGACTGCTGTCTTACCTTGACAATAGACTGCTGTCTTACCTTGACAATAGACTGCTGTCTTACATTGATAATAGACTGCTGTCTTACCTTGATAATAGACTGCTGTCTTACCTTGACAATAGACTGCTGTCTTACCTTGACAATAGACTGCTGTCTTACCTTGACAATAGACTGCTTCGTTACCTTGACAATAGACTGCTGTCTTACATTGATAATAGACTGCTGTGTTACCTTGACAATAGACTGCTGTGTTACCTTGACAATAGACTGCTGTCTTACGTTGACAATGGACTGCTGTCTTACCTTGGAAATAGGCTGCTGTCTTACCTTGACATTAGACTACTGTCTTACCTTAACATTAGATTGCTCTCTTACCTTGACAATAGACTGCTATCTTACCTTGACAATAGACTGCTGTCTTACCTCGACAATAGACTGCTGTCTTACCTCGACAATAGACTGCTCTCTTACCTCGACAATAGACTGCTCTCTTACCTCGACAATAGACTGCTGTCTTACATTGACAATAGACTGCTGTGTTACCTTGACAATAGACTGCTTCGTTACCTTGACAATAGACTGCTGTCTTACATTGATAATAGACTGCTGTCTTACCTTGATAATAGACTGCTGTCTTACCTTGACAATAGACTGCTGTCTTACCTTGACAATAGACTGCTGTCTTACCTTGACAATAGACTGCTTCGTTACCTTGACAATAGACTGCTGTCTTACATTGATAATAGACTGCTGTCTTACCTTGACAATAGACTGCTGTCTTACCTTGACAATAGACTGCTGTCTTACCTTGACAAGAGACTGCTGTGTTACCTTGACAATAGACTGCTGTCTTACGTTGACAATGGACTGCTGTCTTACCTTGGCAATAGGCTGCTGTCTTACCTTGACAATAGATTGCTGTCTTACCTTGACAAGAGACTGCTGTCTTACCTTGACAATAGACTGCTGTCTTACCTTGACAATAGATTGCTCTCTTACCTTGACAATAGACTGCTGTCTTACCTTGACAATAGACTGCTTCGTTACCTTGACAATAGACTGCTGTCTTACATTGATAATAGACTGCTGTCTTACCTTGACAATAGACTGCTGTCTTACCTTGACAATAGACTGCTGTCTTACCTTGACAATAGACTGCTGTCTTACCTTGACAATAGACTGCTGTCTTACCTTGACAAGAGACTGCTGTGTTACCTTGACAATAGACTGCTGTCTTACGTTGACAATGGACTGCTGTCTTACCTTGGCAATAGGCTGCTGTCTTACCTTGACAATAGATTGCTGTCTTACCTTGACAAGAGACTGCTGTCTTACCTTGACAATAGACTGCTGTCTTACATTGATAATAGACTGCTGTCTTACATTGATAATAGACTGCTGTCTTACATTGATAATAGACTGCTGTCTTACCTTGACAATAGACTGCTGTCTTACCTTGACAATAGACTGCTGTCATACCTTGGCAATAGACTGCTGTCTTACCTTGACAATAGACTGCTGTCTTACCTTGACAATAGACTGCTGTCATACCTTGGCAATAGACTGCTGTCTTACCTTGGCAATAGACTGCTGTCTTACTTTGACAATAGACTGCTGTCTTACCTTGACAACAGACTGCTGTCTTACTATGGCAATAGACTGCTGTGTTACCTTGACATTAGACTGTTGTCTTACCTTGACAGTAGACTGCTGTCTTACCTTGACAGTAGACTGCTGTCTTACCTTGACAGTAGACTGCTGTCTTACCTTGACAATAGACTGCTGTCTTACCATGACAATAGATTGCTCTCTTACCTCAACAATAGACTGCTGTCTTACCTTGACAATAGACTGCTGTGTTACCTTGACAATAGACTGCTGTCTTACGTTGACAATGGACTGCTGTCTTACCTTGGCAATAGGCTGCTGTCTTACCTTGACAATAGACTGTTGTCTTACCTTGGCAATAGACTGCTGTCTTACCTTGACAATGGACTGCTGTCTTACCTTGACAATGGACTGCTGTCTTACCTTGGCAATAGGCTGCTGTCTTACCTTGACAATAGACTTCTGTCTTACCTTGTCAATAGACTGTTGTGTTTTCTTGACAATAGACTGCTGTCTTACCTTGACAATAGACTGCTGTCTTACCTTGACAATAGACTGCTGTCTTACCTTGACAATAGACTGCTGTCTTATCTTGACAATATACTGATTTCTTACTTTGACAATAATCTGCTAACAGTGTAAGGAATCTTATTTTGGCATTTGGGTGAACTATCACTAAACATGCAATTTCCTCTTACTAAATTAAAAGCAGTAAATTATGATATGCTACATGAAATGTTGAAAGACTTTTGTTTTTAACGTCAGGATCTCCATCTTAAAAATACCCTTTTATACATCTGATTATCCCAATCCAATACGCCACATCAACAACCCCACAGTGTTATAATGGGTTCTGTCGTTAGTGACAGAGACATACAGAGAGGGAGAGAAAGAGACTAGGACTGTGTCCTTAGTGACCGAGACATACAGAGAGGGAGAGAAAGAGACTAGGACTGTGTCCTTAGTGACACAGACATACAGAGAGAGAGAGAAAGAGACTAGGACTGTGTCATTAGTGACAGAAAGATAAGGGGACTTACGAATTCAGAGTGCAGGTCACTGGAGATGCTGTGCATCCTGGCACTGTGCTGGATGACCCGGTCAAAGAGGTCTGCCAGGGAGAGGAAGTGGCACCCCGCCTGGTCGTGGACACAGATGGGCGCCGAGCTCGCCATGCCACTGCCACGCAACTCCACACATACCAACACCAGGAGCAGAGCCCACACTGGATGAGAGGGGGAGAGGGAGAAGGATGAGGATAATGAGAAGAGGAGAGGAGAGAGATAGAGGGACTAGAGGGATAGAGAGGAGGTTGAAGGAGTTGAGAGAGAGAGGAGGGCAATAGAGGGAGAGGAGAGGACCCTCTCAGCAGCCAGGAGCAGCACTGACACTGGCAGAGAGAGAGTGAGAAGAGGAACAGAGAGAGGTGAGGATGGCATCCTGTCTCGCCAGCCAGATGCAGCACTCAAACTGGTGGAAAGATGGAGGGAGAAGGGATGAGGACAGGAAGGAGAGGGGGACAATGAGAAAAGGATGAAGAGAGACACCACTGACACTGACAGAGGGATAGACGGAGAAGAGAGACAACACTGACAGAGGAATAGAAGGAGAAGAGAGAACAACACTGACACTGACAGAGGGATAGAAGGATAAGAGGATGAAAGAGACACCACTGACACTGGATAGTGACTGACTGGTTGAGGGAGGAAGAGGAAAAGAGGAAAGGAAGAAGAGGTGGTAACAGAGGAGAGGATCTAGTTCCACTGGCAGAGCCATGCATGTATAGCTCCTCAGTCCCAGCTCCCTGATCCCTGCTCTCTGCATGCACTGCCCTGGCTTGTTCTTAGAGGTAGCTACCTTGTTTGATGTTGTTCCTGGACATTCTGTGTTGCTTGGTGGTAGTTTTTAAGCTGGAGGATGTACAGTGACACTCAGCTATTTAAAGGGACCAGGAGTATTAAGGCAAGGGTCTCTCTCTCTGTCATCATCTGATGACCACAATCATTTAGGAGGAGAGGAGAGGAGAGGAGAGGAGGAGAGGAGAGGAGAGGAGAGGAGAGGAGAGGAGAGGAGAGGAGGTTTGGGTAAGTTTTCATCGGCCTTCAATTGTCTTTTTTTTTCAGTCGGATCATGAAGGAAGTTGGATTTACACCCGAAAGTGTCTGGGACAAATCAGGACAGATACAGGGTGAAAATGCTCATTCAGCTCACCACCCAGCCCCTTCACCAGTTTCACTGTCATTCATTAGGCTAGTTTAGTGCATAGGCTATGCTCAGAAAAAAATATATAGAACCTTAAAGGGTTCCATGACTGTCCCCATAGGAGAACCCTTTGAAGAACCCTTTCTGTTTCCAGGTAGAACCCTTTTGGGTTCCATGTAGAAAACCTTTCTAAAGAGGGTTCTACATGGAACCCAAAAGGGTTCTACCTGGAACCAAAGAGGGTTCTCCTATGGGGACAGCCAAAGAACCCTTTTGGAACCTTTTTTTCTAAGAGTGTATAATAGGATGGCACTGCCATTTACACTGACCAGCTCCCATGTTTCTCAAATGGTAATGATTTCATCCACGTGTCAAACTCATTCCACGGAGGGCTGCGTGTCTGCAGGGTCTCGCTCCTCCCTTGTACTTGATTGATGAATTAAGGTCACTAATTAGTAAGGAACTCCCCTCACCTGATTGTCTAGGTCTTAATTGAAACCAACAACCCGCAGACACTCGGCCCTCCGTGGAATGATCTTGACATCCATGATTTAAATGATCAATGTACTGATCAGTAAGTGAAAGCAAACCTTGTTGTTGATTGTTTTCAATATTCTCTCTGTCCTTGTTCTGTAGTGTACTGTAGTGTGCTGTAGTGTTCTGTAGTGCGCTGTAGTGTACTGTAGGGTGCTGTAGTGTACTCTAGTGTACTGTAGTGTGCTGTAGTGCGCTGTAGTGCGCTGTAGTGCACTGTAGTGCTCTGTAGTGCTCTGTAGGGTGCTGTTGTGCGCTGTAGTGCTCTGTAGTGCTCTGTAGTGCACTGTAGTGCTCTGCAGTGTTCTGTAGTGTGCTGTAGTGTACTGTAGTGTTCTGTTGTGTACTGTAGTGTTCTGTAGTGTACTGTAGTGCTGCTGTAGTGCGCTGTAGTGCGCTGTAGTGTGCTGTAGTGCGCTGTAGTGCACTGTAGGGTGCTGTAGTGTGCTGTAGTGTTCTGTTGTGCGCTGTAGTGCGCTGTAGTGCACTGTAGGGTGCTGTAGTGTGCTGTAGTGCGCTGTAGTGTTCTGCTGTGCGCTGTAGTGCGCTGTAGTGTGCTGTAGTGCTCTGTAGTGCGCTGTAGTGTGCTGTAGTGTACTGTAGGGTGCTGTAGTGTGCAATAGTGTGTGTGACAGTTTGGTGAACTGTTGGTGGACTGAAATAACTGAAACAGCCATTTATAAGTTATATTCTGTAATAACCAACCGGTTTAGCTCATTTAAATGTATTTTTTTTTGTAGCAATCACAGATTGTCACTTTAAGGATACTGACATGATTATATCTATTAGTTTTCACATGTACTTGATGATTACATTTACACTGAGTGGACAAAACATTAAGAACACCCACTCTTTCCATGACATGCTATGATCCCTTATTGATGTCACTTCAATCAGTGTAGATGAGACAATTGAGACATGGATTGTGTGTGTGCCATTCAGAGGTTGAATTGGCAAGACAAAGATTGAAATGCCTTTTAAGTATGGTAGTAGGTGCCAACTGCACCGGTTTGGGTCAAGAACTGCGATGCTGCTGGGTTTTTCACACTCAAAAGTTCCCTGTGTTCCCTGTGTCTATCAAGAACGGTCCTACTTACAGTTAGTGCATTCATCTTAACATAGCTAGGTGGGACAACCACATATCACAGTCATAGTAAGGACATTAGCAAAGTCAGAGCAAGTAAAAAAATCTAACATTTAAAGGTATAATCAAATCAAATCAAATGCTATTTCGCATGCAAGCAGGTGTAGACCTTACAGGTGTAGACCTTACAGTGAACTGCATACTTACAAGCCCTTAACCAACAATGCTTTAAGAAGTTAAGAAGTGTTAAGTAAAACATAGAAAATGAAAGTAACAAATAATTCAACAGCAGCAGTAAAAAACAATAGCGACGCTATATACAGGGGGAACTGGTACACAGTCAATGCTATATACAGGGGGAACTGGTACACAGTCAATGCTATATACAGGGGGAACTGGTACACAGTCAATGCTATATACAGGGGGAACTGGTACACAGTCAATGCTATATACAGGGGGAACTGGTACACAGTCAATGCTATATACAGGGGGAACTGGTACACAGTCAATGCTATATACAGGGGGAACTGGTACACAGTTAATGCTATATACAGGGGGAACTGGTACACAGTTAATGCTATATACAGGGGGAACTGGTACACAGTCAATGCTATATACAGGGGGAACTGGTACACAGTTAATGCTATATACAGGGGGAACTGGTACACAGTCAATGCTATATACAGGGGGAACTGGTACACAGTCAATGTGTGGCGGCACCGGTTAGTTGAGGTAATTGAGGTAATTTGTACGTACATGTAGGTAGAGTTAAAGTGACTATGCATTGATTATAAAAAGAGAGTAGCAGCAGCGTAAAAGAGGGGTCTGGGTAGCCCTTTGATGAGCTGTTCAGGAGTCTTATGGCTTGGGGGTAGAAGCTGTTAAGAAGCCTTTTGGACCTCGACTTGGCATTCCGGGACCGCTTGCCGTGCGTTAGCAGAGAGAACAGTCTATGACTAGGGTGGCTGGAGTCTTTGACAATTGTTTGGGCCTTCCTCTGACACCGCATGATATAGAGGTCCTGGATGGCAGGAAGCTTGACCCCAGTGATGCACTGGGCCGTACGCACTACCCTCTGCAGTGCCTTGTGGTCGGAGGCCGAGCTGTTGCCATACCAGGCAGTGATGCAACCAGTCAGGATGCTCTTGATGGTGCAACTGTAGAACCTTTTGAGGATCTGAGGACCCATGCCAAATATTTTCAGTTTCCTGAGGGGGACTAGGCTTTGTCGTGCCCTCTTCACGACTGTCTTAGTGTGTTTGGACCATGATAGTTTGTTGGTGATGTGGACACCAAGGAACTTGAAGCTCTCAACCTGTTCTACTATAGCCCTGTCGATGAGAATGGGGGCGGACTTGGTCCTCCTTTTCCTGTAGTCCACAGTCATCCCCTTTGCCTTGATCACGTTGAGGGAGAGGTTGTTGTCCTGGCACCACACGGCCAGGTCTCTGACCTCCTCCCTATAGGCTGTCTCATCGTTGTCGGTGATCAGGCCTACCACTGTTGTGTCATCGGCAAACTTGATGATGGTGTTGGAGTTGTGTCTCCCATTCAGTCATGAGTGAACAGGGAGTACAGGAGGGGACTGAGCACACACCCCTCAGGGGTCCCCGTGTTGAAGATCAGCTTGGCGGATGTGTTGTACCCTACCCTTACCACCTGGGGGTGGCCCGTCAGGAAGTCCAGGATCCAGTTGCAGAGGGAGGTGTTTAGTCCCAGGGTCCTTAGCTTAGTGATGAGCTGTGAGGGCACTATGGTGTTGAATGCTGAGCTGTAGTCAATGAATAGCATTCTCACATAGGTGTTCCTTTTGTCCAGGTGGGAAAGGGCAGTGTTGAGTGCAATAGAGATTGCATCATCTGTGGATTTGTTGGGGTGGTATGCAAATTGGAGTGGGTCTATGGTTTCTAGTCATTTAAGCAGGTTACCTTAGTGTTCTTGGGCACAGGGACTATGGTGGTCTGCTTGTAACAGCTGAAAATGTCAGTGAAGACACTTGGCAGTTGGTCAGCGCATGCTCGGAGTACACGTCCTGGTAATCGGCCTGCCCCTCTGGCCTTGTGAATGTTGACCTGTTTAAAGGTCTTGCTCACATCGGCTACGGAGAGCGTAATCACACAGTTGCCCGGAACAGCTGGTGCTCTCATGCATGTTTCAGTGTTACTTGCCTCGAAGCGAGCATAGAAGTAATTTAGCTCGTCTGGTAGGTTCGTGTCACTGGGCAGCTCGTGGCTATGCTTCCCTTATTATACGTGATTGCCGTAACATCTTGTCTGGAAGCCTTGTTTAGATATGATTTATTTGCTGTTACTACAGGTGGAAAGTGTACTCGTATAAAAAAACGTGCAACATCCAACATGCAACCAAAATAACAACCAACAAACATGGAACTACACGAGCAGTGTGACAGAAGCATGACCAGACATGATCGGGAGGCAGCATTGGCTACATGTCAGCAGTAGTCAGACAGTCATGGGTGAGAATGTCAAGTGAAATGCTCCATAGCTACAGGTAAAGGGCTGTAAGGTTAACTCAGATCTGTGACTACTGCCTTATGACATCAACCACCAGCGTCATTGGAGCCCTGCAGTGCGTGCCTCTGACAATTATCGTTTCTGTGATGGTGTGTGCGTGGTGTCTGCAGTGTTGTGTGTGTGTTGTATTTGGTTTTGGTGCATGGGTGTATACATATATCTGTGTGTATGGGGGGTATATACAGTATATCTGTGTGTAGGGGCTGTGTACAGTATATCTGTGTGTATGGGGTGTATATATGTGTGTAGGGGGGAGTATACAGTATACCTGTGTGTATGGGGTGTATATCTGTGTGTATTGGGGTGTATATCTGTGTGTATGGGGGTATATAAACTATATCTGTGTGTATGGGGATATATACAGTATATCTGTGTGTATGGGGGTATATACAGTATATCTGTGTGTATGGGGTGTATATATGTGTGTAGGGGGAGTATACAGTATATCTGTGTGTAGGGGGGTGTATGCACTATATCTGTGTGTATATCTGTTTGTAGGGGGGAGTATACAGTATAGCTGTGTGTAGGGGGATGTATACAGTCTATCTGTGTGTGTGAGTGGACTATACTTCATGTCCATAAGTGTGTGTGTGTGTGTGTATAGCAGACCTGGGTTCAAATACATGCTTGTTTCTGAGTATTTGAATAGTTATTTGTAAAAAACCAAATAGGTTTCCAAATTGTACTGAATGTTCTACTACCTGGGTTAAATGTATTGGAGTGTATTTGAGTAATTGAATTTACTTTCCAAGTGTATTTCCGAATACATTCCAATATTAAACAACTACGTACAACCCATAGCTGGGTGTATATATCTGTGTGTAGGGTGGTGTATATATCTGTGTGTAGGGGTGGTGGATACATATGTGCGTAGGGGGGTGTATATCTCAGTGTGTTGGGGGTGTATATCTCAGTGTGTGGGGGGGTGTATATATCTGTGTATAGGGGTAGTGTATTCATTGGTGTGTAGGGGGTGTATATATTTGTGTGTGGGGGGTGTATATATATGTGTGTAGGGGTGGTGTATATGGCCCGTTGTACTACAGTATAGTGGAGGTATTGAGGAGGAGGGGGGGTGAACATGGCCCATTGTACTACAGTATAGTGGAGGTATTGAGGAGGAGGGGGGGTGAACATGGCCCATTGTACTACAGTATAGTGGAGGTATTGAGGAGGAGGGGGGGTGAACATGGCCCGTTGTATTACAGTATAGTGGAGGTATTGAGGAATAGGGGGGGTGAACATGGCCCGTTGTACAACAGTATAGTGGAGGTATTGAGGAGGAGGGGGGGTGAACATGGCCCATTGTATTACAGTATAGTAAAGGTATTGAGCTGAACATGGCCCATTGTACTACAGTATAGTAGGGGTATTGAGCTGAACATGGCCCATTGTACTACAGTGTAGTAAAGGTATTGAGCTGAACGTGGCCCGTTGTACTATAGTATAGTGGGGGTATTGAGCTGAACATGGCCCATTGTACTACAGTATAGTAGGGGTATTGAGCTGAACATGGCCCATTGTACTACAGTATAGTAGGGGTATTGAGCTGAACGTGGCCCGTTGTACTACAGTATAGTAAAGGTACTGTGGTAAACATGGCCCGTTGTACTATAGTATAGCGGGGGTATTGAGTTGAACATGGCCCGTTGTACTACAGTATAGTAAAGGTACTGTGGTAAACATGGCCCGTTGTACTACAGTATAGTGGGGGTGTTGTGCTGAACGTGGCCCGTTGTAATACAGTGTAGTAGAGGTACTGTGGTAAACATGGCCCGTTGTACTATAGTATAGTGGGGGTATTGAGCTGAACATGGCCCGTTGTACTACAGTATAGTAGGGGTATTGAGCTGAACATGGCCAATTGTACTACAGTATAGTAAAGGTATTGTGCTGAACATGTCCCGTTGTACTACAGTACAGTGGGGGTAGTGAGCTGAACATTGCCCATTGTACTACAGTATAGTAAAGGTATTAAGCTGAACATGGCCCATTGTACTACAGTATAGTAAAGGTATTGTGCTTAACGTGGCCCGTTGTACTACAGTGTAGTAGAGGTACTGTGGTAAACTTGGCCCGTTGTACTACAGTATAGTGGGGGTATTGAGCTGAACATGGCACGTTGTACTACAGTATAGTGGGGGTATTGTGCTGAAAGTGGCCCGTTGTACTACAGTATAGTAGAGGTATTGTGGTAAACATGGCACGTTGTACTACAGTATAGTGGGGGTATTGTGCTGAAAGTGGCCCGTTGTACTACAGTATAGTAGAGGTATTGTGGTAAACATGGCACGTTGTACTACAGTATAGTGGGGGTATAGAGCTGAATGTGGCCATTGTATTACCGTATAGTAGAGGTGTTGTGCTGATTGTGACCTGTTGTACTACAGGATAGGGGGGGTATTGTACTGAATGTGGCCTGTGAAGGAGATGGCCCTTGGAGGAAGTGGCCCTTGGAGGAAGTGACCCTTGGAGGAAGTGGCCCTTGGAGGAGCTGGCCCTTGAAAGAGCTGGCCCGTAGAGGAGGTGGCCCTTGGAGGAAGTGGCTCATGTAGTAGGTGGCCCATGGAGGAGGAGTCCCTTGGACCAGGTGGCCCGTGGAGGAGATGGCCCATGGAGGAGGTGGCCCTTGGAGGAGGAGGCCCTTGGAGGAAGTGGCCCTTGGAGGAAGTGGCTCTTGGAGGAGGTGGCCCTTGGAGGAAGTGACCCTTGGAGGAGGTGGCCCTTGGAGGAGGTGGCCCTTGGAGGAGGTGGCCCTTGGAGGAGGTGGCCCTTGGAGGAGGTGGCCCTTGGAAGAAGTGACCCTTGGAGGAAGTGGCCCATGGAGGAGCTGGCCCTTGAAGGAGCTGGCCCGTAGAGGAGGTGGCCCTTGGAGGAAGTGGCCCATGGAGGAGGTGGCCCTTGGAGGAGGAGGCCCTTGGAGGAGGAGGCCCTTGGAGGAGGAGGCCCTTGGAGGAGGTGGCCCTTGGAGGAGGAGGCCCTTGGAGGAGGTCGCCCGTAGAGATGGTGGCCCTTGGAGGAGGTCGCCCGTAGAGAAGGTGGCCCTTGGATGAGGTTGCTCGTAGAGAAGGTATTTGTTGAGAGGGGTACATTAAGAGTGTAAGATAGAGTTAGGCTGTGGTCAGTTACTGTTGTGTCTTGTCAAATTCGAATGGAGTCACACAAGGCTTCCTTGAAGGATGACCCCATGACAATCTTGATGGGGCATCTGGTCTAACCAATACACTTTAGACAACAAGCTTTGTATGTAAAAGATATCGGCTGTGAGGGGTAATTCAATACAACACCTCTATCGGCATCTCTACTGGCATTTAGCTATTCAATTATGACCTTAATCAGATCATTTAGCTATTCAATTATGACCTTACACAGATCTCATCAAAACGCAATGGATTGTTGACTGACATTTGGAGTCCAGGGGAGATTAGCCAGCGTTATGGTTCTGATTGGATCATGATCTTTCTGATAGTCATGTTAGTCTGCAGGTGTAGAGATCCCCGCTGCTACACGTGATAGTGGCACATGCATCACTGCGTCATCACTGCGTCATCACTGCAACATCACTGCAACATCACTGCGACATCCCTGCGACATCACTGCGTCATCACTCCGTCATCACTCCTTCATCACTGCATCATCCCCGCGTCATCACCGCGTCATCACCGCGTCATCACTGCGACACAGCACCTGCCCGTTCCCTCCTTACATCCACGGGGGAGGATGAGCCAGTCAGAATACAAATATTACACTATTATGTAATTCAGTGTAAGACAGCAAAGGTCATCACACCCTTCTCTCTCTCTATATCTCCTTTCCTCCCCTCTTTTCCTCCTTATTTAAATCATATCCCTCCCTGTTAATTTTGCAGCACATGAATGCAGTGCGTGAATTCCCCCAATGTGGAGGAGCTTAATTGGTTACATTGGATATGATGTTGATCGTATGTATGCACATAATTGGATCATATGCCAATTACAACCACTCACAAACACATAAGATCCCTCACACACTGGCACACACACAGATATTACTCATCAAATCAGTTCACGCCACTTTGAATTTGTGTATTGCTCACTTTCTGAAATGTCAAAAGAATTCCTAAATATTCCCCCAAATTAATAATGATCATCCTTTTGACGTCACACACATACACACACACGTGCCAGAGGGATGCAGACGGCTGCATTCATGTGAGATTTTCTCCTTCATTAAAGAAAGATTAATATCTGCCTCTGGCTTTTATGTTTCTTCCTCTTCTGGGAGGAGGAGGGGTTATGGAAATGAGATGGTTAGAGGAGGGGTTATGGTAATGTCTGGATGGATGGAGGAGGGGGTATGATAATGGTCTAGGTGTAGGATGGGTTATGGTAAATGAGCGGGGTGGAAGAGGGGGTATGATAATGGACTGGATGGAGTAAGGGTATGATAATTGTATGGGAGGAGGAGAGATTATGATAATGAGCTGGGTGGAGGACGGGTTATGGTAATAGTTGGATGGAGAAGGGGTATGACAATGGTCTGGGTGGAGGAGGGGTTATGGTAATGAGCTGGGTGGAGGAGGGGTATGATAATGAGCTGGGTGGCAGAGGAGGTATGATAATGGGGGATGGAGAAGGGGGTATGATAATGGTCTGGGTGGAGGGGGTATGATAATGGTCTGGATGGAGGAGGGGGTATGATAATGGACTGGGTGGAGGAGGGGTTACGATAATGTCTGGGTGGAGGAGGGGGCATGATAACGTCTGGTTGGAGGAGGGGTTATTATAATGGTCTGGGTGGAGGAGGGGTTTTGATCATGTATGGGTATGATAATGGTCTGGATGGAGGAGGGGGTATGATAATGGTCTGGGTGGAGGAGGGGACATGATAGTGGTCTGGGTGGAGGAGGGGTATGATAATGGTCTGGGTTGAGGAGAGGGTATGATACTGGTCTGGGTGGAGGAGGGGGTATGATAACGGACTGGATGGAGGAGGGGGTATAATATTGGATTGGGTGGGGGAGGGGGTATGATAATGGTCTGCGTGGAGGAGGGGTTATGATAATGGGCTGGGTGGAGGAGGGGGTATGATAATGGTCTGGATGGAGGAGGGGCATGATAATGTCTGGTTGGAGGAGGGGTTACGATAATGATCTGGGTGATGGAGGGGTTTTGATAATGTATGGGTATGATAATGGTCTGGATGGAGGAGGGGGTCTGATAATGGTATGGGTGGAGGAGGGGGTATGATAATGGTCTGGGTGGAGGAGGGGGTATGATAATGGTCTGGGTGGAGGAGGGTATGATAATAGTCTGGGTGGAGGAGGGGGTATGATAATGGTCTGGGTGGAGGAGGGGGTATGATAATGGTCTGGGTGGAGGAGGGGTTATGATAATGGTCTGGGTGGAGGAGGGGGTATGATAATGGTCTGGGTGGAGGAGGGGGTATGATAATGGTCTGGGTGGAGGAGGGGGTATGATAATGGTCTGGGTGGAGGAGGGGGTATGATAATAGTCTGGGTGGAGGAGGGGGTATGATAATGGTCTGGGTGGAGGAGGGTGGGTCTATGGGTCTATAAATCACTGATGGAAAAATGCTATCTTGATCAATTTTACATCCTATTGTATACAAACACATGTAGTTACCAGATTTTCCTGGCCATGTCACACTGTCAGGACAAATGTTTCTGGACCATATGTACCAGTGGAGGCTGGTGGGAGGAGCTATAAGAGGACAGGCTCATTGAATGGCTGGAATGGAATAAATGAAACGGCATCAAATACATTAAACATATTTCAGACATTACAATGAATCTGTCCTCCTATATCTCCTCCCACCAGTCTCCTCCGTTAGGTACCCCCCCTAGTGAAGTCACCTGGCCAGAGAGAACTTTTGGCACTAAGTATCCAAAATATGAATGTATCAAAAGTAGGTGAAATATGAGGAATCACAAATGTTTGGTCTGGACCAGAGATGGGAAACTCTGGCAACTGGGGGTCCATCTTTAGCCCAGTACACCTGTCTAAATTGTTTTTTGGTGCAAAAAGGACCATTATTTGTCTAATAATGGGGGCCTCAAGAGAACACGGACCAGTGTTCTCTTGAAACAAACAAGCGCATGTTAGAAATGCCTTGGCAGATTTCTGGTCCCAGTCCGCCCCTGCTCTGGACCAACTACCTATTATTGGGTAATGTCATGGGCGAGGGACGTGAGACCAGACATTTTTGTCATGTCTAGAATAATGTGTTTTGCTATATTATGGAGCACAGTGCAAATACTAAAAGTCTAAACCAGGTCACAGCATAAATCATTTGGGAACCTATGCCTTAGGGTGCAGGGGACTTTCAGCATGATTTGAGAGTTTTTTTGTGTGTCAAGTATAGCCTGAGACCTGAAAACTGGTTGGCTCCCTGATATAATGCCTGTGAATTTTTGCTCAACTGGCTAACACAGTCTTGTGACGTGCAGGAGACCCAAGGTTGTTCAGGACAGAACGAGAACAAACTGACAACATAAAAACGTAAAGGACAAACTAGTATTGGTAAAATGTCACTAACTAAATGTACCTGTACTCAGTACATCTAATGAGTACATTTAGTCTGGCATTTTGCTGTGATACTAGCAGACCCTTTAAACAGAGACAATGACCTGTTATTGACCTGTAATTCCTGTTGCCTCCTTTCGTCTCAAGGAAGGGCCACTCTGGTGTCACGGCAATGTAGTCATGGCTCTGGTATCAGATTGGTACGTGATCCATGTGGCACGATGAGCTGAACTCCTTCGTTTTCGCTGTAGGTCAGATGAGGCACGAGGCACAACGCATGGTTCGCCTCCTGGATTTTACATTGTGGCAATTGTAATCTACGGCAGTCTTTCTTAATCTTGGTCCCCGGGGACCCAAAAGGGTGCACATTTTGGTTTTGGCCCTAGCACTACACAGCTGATTCAAATGATCAACTCATCGTCAAGCTTTGATCATTTGAACCAGCTGTGTAGTGCTGAGGAAAGAACAAAACGGTGCACCTCTGTGTCCCCAGGACCAGGATGAAGAAAGACTGATCTACAGTAAGGTAACCTCTGGACAGTTTTTGTTGCAGGTCACTTGAGGTCGTCTACAGTATGAGGTGGTTTCATCCCCAGGATTAAGGGGAAGGGGGTGTGTAATCTGAGTTCAGTAAACTGTACAGTAAGCTGGTTAGTGTCCCGTTTGTTGGAGCCAACAAGAGTCACGCAAGGTAACTACTGGATTAGGGAATGAATGTCATGTCACAAAGCTCGTCTGAGTTTTGGGGTCATCGCACTAATGGAAGAAAAACAAGCACATTACAATTGTTTAATATGATTCAGCATTATGAGGTCTCTAAATAGCTTCAATGAACGTTTGGACAGAGCTATCTTGGACACACATTTTGATAAGCACGTGCCGACTGAAGGGCTTATTTGAACAAATAGATGGCTGAGGTTAACATGACTGGTTGGATTTTACTGTTAGCAAAATATATATTATACATTTTATTTTCATGAATTTAACCTTTATTTCACCAGGCGTGTCCAGTGCTTGAATTGGGCCAGTAGACTACACACCTTCATTGAGTACCGGAACATCACATTTTCTACTGCTTGACTACCAGCACCTCTTATAGAATATTACGTACGTATATGATGAGTTCAGTGTAGAGCAAATGACAGCCTGTGGTCAATGCTTCGTGGACCAAAAGGCATAGCATCAGGCTTTAGAAATACAGGCCCTATCTATCTGTCACATTAAAAACCAGCCAGAAAATGATGACGAAAGGTTCTCAGTTAATACCCGATCCCAGCTCATCACTGTGACATCATTTGAAGGAGTTATTATTGGTACACAGTTTGAGGGGTACTTTGTGACAGTTGTATTTTGACTGAACCAGGAAGTGTTTTAGCCTATCAATCAAATGTATTTATAAAGCCCTTTTTACAGCAGCCGATGTCACAAAGTGCTATATAGAAGGCCAGCCTAAAACCCCAAACAGCAAGCAATGCAGGTGTAGAAGCACGGTAGAGTTCATCAGCGGAGGAGGTAGTCATTCTCTCTAATCAGACATTGTTCAGTATATGTGCCCCTGGTCCCCAGGGCCGGATTAAGAAATCATGTTTTTTTTTAATATGGCCATAGACTACTACTCACGTCGTGGCAATAGCCTATCTCTAGATTACTTTGAAAAACAGTGCTGCTATTAGCTACAAATTGGGAGTTGAGTAAACATTGTTCTATGGGTTCTACATACAGACTACTCTTCTCTTTTTAGCAATAACCATTTGCTTTTCAAAATGTAATTTTTTTCCCACGATTGTATTTAGAAATGTTGCAAAAGGCAAACAGACAGCTGCAACCAACCATAGAAATAAAATCCATAGATGGCAGTTCCCATTCAAGTCAGGATCCATTGCTAGTGTACCCATGAGTCAAATTATCAGAGTTAGAGGTCACAAAACCATTCTATGGATTATATGTCTACGGCCACAACAAGCTGTAGCCTATACGTGGCATGCATGCTTCCCAAACTGTGGCCTTCCGGACTGTAGGCATACCTGTAACTGCCAAACTAAAGGAAATACTTGAGTTAACAAGGGATACAAAGTATACAGTGCATTCGGAAAGTATTCAGACCCCTTGACTTTTTCCAAATTTTGTTACAGCCTTATTCTAAAATTGATTAAATTGTTTTTTCCCCACCTCAATCCTCATCAATACCCCATAACGACAAGGCAAAAACAGGTTTCTAGAAATGTTTGCAAATGTATAAAATACGGAAATATCACATTTACATAAGTATTCAGACCCTTTACTCAGTACTTTGTAACCTCCCCTCTCAAGACTGGGAGGGTTTAACTCCGGAGGTTGCAGAAAATCATTCACTGGGCAGAGTTTCAGTGGGGCAAACTTAGGTTTCTTTATTTCTCAAAGCAGGGGAAAGGGAAAAGGGAGGAAACTGTTGCTCCTTGTGGCGTCCGTCTACTTCTGGAAAGGAGGCAGAAGAGGTGTAGGATTAGATAAGGTGGTTTATTCTACTCACATCCTTAACTAGGCCTCTATCGCCAAGAGGGTGGTTGGGTTCTGACTGGTCCAAAGCCTGGGCTGGGATACATCCAACACTCCGTGTCTGCTCTCTTCTCCTGCCTCTCCTTCCCCTCACTGTGGCTTCTTTGTTCTCTTTAATGTGGCTACTAATTGGGCCCAACAGCCTGCAGCCGAGGCTCCCTGTCAGAGGGGAAATTGTGCACACCTGGGTTAGGGCTGTCCTTGGTCCTGAACATCTCTGTTTAGCCCAGACCTTGTGTCGTCCTCTGATGGTGCTCTCCATGGTGCTGCAGGTGACTGTGCTGTGTGGTGAGGGACTGTTTCCTTCTGGCCACCACAACTTTTAGATCCTCTGTCAGGTTGGATGGGGAGCGTCGCTGCACAGACATTTTCAGGTCTCTTCAGAGATTTGATCGGGTTCAAGTCCGGGCTCTGGCTGGGCCACTCAAGGACATTCAGAGACTTGTCCCGAAGCCACTCCTGCGTTGTCATGGCTGTGTGCTTAGGGTCGTTGTCCTGTTGGAAGGTGAACCTTCGCCCCAGTATGAGGTCCTGAACGCTCTGGAGCAGGTTTTCATCAATTATCTCTCTGTACTTTGCTCTGTTTGTCTTTCCCTCGATCCTGACTAGTCTCCCCATCCTTGCAGCTGAAAAACATCCCCACAGCATGATGCTGCAGCCACCATGCTTCACCGTAGGGATGGTGTCAGGTTTCCTCCAGACGTGACGTTTTGCATTCCGGCGAAAGAGTTCAATCTTGGTTTCATCAGACCAGAGCATCATGTTGCTCATGGTCTGAGAGTCTTTAGGTGTCTTTTGGGCCTTTTACTAAGGAATGGCTTCCGTCTGGCCACTCTACCATAAAGGCCTGATTGGTGGAGTGCTGCAGAGATTGTTGTCCTTCTGGAAGGTTCTCCAATCTCCACAGAGGAACTCTGAAGCCCTGTCAGAGTGACCATCGGCTTCTTGGTCACCTCCCTGACCAAGGCCCTTCTCCCCCGATTGCTCAGTTTGGCCTGGCAGCCAGCTCTAGGAAGAGTCTTGGTGGAGGCCACTGGGTTATTGGGGACTTTCAATGCTGCAGAAATTGTTTTGTACCCTTTCCCAGATCTGTGCCTCGACACAATCCTTTCTCCGAACTCTACAGACAATTCCTTCGACCTCATGGCTTGGTTTTTGCTCTGACATGCACTGTCAACTGGGGGACCTTATATAGACAGGTGTATGCCTTTACAAACAGCTTGTTGGTTAAGGGCTTGTAAGTAAGCATTTCACTGTAAGGTCTACACTTGTTGTATTCTGCATATGTAACAAATAAAATTTGATTTGAAATCATGTCCAATCAATTGATTTTACTACAGATGGACTCCAATCAAGTTGTAGAAACATCTCAGGGATGATCAATGGAACAGGATCCACCTGAGCTCAATTTTGAGTCTCATAGCCAAGGGTCTGAATACTTGTGTAAATACATATATTTATTTACTTTCTAAAAAACAGTTATTGCTTTGTCATTATGGGGTATTGTGTGTATATTGATTAGAATTTAAAAAGAAAATGTTATACATTGTATAATAAGGCTGTAACGTAACAAAATTTGGAATAAGTCAAGGGGTCTGAATACTTTCCAAATGCACTGTATGTTATGGTGTTGGGTGCATTTCCCTGGGATGGTTTAGGTTCACTTGTAGAATCCATGCCTTTAGGTTCATTGGTAGAATCCATGCCTTTAGGTTCACTGGTAGAATCCATGCCTTTAGGTTCACTTGTAGAATCCATGCCTTTAGGTTCACTTGTAGAATCCATGCCTTTAGGTTCACTTGTAGAATCCATGCCTTTAGGCTCACTTGTAGAATCCATGCCTTTAGGTTCACTTGTAGAATCCATGCCTTTAGGTTCACTTGTAGAATCCATGCCTTTAGGTTCACTTGTAGAATCCATGCCTTTAGGTTCACTTGTAGAATCCATGCCTTTAGGTTCACTTGTAGAATCCATGCCTTTAGGTTCACTTGTAGAATTCATGCCTTTAGGTTCACTTGTAGAATCCATGCCTTTAGGTTCACTTGTAGAATCCATGCCAAGGTGCATTGAAGCTGTTCCGGCAGCTCGTGGTGGCCCAACATCTTTTATTACACTTTATGTTGGTGTTTCCTTCATTTTGACAGATACCTGTATGTGCTTGTGATCAAACTTAATACACAGTTATTTTTTGTATAAACTATTGATCCTCTGGTTTTTGTTCCAACCCTGTTCCTGGACAGTTACCCTCCTGTAGGTTTCCACTCCAACCCTGTTCCTGGAGAGCCACCCTCCTGTAGGTTTCCACTCCAACCCTGTTCCTGGAGAGCTACCCTCCAGTAGGTTTCCACTCCAACCCTGTTCCCGGAGAGCTACCCTCCTGTATGTTTTCACTCCAATCCTGTTCCTGGAGAGCTACCCTCCTGTAGGCTTTCACTCCAATCCTGTTCCTGGAGAGGTATCCTCCTGTAGGTTTTTCCTCCAAGCCTGTTCCTGGAGAGCCACCCTCCTGTATGTTTTCACTCCAATCCTGTTCCTGGAGAGCTACCCTCCTGTAGGCTTTCACTCCAATCCTGTTCCTGGAGAGATATCCTCCTGTAGGCTTACAATAGTAAGTGCATACATTTTCGTACTGGTCCCTGTGGGAATCAAACTGACAACCCTGGCATTGCAATTGCCATGCTCTGCCAACTGTGCCACATGGGACCTATTGTCCACTACTTTTAAATCATGGTACACACAGTACATACACTGCCTGCGTCAAATGTATAAATTAATGTAATACATGTAAATACCACTAGGTGGTGTTGTAACCATATATCTGAAAATCAGCTGTCCTTTCCCCTGATCTCAGGCAACTTTTAGATGCATGAAGTGTTATAAAACTCAAAGTAGCTATGTTAGTCTGCCCTCTTCGATAATTCATGTTTGTGTGCATGTATATAATTTAAGATGTTGTGGGACAGGGAATTAGGAGAAAGGCAGAGCGAGACAACAAGAGACAGGAAACACGAGGTACAATTTACCCTGCATTGCGTAATACGATTGGTTAGGAGGTTTCATTGACATAACTTACTCATATTCCTGGAAGCTGTATGATCTAAATTGAACAATAAAGTTTTGTCCTCAGCCTAATAACCGGAGTCTGACCCTTTTACATCAATACTATAGCCTGCAGCTGGCGAGCAGTAGAGCTGATGTTGGGGGCTGTTGATTGGAAGTCCATTGCCTGGGTTATTGTTCTTACCAGGGTATCTCACACACACACACACACACACACACACACACACACACACACACACACACACACACACACACACACACACACACACACACACACATAAACACACACACATTTATTGTACTAACTGGGGCATAACCTGTGGTCATGCAATATTGACTAAATTTCAAATGGACACTAGTAAATAATCATCACTGAGATAGCTTTGTTTCACCACATGTCATTGTAAATAAGAATTTGTTCTTAACTGACTTGCCTAGTTAGATAAAGGTTAAATAAAAAAAAGAATGCAAGACAATGGTGTATGGCTGAGGAAATGAGAAAAGGTTACATCTCTCTCTCCAAATTAAATGCTAATGCCAAAATCTATTACATTTCTGTTACTGTTGACATTTCATATCCAACGGATCCCTGACAAATCACTGAGTCACACTACCATTTCATATCCAACAGATCCCTGACAAATCACTGAGTCACACTACCATTTCATATCCAACGGATCCCTGACAAATCACTGAGTCACACTACCATTTCATATCCAACGGATCCCTGACAAATCACTGAGTCACACTACCATTTAATATCCAACGGATCCCTGACAAATCACTGAGTCACACTACCTGCCGTGAGTTAAAGTACCTGATGGCCTATCTAATTGAGGTGTGGGTGTATTTGTGTGCACGTATGCATGCGTGTGTGTGCATGCTTGGTTGTGTGTGTGTGCGTGTGTGTCAGTGTGTGTGTTATTCCTGTTTCAGTCTTGTTGTGCACATTGCTAAAGTCTTGTATTTCTGCTGCATTACCTGATTGAAACACATGATCCCTCTCTAAAACATGTGTTTGGATTAGCCGTGCTACAAAGCAATTACCCTAAGTAATGACTCTGCTTGATAGTGGCTCTGTCCCAAATGTCACCCTATGTCCAACATAGTGCACAACTGGTCAAACGTAGTGCACTATGTAGTGAATATGCTGCCATTTGGATGCAGTTAGTGTGTTTGGTAGACACAGCAGGCTCTTCAGATAAGAGGCACAACACTAACTCACTCCCTCTGCCTGCTAAATCACAGATCATTTACCCTGTGAATTAATTTACTGAACAAAAATATAAACGCAACATGCAACAATTTAAAAGATTCTACTGAGTTACAGTTCATATAAGGAAATCAGTAAATTGAAATATATTCATTAGGCCTTAATCTATGGATTTCACATGACTGGGCAGGGTTGCAGCCATGGGTGGGCCTGGCTGCCAAGTGGGTGGTCCTATAACCTCCCAGGCCCACCCATGGCTGCAACCCTGCCCACAGTTTGGGAGCCAGGATTTCAGAATTTCTTTATTATATACAGACATACTCATCATCACCCTCCTCAGCCTCTCTCAGGTGAAGAAGCCAGATGTGGAAGTCCTGGGCTGGCATGGTTACAAGTGGTCTGCAGCCTGGTTGGATGTACTGCCAAATTCTATAAAATGACATTGGAGGCAGCTTATGGTAGAGGAATGAACATTAAATTCTCTGGCAACAGCTCTGGTGGACATTCTTGCAGTCAGCATGCTAATTACACACTCCCTCAAAACTTGAGACATCTGTGGGATTGTCACGACTTCCGCCGAAGTCGTTCCTTCTCCTTGTTCGGGCGGCGTTCGGCGGTCGACGTCACCGGTCTTCTAGCCATCGCCGATTTCCATTTGTTTTGTCTTTGTTTTATACACACCTGGTTTCAATTCCCCAATTACATGTTCATTATTTAACCCTCTGTTTTCCCCATGTTTGTGTGCGTTATTGTTCCAAATTTATGTCAGTCCATATTGGTGGGCTTGGTATTGTATCTACTTTGTTTATTCATTGAGTAAACTACATTGTGTTGCTCATCTCTGCTGTCCTGCGCCTGACTCCTTTGCACCAACTACACCACGCAGTCTGACAGGGATTGTGTTGTGTAACAAAATTGCACATTTTAAAGTGACCTTTTATTGTCCCCAGCACAAGGTGCACCTTGTTCAGTGTATATATTCACAACAACGTGATAGTGTGTACAAATGGTGTGTTAAATGAACTCTAACAGGCTGTCAGTTAGTCGGGTTTGGGTTGCTGCCTCGTCCTTCTCAGAGAGAGAAAGAAGCAAATGGGGGACCTAGTTATCCATCACAGACTCTCTCTCACTCACTCTTTCTCTCTCTCCTCCCTCTTTCTGTGTCTTGCCGTCCTGTTGGCAGCAGCAGCCAGTCCAGGGGGAGCCCCAGAGCTTTAATATCTATAGTGTGCTATGACAGGACTGGGTTGGGTTGTGAGGGACTGTATTGAGCCTGGTTGTCCCAAGTGCATGGCTATGTGTTGTACCATCTGTCTAACTGAGAATGTCTTCCAAATGGCACCCTATTCCCTATATAGTGCATTACTTTAGACCAGAGCCCTATTCCCTATATAGTGCACTACTTTTGACCAGAGCCCAAATGGGCCCATAAAGGGAATAGGGTGCCATTTGGGACTGATAAGCTCACTGTTCTTATTGCCTCTGCCTAGGGCTGGGATCCAGGACATTCTTTTCCCCCACTGCTAGTATTCTTTATGAACCATGTAGGCAACCATCCATGTCCGCTGTGTGTTTTGTTTGAACAATCTAATTTAAGCTTAAGCCCCTTTAAATAAAGAATGACTTGTGGCACTGCTGTAATTAGATAGATAGAAGACCAGGATCCATACTACATGCTGGATTAATAATATATTGTCTGTCACAGAGGTGTGTGTGTGTGGTGGAAGCATAGTAGCCTAGAAGCGGAGGAGAGGAGAAACCAGCTGTGGGTTTCTCTCTTCCTTTGTGGTGTGGATTGGAAAAACAAACAGTCTCCCAGCTGTTATTGTTTTTATTGCTAATAGAAGCAGAGAAGCTGAGAGTCGTGAATTGAACATGATCAGGGCTGTTCCAACACTATCAGAGGCTGTTGTTCCAGACCCTTGAAATCTTTCAACATTGTTTTATTCAATGTGTCTCATATGATATGATAGAACATGAAACCTGCCTAGTCTGCCTGCTGAGATGGAATGTGTTCTGAGGCACAGAATATGCATTATGAATTGGACACGCAACATGAACTCATCAAACTGCCTGACTTGCACACAAACACACAGACACATACAGTACCAGTCAAAAGTTTGGACACACCTACTCATTCAATGGTTTTTCTTTATTTTTACTATTTTCTACATTGTAGAATAGTAGTGAAGACATCAAAACTATGAAATGACATATATGGAATCATGTAGTAACCAAAAAAGTGTTGAATCATGAATCAAATGAATCAAAATATATTTAATATTTTGTTGATGTTTCTTTTAGCCACACTTTGCCTTGATGACAGCTTTGCACGCTCTTGGCATTCTCTTAACCAGCTTCATGAGGTAGTCACCTGGAATGCATTTCAATTAACAGGTGTGCCTTGCTAAAAGTACATTTGTGGAATTTCTTTCCTTCTTAATGCGTTTGAGCCAATCAGTTGTGTTATGACAAGGTAGGGGTGGTATACAGAAGATGGCCCTATGTGGTAAAATATCAAGTCCATATTATGGCAAGAACAGCTCAAATAAGCAAAGAGAAATGACAGTCCATCATTACTTTAAGACATGAAGGTCAGTCAATATGAAACATTTCAAGAAATTTGAATGTTTCTTTAAGTGCCGTCGCAAAAACCATCAAGCGCTATGATGAAACTGGCCACAGGAATGGAAGACCCAGAGTTACCTCTGATGTGGAGAATAAGTTAATTAGAGTTATCAGCCTCAGAAATTGCAGCCCAAATAAATGCTTCACAGAGTTCAAGTAACAGACACATCTCAACATAAATTGTTCAGAGGAGACTGTGTGAATCGGGCTTTCATGGTCAAATTGCTGCAAAGAAACCACTACTAAAGGACACCAATAATAAGAAGAGACTTGCTTGGGCCAAGAAACATGAGCAATGGACATTAGACCGGTGGAAATGTCCTTTGGTCTGATGAGTCCAAATGTTTGATTTTTGGTTCCAACCGCCGTGTCTTTGTGAGCTCACATCTCTCAGTATTTCAGTTCATAGCATTGGTGTCCACAGGGCAGCACACACACACACACGCATCACACACACACACACACACACACACACACACACACACACACACACACACACACACACACACACACACACACACACACACACACACACACACACACACACACACACACACACACACACATCCTCATTCTCATTTCATCTTCCCTCTGGCCTGAGGAGGTATGTGTGTGATCAAGGTACTGAGAGAGAGCGGTGTTAGGTTGAACCCTGTTCTTTCCCTGATTGGGATGGTGTCCCCTGGCAGAATACGTGTGTGTGTGTCTCTGTGTGTCTCTGTGTGTCTCTGCGCGCAGTGGTGGAAGAAGTACCCAATTGTCATACTTGAGTAAAAGTAAAGATACCTTAAAAGAAAATGACTATGAAAGTCACCCAGTAAAATTTAATTATTTGGTTTTAAATATACTTAAGTATCAAAGTAAATGTAATTTCTAAAATATACTTAGGTATCAAAAGTCAAAGTCAAAGTATGAATAATTAAAAATTCCTTATATTAAGCAAAACAGCCATTTTCTTGTTTCTTTTGTTTACGAAAAGCCAGGGGCAAGCTCCAACGCTCAGACATAATTTACAAACGAAGCATGTGTGTTTAGTGAATCCACCAGATCAGAGGTAGTAGGGATGACCATGGATGTTCTTTTGATGAGTGTGTGATTTTGTAACGATGTGCGCTGAGAGTCGGGAAGCAAGTTCAGGGAGTGAGTGAATTAATCAATAAACGAAACATAATACAAAACAAGAAACATGAACACCGCACAAACATGAAACTGAAACAGAAACAATGATGCCTGGGAAAGGAACCAAAGGGAGTGACAGTTTATCAAGGAGGTGATGGAGTCCAGGTGAATCTGACGACGCGCAGGTGCGCGTAACGATGGTGACAGTGAAGTACAGATACCACAAAAAATGACTTAAGTAGTACTTTAAAGTATTTTTACTTAAGTACTTTACACCACTGTGTGGGTGTGTTTGTGTGTGTGCATGATTTGTGCATTCATGTGTGTGTGTGTGTGTGTGTGTGTGTGTCTGTCTGTGTGCGTGAGTGTCTGTGTAAAATTCAATATGCCTGTGTTGCCGTGTGAATACTCATCAGCAGGTAACAGAGGCTGCTGTAATGTCAGCTGAAAGAACTGGGTTCCATAAACTACAGGGGGTCGTTCATTTAGCTCTTCAACTGGCAACACAACACCGCATTCACACGGATGAAACTCTGACATTACCACAATATACAGATGTATGTTATTGCATTCTATACTGTAGCTAGCTGGACCTCCAAACTCTGACATTACCAGAATATACAGATGTATAAAACAGCACTCCTACATGTAAACCTGTAGACCTATAAGTCTGATATTAACATACATATGCATATTATATCACTCCTTTCTTGTATAAACTGTCTTGTATTCTATATTGTTTCCATGAACATATTACAGAGCTGTATAGAATTCAACATACTACAGAGCTGTATAGAGTTCAACATAGTACAGAGCTGTATAGAGTTCAACATACTACAAAGCTGTATAGAGTTCAACATACTACAGAGCTGTATTGAGTTCAACATACTACAGAGCTGTATAGAGTTCAATATACTACAGAGCTGTATTGAGTTCAACATACTACAGAGCTGTATAGAGTTCAACATACTACAGAGCTGTATAGAGTTCAACATACTACAGAGCTGTATAGAGTTCAACATACTACAGAGCTGTATAGAGTTCAACATACTACAGAGCTGTAAAGAGTTCAACATACTACAGAGCTGTATAAAGTTCAACATACTACAGAGCTGTATAGAGTTCAACATACTAGAGAGCTGTATAGAGTTTAACATACTACAGAGCTGTATAGAGTTCAACATACTACAGAGCTGTATAGAGTTCAACATACTACAGAGCTGTATAGAGTTCAACATACTACAGAGCTGTATAGAGTTCAACATACTACAGAGCTGTATAGAGTTCAACATACTAGAGAGCTGTATAGAGTTTAACATACTACAGAGCTGTATAGAGTTCAACATACTACAGAGCTGTATAGAGTTCAACATACTACAGAGCTGTATAGAGTTCAACATACTACAGAGCTGTATAGAGTTCAACATACTACAAAGCTGTATAGAGTTCAACATACTACAGAGCTGTATTGAGTTCAACATACTACAGAGCTGTATAGAGTTCAATATACTACAGAGCTGTATTGAGTTCAACATACTACAGAGCTGTATAGAGTTCAACATACTACAGAGCTGTATAGAGTTCAACATACTACAGAGCTGTATAGAGTTCAACATACTACAGAGCTGTAAAGAGTTCAACATACTACAGAGCTGTATAAAGTTCAACATACTACAGAGCTGTATAGAGTTCAACATACTAGAGAGCTGTATAGAGTTTAACATACTACAGAGCTGTATAGAGTTCAACATACTACAGAGCTGTATAGAGTTCAACATACTACAGAGCTGTATAGAGTTCAACATACTACAGAGCTGTATAGAGTTCAACATACTACAGAGCTGTATAGAGTTCAACATACTAGAGAGCTGTATAGAGTTTAACATACTACAGAGCTGTATAGAGTTCAACATACTACAGAGCTGTATAGAGTTCAACATACTACAGAGCTGTATAGAGTTCAACATACTAGAGAGCTGTATTGAGTTCAACATACTACAGAGCTGTATAGAGTTCAATATACTACAGAGCTGTATAGAGTTTAACATACTACAGAGCTGTGTAGAGTTCAACATACTACAGAGCTATATAGAGTTCAACATACTACAGAGCTGTATAGATTTCAACATACTACAGAGCTGTATAGAGTTCAACATACTACAGAGCTGTATTGAGTTCAACATACTACAGAGCTGTATAGAGTTCAACATAGTACAGAGCTGTATAGAGTTCAACATACTACAAAGCTGTATAGAGTTCAACATACTAGAGAGCTGTATTGAGTTCAACATACTACAGAGCTGTATAGAGTTCAATATACTACAGAGCTGTATAGAGTTCAACATACTACAGAGCTGTATAGAGTTCAACATACTACAGAGCTGTATAGAGTTCAACATACTACAGAGCTGTATTGAGTTCAACATACTACAGAGCTGTGTAGAGTTCAATATACTACAGAGCTGTATAGAGTTCAACATACTACAGAGCTGTATAGAGTTCAACATACTACAGAGCTGTATAGAGTTCAACATACTACAGAGCTGTATAGAGTTCAACATACTACAGAGCTGTATAGAGTTCAACATACTACAGAGCTGTATAGAGTTCAACATACTACAGAGCTGTATAGAGTTCAACGAACTACAGAGCTGTATAGAGTTTAACATACTACAGAGCTGTATAGAGTTCAACATACTACAGAGCTGTGTAGAGTTCAACATACTACAGAGCTGTGTAGAGTTCAACATACTACAGAGCTGTATAGAGTTCAACATAGTACAAAGCTGTATAGAGTTCAACATACTACAGAGCTGTATAGAGTTCAACATAGTACAAAGCTGTATAGAGTTTCTATACTGTATAGTCCATCAAGCCCTTATTACTCTAGTTTGAGACCCTTCACGTCGAATGTTCTGTGTGACCCCTGTGTCATTATCTGACCCTCATGCATATGCTAATGAGCCTCCAGGTTCCATGGCAGCCTGTCTCTCCTCAGTAGATTCTCAAGGGCACCTGGTGACATGTGGCTCAGTTTGTGTGTGTGTGTGTGTATGTGTGTGTGTGTGTGTGTATTTGTGTATGTTTGTGTGTTGCTACAGGCAACACTGCAACAATGCATCCCTCCCTCCTTTTAGGTATAAAATGTAATTATATCCATCTTATTGATTAACATAGAAGTACCAGACGTGCCTTCTGGTTCTGAATATATGCAGGGGCGTGACTTCTTAGAGATATGCCTCACTTGACAATTGAAGGATTGTGAAAATGGCAAGGTGCAAAGATGGTTCTTTTTAATTTCTGAAAGACCAGACAGAAAGACCAGACAGAAAGACCAGACTGAAAGACCAGACTGAAAGACCAGGCAGAAAGACCAGACTGAAAGACCAGACTGAAAGACCAGGCAGAAAGACCAGACAGAAATACCAGGCAGAAAGACGAGACTGAAAGACCAGACTGAAAGACCAGGCAGAAAGACCAGACAGAAAGACCAGGCAGAAAGACCAGACAGAAAGACCAGACTGAAAAACCAGACTGAAATGTAAAGTAGCTAGCTGTGGTTTTGATTGTAATGAGTTCACAGATGACTGACTAGCATGCACTTTAACTTTTTAACTACAGGTCATAAGGACCAGCTTGCTGAGTGTGCATTTGTTCTTTAAGAGTAATTAACCAGATAATGGGATGTTAATGAGATAGAGGATGTTAATGATAATGGTATTTTAATAGTTTAGATGCCCAGGGAGTTCTTCTCTCTACTGGCTGAAGGTGTGGTGCGTGGAATGTAGCTCTCAATGTATTTTAATATTGAAGGGGAAATTGTGTATTTTCTAAAGATTGTTTCGCCAACCTGAAACCACATGTGCAGTAGGCTAAGCATGTCAGAGGATCACGAAAAACGCCCAAATATTACCTGATTCAATTACTATCGTTGAATATCAAACGTTAAATGCAACTCTCCTACAGTCATTTGGTAATGTTGAGAAATCTGACAGAGGGCAGAAGCGTCTCATCTCCTAGATTGTGTTCCACCGTAGACCAAAAAGGTTCAGGAAAGAGCGCAGACGCTATCCTTTCGCTTTCCATGAGTCTCCACCAACCAGCTTCCTCTCACTCACTCGCCACCTAGCAGCTCGCATGGTGATGATGTTGCACCTGTCTTCCGCGCTCTCTTCTGAATCATCACGGATGCTGAATGGAATATTTTGACATCTTCGTCCTTATTTCTAATTGGTCTTACAAGTTCTAAGAACGCCGAACGTCAATATTGGACTGTCGCGTCATTTTGCGAGCATGTGGTTTTCTTCTGACTGACTCAAATCTCCTGCGGTATTTTAGTACCACCAGTATTTTTAAAAGTGGACAGATAAGCATGGACTAATCGTTGTGATTATTTTCCATTCATGATGGGACTATTCAAACTTTATTTTTTGCACTGTATATTTGCCATCTTCCCAGGTAAGCTAAACGTCCGCATTTTGTTACGCAATTATGTTGATTGATTTCCCATAACTGTCATGTTTTGATTTTAGTATGTTACCGTGACGTGGTTTCAGTTGCGAGCTGAGTTAATGTATTTCTTAATTGTTTTACAATCATTTTGGTTGTGTAGGAAGTTGTAACCTATCAGAATGGAGTTTTGTAGGCTAAGTTTCGCAGCATTACATCATGATATAGCAGCAATAGCCGGCTGCCGGTCGCTGTCCACCGTGCTGAACTAACGCTATCTGCCGGACTCTTTCTATCTATCCGGTCTCTCTCATCCAGCTCTAGGCTTTGGGGTCGACCCTGTCCTCCGCATCAACGTATTCGATGAACTGAAGTTGGGAGAGTCTTTCGCTGGAGTTTTCCAAGTTCAGGGGTTCCACAATGAGAGCAGAGCCTTTCTTTTCCAAGGTAAGACCCGACAACTGTATTTGACCCATATCCATGCATTACTCTCACTTTGTACTTTGATCTTGTTTACGTTTGCACGTGCGACTAATCTTCTGTTATGTCTTAAGCCATTGAGTTCAAATAGCCTACAGCATGTTAAAAAGCAGGTAGCCTATTGAGTTACAATCAGTAGGCCCACTACTAGGATGGACGTTTGGTCTTGACGTTTCACCCATAGCATGATAAAGCATTAACGTTAGCCTAGGCCTACTGTATGACGATAATAGATAACACCGTCATAATAGATAACACCGTCATAAAGGTAACACCACCGTGGCCTGGTGCCAGGCTGCAGTGAACTATTGGCAGCGACATTATTGTTTCAATCTATAAATTATAGACTATTTATCCCAATCTTTTGCAAAAAGTGGATCAGCAAATCAAAGGTCCAAAATAGAAATCCCAATCCATACAAAATTCTTTCATTCTGCCATTCAGCTGTCCCCATATTGCGATTTCTAATCCCATGTCTGGAGTTGTAGGTTTAGTAAACACTGGCATACCACATCCCCTGCAGCGGTTATAGTGCGCACACACACACACACACACACACGCACGCACGCACGCACGCACGCACGCAGACACACACACACACACACACACACACACACACACACACACACACACACACACACACACACACACTTTACATATGCTGCTGCTGCTACTCTCTGTTTATTATCTATTATTTATTTACCCCGACCTACATGTACGTATTACCTATATTACCGTGTCTAACTTGTATCCCTGCACTTTGACTCGGTACTGGTACTCCTTGTATATAGCCTCGTTATTGTTATTTTCTAGTGTTACTATTTTTACTTTAGTTTATTTAGTAAATGTTCCTTAGTTACTTTTTTACAACTGCATTGTTGGTTAAGGGCTTGTAAGTAAGCAGTTCCCCGTAAGGTTTACACCTGTTGTTTTCGGCACATGTGAGAAATACAATTTGATTTGTAGGCCTTTTATCCACAGTACCAGTACCAGTCCATGTTTTTGTTGAGGCTATGAGAATCAGAATGAAAGGCAGAATGGAGTATTCAACCCCTTTGTTATGACAAGCCTAAATCAGTTCAGGAGTAAAAATGTGCTTAACAAGTCACATAATAAATTGCATGGACTCACTCTGTGTGCAACAACAGTGTTTAACATGATTTGTGAATGACTACCTCATGGCTGTACCCCACACATACAATTATCTGTAAGGTCCCTCAGTTGAGCAGTTCATTTCAAAGATAGATTCAACCACAAAGACAACATTGTAGTTACTCCACAATACTAAACTAATTAACAGAGTGAAAAGAAGGAAGCTTGTACAGAATAAAAATATCCCAAAACATGCACTTTGTTTGCAACAAGGCACTAATACTGCAAAAAAATGTGGCAAAGCACTTAACAATTTAACAGTAAATGTTCCTGGATGGCCGAGTTGCAGTTTGACTTAAATCTGCTTGAAAATCTATGGCAAGACTTGAAAATGGTTGTCTAGCAATGACCAATTTGACAGAGCTTGAAGAATTCTGAAAATAATAATGGGCAAATATTGTACAATCCAGGTGTCCAAAGCTCTTAGAGACTTGCCCAGAAAGACTCACAGCTGTATTTTCTGCCAAAGGTGATTCTAACATGTATTGACTCAGGGGTGTGAATACTAATGTAATTGAGATATTTCTGTATTTCATTTGCAATACATTTGTAAACATTTCTAAAAACATATTTTCACTTTCTCATTATGGGGTATTGTGTGTAGATGGGTGAGGAAAAACAATATGGAATGAATGAGTCAATGGGTATGAATACTTTCTGAAGGCACTGTATATATGATTCAAACAGCTCAGGAATGGGAAGAGTTGTAGCCAGTGTTTCTGTCTGCAGAGTGCTGTCTGTGTGTGTGTCCATACAGGAACATCATACCACTGTTCTCCTTTCTCCCAGAATTCTAGGCTTTCACAAGGATTAGATGGAACCCATTATGGTATATCCGTCAACTACATCTATTCATCTATTATAGAAATGATATTTTCTCTCTCGTGTACAATAATAACCCACCTGTTCCCTTGATGCCTTCATAGAGATCATTGAAAGTTGTCATCATAGATATATGGAATCCAGAGGTGAACGAGGATTCCACACCTGCCAAAGAATAGGACATGAATTTCATCAATCCTATCAGGTTTCAAGTCAGTGTGCCCCTCAACCATGCTGAGTGAGTGAACCCTCCCTGTACAGATGTAGGATCTTAATATGAGCAAGTTTGCTACGGCAGGAAAACAATCCTGTAGCATTAGGATTATAATTAATGGATATTTTCATAGGGGTTGATACATTTTTCACAAGGGAAAATCAAGTCTGAAATTTCAAAGTGGAAATTACAAACTTCAGAATCCTTTTTAAACCTCAAATACACTACAAGTAAAACATTTCCTTTAACAGGGGTATCAAATGAAGATCCCACACCTGTACCTCTCTATGCTGACTGGATGCTCTCTCTGTGCAGTGCAGCAATCAGGTTGCTGCTTACTCCTCATCCCAATAGAGACTGTATCTGCAACAGCACAGCAGGACAGGATGCTGTTAGTGCAGTGTTGTCGGTCCTACGTGTGTGTGTGTGTGTGTGTGAATGCAACACACACAATCACATACACGTGGGATGCCACTCCTGTGTCCATTGCCAAGTTCTGTGTGCCAACCAGACAGAAGGGCAAGAGGCCTAATAGCGATAGCAGCATTAGTCATAGAACATATATCCATGATGCATTGGATAACAGGAAGCAGAGATTAAAGGCCTGTATGTTGGAAACAGTTCTGTGAGTATTTTGTTATGTATTCCAGAGAGGTACATTAGAAGTGATGTATTCCAGAGGGGTACATTAGACATGATGTATTCCAGAGAGGTACATTAGAAGTGTTGTATTCCAGAGAGGTAGATTAGACGTGATGTATTCTAGAGAGGTACATTAGTTGTGATGTATTCCAGAGAGGTACATTAGTTGTGATGTATTCCAGAGAGGTACATTAGAAGTGATGTATTCCAGAGAGGTACATTAGAAGTGTTGTATTCCAGAGAGGTAGATTAGACGTGATGTATTCCAGAGAGGTACATTAGAAGTGATGTATTCTAGAGAGGTACATTAGTTGTGATGTATTCCAGAGAGGTACATTAGAAGTGATGTATTCTAGAGAGGTACATTAGTTGTGATGTATTCCAGAGAGGTACATTAGAAGTGATGTATTCCAGAGAGGTACATTAGAAGTGATGTATTCCAGAGAGGTACATTAGAAGTGATGTATTCCAGAGGGGTACATTAGAAGTGATGTATTCCAGAGAGGTACATTAGAAGTGATGTATTCCAGAGGGGTACATTAGACGTGATGTATTCCAGAGAGGTACATTAGAAGTGATGTATTCCAGAGAGGTACATTAGAAGTGATGTATTCCAGAGAGGTACATTAGAAGTGATGTATTCCAGAGGGGTACATTAGAAGTGTTGTATTCCAGAGGGGTACATTAGAAGTGATTCCAGGGTAGAGTGATGTATTCCAGAGAGGTACATTAGACGTGATGTATTCCAGAGAGGTACATTAGAAGTTATGTATTCCAGAGAGTTACATTAGAAGTGATGTATTCCAGAGAGGTACATTAGACGTGATGTATTCCAGAGAGGTACATTAGAAGTGATGTATTCCAGAGGGGTACATTAGAAGTGATGTATTCCAGAGGGGTACATTAGAAGTGATGTAGTATTCCAGAGGGGTACATTAGAAGTGATGTATTCCAGAGGGGTACATTAGAAGTGATGTATTCCAGAGAGGTACATTAGAAGTGATGTATTCCAGAGGGGTACATTAGACGTGATGTATTCCAGAGAGGTACATTAGAAGTGATGTATTCCAGAGGGGTACATTAGAAGTGATGTATTCTAGAGAGGTACATTAGAAGTGATGTATTCCAGAGAGGTACATTAGAAGTGATGTATTCCAGAGAGTTACATTAGAAGTGATGTATTCCAGAGAGGTACATTAGTTGTGATGTATTCCAGAGAGGTACATTAGAAGTGATGTATTCCAGAGAGGTACATTAGAAGTGATGTATTCCAGAGAGGTACATTAGAAGTGATATATTCTAGAGAGGTACATTAGAAGTGCGTCATTAAGTGGTAGAAGTAATAATTTAGATCAAGTGTCCTATCAGAACAAGACGTGATCTGGTTTAAACTGACCACTTGAGATTGAAACAGGATGATATTTCTCCAATCTGCGGTGTTAATTCCCCTGCTTTAATTCAACGCTATTTGGAGTTGAGACACTTGTTCCCTGTGTAATGGCTACGTGTCATGAATCATTCAACTGATTTAAATAGACACACACACATATGCATGCACACAAGCAGACACACACATGCACACACACGCACACACACACACACACACACACACACACACACACACACACACACACACACACACACACACACACACACACACACACACACACACACACACACACACACACACACACACACAAATGTTGGTTTCTGTGACCAGTTCCTGGGACCAAATCCAATGCATGCATCTTTTTTATTGTTTCTTTTTTTTTATTGAATATCTAAAACATACAATATACTTGCAGTGAAGCCGCTCAACAACTACACCATACCAGTCACCTAAAAGACTCCCATCCACAGCGACACACAGAAGCATCCAGGGTCAATGCCCTGCACAAGGGCACGTTGACCGATCTCCCACCAAGCCAAAACACGTGAACCCGAACCCTCCAAGATCCCCCCACAGTTCCCCAATAGCTGTCCCTCAACCATTCGAGACTCCAACACCATCACTAAGTTTGCTGACGACACAACAGTGGTAGGTCTGATCACCGACAACGAGAAGACAGCCTATAGGTAGGAGGTCAAAGACTTGGCAGTGTGGTGCCAGGACAACAACCTCTCCCTCAATGTGAGCAAGACAAAGGAGCTGATCGTGGACTACAGGAAAAGGAGGGCCGAACAGTCCCCCATTAACATTAACATCGACAAGGAGTTTCAAGTTCCTTGGTGTCCACATCACCAACTAACTATCATGGTCTAAACACACCAAGACAGTTGTGAAGAGGGCACGACAACACCTTTTCCCCCTCAAGAGACTAAAAAGATTTGTCATGGGTCTACATATCCTCAAAATGTTTTAAAGCTGCGCCATTGAGGGCATCCTGACCGGTTGCATCACCGCCTGGTATGGCAACTGCTCGGCATCCGACCATAAGGCGCTGCAGAGTCTAGTGCGTACAGCCCAGTACATCACTGGGGCCTATATTCAGGACCTATATACTAGGCGGTGTCAGAGGAAGGCCCAAAAGATTGTCAATGACTCCAGTCACCCAAATCTTAGACTGTTCTCCCTGCTACCGCACGGCAAGTGGGATCAGAGTTTCAAGTCTAGGAACAAAAGGCTCCTTAACAGCTTCTACCCCCAAGCCATACGACTGCTGAACAATTAAATAAATGGTGACCCGGACACTGCTGCTACTCGCTGTTTATTATCTATGCATAGTCACTTTACCCCTACCTACATATACAAATTACCTCGACTAACTTGTACCCCCCAACATTGACTCGGTACCAATACCATCTGTATATAGCCTCGTTATTGTCATTGTATTGTGTAACTTTAAATTTTATATATTTTTTTTACTTTAGTTAATTTTGTAAATATTTTCTTAACTCTATTTGTTGAACTGCATTGTTGATTAAGGGCTTGTAAGTAAGAATTTCACAGTAAGGTGTACACCTGTATTCAGAGCATGTGGTTAATCATTGGATTTGATCTTTCTCTGTCCATGGTTGATGCTGTTCTTTATTTATAGTGTTCTGCTGGCTCAGGGGAGATAACTAACTAGTATTGTGATGATGGCTGCAGGCCTTTACAAGAGTGTGTGTGTTTGTTTGTGTGTGTCACCAGGCTGTGGTTCAATACAGCAGAGACAGAGTGTCTGACAGAAGGCCAGGCAGCAGGAACAGGAGAAGCCCTAAAAAAGAGAAAGAGAGAGAGAGACCTGGAAAGCCTTTCTGAGGCACCAGACAGGCTGTCTGTGTGTGTGTGTGTGTGTATGTGGAGCTTCTTATCTCTTCTCTGTGCATACTGTATTGATCTATATCACTACAACAAACACTAACTGTAACCCAGGACAAATTGACAGGATTTGTGTATGAGAGAGAGAGAGAGAGAAAGAGAAAGACAGAGAGAGACAAGAGTGTGGTAATGTACACCCCCTCACCACCATCCACAGGTTAAGTCTTAAGAGGACAGTTGGGTAAAACAAAATAGACTGTATGGTGCAGATTAGTAGTAATCTCCATGAATCTGAACCCTCTGACTGGGTGTTAAACCATTTCAACATTCATGAGAAACATTCAGATGTTGTATCTTCATTTGACCAGTTTCTCAAAGAATGAATATAATCCTCTAGCAACAGGAAATGTGAATTATTATCTTGTTTATAAACAATTAAACATTTTGTAGGGGTTGTAACATTTTTAGTTAGGATAAATCCAGTCTGAATATTTTAAAGTGGATATTACAATTTTTAGAAGCCATTTTAATCCTTGAATACACTACAGTGTGCATTTCCTGCTACACAGGAAAATTATCTGCAACAACAGAGTGATCAAATTTAAGATATTACAACTGTAAAACGGGCACACATTCAATTTCCCTGTTCTGGTGAAAGCTTCTCAAGTCTTATTATTGTTTGGCAAATTTCTACGCTTTTGAAGGTCTAGAGCTGCTGTTTATTTTCAGTCCACTAATCCACATTTATTCAGCTTGAGTCAGTGTCCCACCTTGTCATTTCTAATTGGCTGAATTGCATTATCTTCTGTGATGTTGTTTATTGAAATATTGCATGCCTTGAATTATTTTGGGGAAGAGCCCCCCATTGCGTCTACTTCTACTATATGTTAGAGAGTGTTAAGTGTGAGTGTTGTGAGATAGTGGTCCTTATGACATCACCACCCAACCACTCCATATGGACACTTGTTAATTTTAAGGACAGACAGCTGGCTGTTTAACAGACACTGTTATAGCCAGGGAGCATGAGGATAGGTTTCTCTCTCTCGCTCTCTCTATGTTCTTTCTGTCTTTTTTTAGTATATACTGTACCTATGATGTACCTATGGTAGTAAAAACTGTATCTATGGTAGTATATACTGTATCTATGGTAGTAAATACTGTATCTATGGTAGTATATCCTGTACCTATGGTGTACCTATGGTAGTAAATACTGTATCTATGGTAGTAAATACTGTATCTATGGTAGTAAATACTATATGGTAGTAAATACTATATCTATGGTAGTAAATACTGTATCTATGGTAGTATATACTGTACCTATGGTAGTAAATACTGTATTTATGTTAGTATATACTGTATCTATGGTAGTAAATACTGTATCTATGGTAGTAAATACTGTATCTATGGTAGTATATACTGTACCTATGGTGTACCTATGGTAGTAAATACTGTATCTATTGTAGTATATACTGTGTCTATGGTAGTAAATACTGTATCTATGGTAGTATATACTGTACCTATGGTGTACCTATGGTAGTAAATACTGTATTTATGGTAGTAAATACTGTATCTATGGTAGTATATACTGTACCTATGGTGTACCTATGGTAGTATATACTGTATCTATGGTAGTATATACTGTATCTATGGTAGTAAATACTGTATCTATAGTAGTAATACTGTATCTATGGTAGTAAATACTGTATCTATGGTAGTAAATACTATATGGTAGTAAATACTATATCTATGGTAGTAAATACTGTATCTATGGTAGTATATACTGTACCTATGGTGTACCTATGGTAGTAAATACTGTATCTATGGTAGTAAATACTGTATCTATGGTAGTAAATACTATATGGTAGTAAATACTATATCTATGGTAGTAAATACTGTATCTATGGTAGTATTGTCACGTCCAGGCCTGAGAAGACAGGCTGGCGTGTTTAGTTTTGTTTTGGTGTAGGTTTTTTTCTGTTCTAGGTTATCTGTTTCTATGTTGGGGTAATGGTTCCCAATTAGAGGCAGCTGAGTGTCGTTACCTCTAATTGGGAACCATATATATGTTTGTAGTTTGCACTAGGGGTTTGTGGGTTATTGTTTGTACATAGCTTTAGCGGTTTTCACGTGTTTTGTTCATGTTACGATCGTCGTTTGTTGTGTTTGTTGTTTTGTCCCAGTTACGCATTTAAATAAAGATGTATATTGGATGCCTCGCTGCGCCTTGGTCTGTCCTTCCCAGAGATCGTGACAGAATAACCCACCATAAAAAGACCAAGCAGCGAGAGACCCGGGAGTCCTGGACTTGGGAGGAGATATTGGCTGGGAAGGGGCCTTGGAGGAAAACGACGGAGCATCGTCACCCCAAGAAGGAGATGGAAGCGGCGAAGACTAAGCGAGGGAGTTATGAGGATGTATACGGAGCGTGGAATCTGGAGAGAGAAAAGTATGTTGGAACTCGCCTGGCTAGGAAGCCCCGAAAGGCAGCCCCAAAAAACTTTTTTGGGGGGGTCACACGAGGAGGATGGCCGTTTCAGGATGGACTCCTGAGCCAACTCCTCGTGCTCTTTGGAGGGAGCGTTGGGGAGAGCGTCGCACTGAGCAGACACCGTGCTATGCAGTTTTGCGCATGGTGTCTCCAGTGCGCATGCATAGGCCGGTGTGCGAAATTCCAGCGCCACTCATCTGTCGGGCTAGGGTGAGTGTGCAGCCTGGAAGAGTGGTGCCGGCTTTGCGAGCGAGGTCCCCAGTACACCTTCTGGGACCGAGATATCCTGCACCGGTTCTGCGTGTGGGGTCTCCGGTTCACATCCACAGCCCAGTGCGTGACATTCCAGCTCCAATCATCCATGAGGCAAGGGTGAGTGAACAGCCGGGGAGAGAAGTACCGGCTCCACGCACCAGGTCCCCTGTACGCTTAGATAGCCCAGCACGTCCTGTTCCGGCTCCGCGCACCAGGCCCCCTGTGCGCTTAGAGAGTCCAGCACGTCCTGTCCCTGTTCCACACTCCAGGATCCCTGTGCCCGTCGTCGACCCAGCACGTCCTGTCCCTGCTCCACGCTCCAGGATCCCAGTGCCCGTCGTGGACCCAGCACGTCCTGTCCCTGCTCCAGGATTCCTGTGCCCGTCGTGGATCCAGAACGTTCTGTCTCTGTTCCACGCTCCAGAATTCCTGTGCCCGTCGTGGATCCAGCACGGCCCGTTCCTGCTCCCCGCACCAGAGTACCAGTGCGTGCCATGAGTCCAGTACGGCCCGTTCCTGCTCCCCGCACTAGAGTCCCAGTGCGCGTCATGAGTCCAGTACGGCCCATTCCTGCTCCCCGCACCAGAGTCCCAGTGCGCGTCATGAGTCCAGTACGGCCCGTCCCTGCTCCCCGCACCAGAGTCCCAGTGCGCGTCGACAGTCCGGAGCCTCCAGAGAAGGTTCCCAGTCCGGAGCCTCCAGAAAAGGTTCCCAGTCCAGAGCCTCCAGAGAAGGTTCCCAGTCCGGAGCCTCCAGAGAAGGTTCCCAGTCCGGAGCCTCCAGGGAAGGTTCCCAGTCCGGAGCCTATAGAGAAGGTCCCCAGTCCGGAACCTAGAGAAGGTCCCCAGTCCGGAGCCTCCAGAGAAGGTTCCCAGTCCGGTGCCTCCAGAGAAGGTTCCCAGTCCGGAGCCTCCAGAGAAGGTTCCCAGTCCGGAGCCTCCAGAGAAGGTCCCCAGTCCAAATCTAACTGTTCCGGCAAATAGCCCAGGGCCTCCGGTGTGGGATCCCGAGCCAGCACGGCCGGCCCGTTCCTGCTCCCCGCACCAGAGTCCCAGTGCGTGTCATGAGTCCAGTACGGCCCGTTCCTGCTCCACGCACTAGAGTCCCAGTGCGCGTCATGAGTCCAGTACGGCCCATTCCTGCTCCCCGCACCAGAGTCCCAGTGCGCATCATGAGTCCTGTACGGCCTGTCACTGCTCCCCGCACCAGAGTCCCAGTGCGCGTCGACAGTCCGGAGCCTCTAGAGAAGGTTCCCAGTCCGGAGCCTCCAGAAAAGGTTCCCAGTCCGGAGCCTCCAGAGAAGGTTCCCAGTCCGGAGCCTCCAGAGAAGGTTCCCAGTCCAGAGCCTCCAGAGAAGGTTCCCAGTCCGGAGCCTCCAGAGAAGGTTCCCAGTCCGGAGCCTATAGAGAAGGTCCCCAGTCCGGAACCTATAGAGAAGGTCCCCAGTCCGGAGCCTCCAGAGAAGGTTTCCAGTCCGGTGCCTCCAGAGAAGGTTCCCAGTCCGGAGCCTCCAGAGAAGGTTCCCAGTTCGGAGCCTCCAGAGAAGGTCCCCAGTCCAAATCTAACTGTTCCGGCAAATAGCCCAGGGCCTCCGGTGTGGGATCCCGAGCCAGCACGGCCGGCACCGGAGCCGTCACCTGGGACAGGGGAAGGCCCACCCGAAGGCCCACTGCGCCTTGGTCTGTCCCTCAAGGAGATCGTGACAAGTATATAATGTATCTATGATAGTAAATACTGTATCTATGGTAGTATATACTCTATCTATGGAACATACAGTGTATTCGTAAAGTATTCAGACCCCTTGACTTTTCCCACATTTTGTTACATTACAGCCTTATTGTCAAGATTCTCAGTGTAGCATGTAGGTAGAGTCAGGCGCAGGACAACGAAGATGAGTATACAATAATATTTACTCATGATTGGTAGTAAAAGTAAAAGTTACATGCTCACAAACATGAAAGACATCTAACAATAAACAAACACGCACAAAACCATGAGGGAGGGAAACAGAGGGTTTAAATAAGGAACAAATATTTATGTGATTGGAAACCAGGTGTGTATAATGAAGACAAAAACATAGAAAATGAAAAGTAGACCGGCGGCAGCTAGAAAACCGGTGACGTCGACCACCGAAAGCCGCCCGAACAAGGAGAGGGACCAACTTCGGCTGAAGTCGTGACAGTACCCTCCCTTGACGCGCGGCTCCAGCAGCGCACCAACACCGGCCTCGGGGACGACCCGGAGGACGAGGCGCAGGGCGATCCGGGTGGAGACGGTGAAACTCCAGCAGCAACGACGGGTCCAGGATGTCCTCCACCAGCACCCAACATCCCTCCTCCGGGCCGTACCCCTCCCATTCCATAAGGTACTGGAGGCCCCTCGCCCGCCGCCTTGAGTCTATGATGGCTCGGACAGCATATGCCAGGGCCCCCTCGATGTCCAGTAGGGGGGGGGGGGGACCTCCCGCACCTCAGATTCCTCGAGTGGACCAGCTACCACCGGCCTGAGGAGAGACACATGGAACGAGGAGTTAATACGGTAATCTGGGGGGAGCTGTAACTCATAACATACCTCGTTCAATCTCCTCAGGACTTTAAAGGGCCCCACAAACTGCGGGCCCAGCTTCTGGCAGTGCAGGCGGAGGGGCAGGTTTTGGGTCGAGAGCCAGACCCTGTCCCCCGGTGCGAACACCAGGGCCTCACTGCGGTGGCGGTCGGCGCTCGCCTTCTGCCGCCTCAAGGCTCGTTGTAGGTGCACATGGGCGGCCTCCAAGGTCTCCTCCAAGTGCCTAAACCATTCATCCACCGCAGGAGCCTCGATCTGGCTCTGATGCCACGGTGCCAGAACCGGCTGGTACGCACGCACTGGAAGGGGGAGAGGTTAGTGGAGGAGTGGCGGAGTGAGTTCTGGGCCATCTCTGTCCAAGGGATGAAACTCGCCCACTCCCCCGGCCGGTCCTGGCAATAGGACCGCAGAAACCTACCCACATTCTGGTTGACTCTTTCCACCTGCCCGTTACTCTCGGGGTTAAAACCTGAGGTAAGGCTGACCGAGACCCCCAGACGTTCCATAAACGGCATCCAAACCCTGGACGTGAACTGGGGACCCCGATCAGAAACTATGTCCTCAGGCACCCCGTAGTGCCGGAAGACGTGGGTGAACAGGGCCTCCGCAGTCTGTAGGGCCGTAGGGAGACCGGGCAAAGGAAGGAGGCGGCAGGACTTAGAACACCGATCCACAACGACCAGGATCGTGGTGTTTCCCTGTGACGGTGGAAGATCCGTCAGAAAATCCACAGACAGGTGTGACCATGGCCGTTGTGGAATGGGTAGGGGTTGTAATTACCCTCTGGGCAGGTGTCTAGGCACCTTGCACTGGACGCACACCGAGCAGGAGGAAACATAAACCCTCATGTCCTTAGCTAAGGTGGGCCACCAGTACTTCCCACTAAGGCAGCGCACCGTCCGACCGATGCCAGGATGACCAGAAGAGGGTGACATGTGGGCCCAATAGATCAGATGGTCGCGGACAGCAGACGGAACGTACAGACGTCCAGCTGGACACTGAATGGGAGTGGGCTCTGTATGTAACGCCTGCTCTAAGTCCGCGTCCAGCTCCCACACCACCGGTGCCACCAGGCAAGAGGACGGAAGTATGGGAGTGGGATCTATGGCCCGCTCCTCTGTGTCATACATCCGGGACAGTGCGTCTGCCTTAGCGTTCTGGGAACCTGGTCTGTAGGAAAGGGTGAAAACAAAACGGGTGAAAAACATGTCCCACCTTCCCTGGCGAGGGTTCAGTCTCCTCGCCGCCCGGATGTACTCCAGATTACGGTGGTCAGTCCAGATGAGAAAAGGGTGTTTAGCCCCCTCTAGCCAGTGTCTCCAAGCCTTCAGAGCCTTTACAAAAACCAACAACTCCCGGTCCCCCACATCATAGTTTCGCTCCGCCAAGCTGAGCTTCTTCGAAAAGAAGGCACAGGGGCAGAGTTTTGGTGGCGTACCCGAGCGCTGAGACAGCACAGCTCCTATCCCAGCCTCGGATGAGTCCACCTCAACTATGAATGCCAAAGAGGGATCCGGATGAGCCAGCACGGGAGCCGAGGTAAACAGAGCCTTCAGATGACTAAAAGACCTGTCCGCCACCAGCTGACCACTGCAGTCGCACCGGCCCCCCCTTCAGCAGTGAAGTAATAGGAGCCGCTACCTGACCAAAGCCCCGGATAAACCTCTGGTAGTAGTTGGCAAACCCTAAGATCCGCTGCACTTCCTTTACCGTGGTTGGAGTCGGCCAATTACGCACGGCTGAAATGTAGTCATTCTCCATCTCCACCCCTGACGTGGAAATGCGGTACCCTAGGAAAGAGACGGACTGCTGGAAGAACAGACATTTCTTAGCCTTGACGTACAGGTCATTCTCCAACAGTCTACCCAGCACCTTGCGCACCAGGGACACAAGCTCGGCGTGTGTAGCGGAGTATATCAGGATGTTATTGATATACACCACTACACCCTGCCCATGCAGGTCCCAGAAAATCTTGTCTACAAATGCCTGGAAGACTGATGGAGCATTCATCAACCCATACGGCATGACGAGGTACTCGTAGTGCCCTGAGGTGGTACTAAATGCTGTCTTCCATTCGTCCCCCTCCCGGATACGCACCAGATTGTACGCACTCCTGAGATCCAATTTGGTGAAGAAGCGCGCCCCGTGCATTGACTCGATTGCACTGGCTATGAGAGGCAGCGGGTAGCTGTACCTCACAGTGATCTGATTGATACCTCGATAGTCAATACACGGGCGCAGACCTCCATCCTTCTTCTTCACAAAAAAGAAACTCGAGGAGGCAGGTGAAGTGGAGGGCCGAATGTATCCCTGCCCCAGAGATTCGGAAACATATGTCTCCATAGCTGCCGTCTCCTCCTGTGACAGGATACACGTGACTCCTGGGAAGTGCTGCGTCTACCAGGAGATTTATCGCACAATCCCCCCGTCGATGGGGTGGTAATTGAGTCGCCTTCTTTTTACAGAAGGCGAGAGCCAAATCGGCATATTCTGAGGGGATGTGCACGGTGGAGGCCTGTCTGGACTCTCCACTGTAGTCGCACCGATGGAAACACCTACACACCTCCCCGAACACTTTTGTGACCATCCCTTTAGAGCCCTCTGTTGCCACGGAATAGTGGGGTCATGATAGGCCAACCAGGGTAGACCCAGCACCATGGGAAACGCAGGAGAATCAATGAGGTAGAGACTAATCTTCTCCTCATGACCCCCCTGCGTCACCATAGCTGTAACCTCCCTAATCATCCCTGACCCTAATGGTAGACTATCTAAGGCGTGCACAGACACAATGGGGATCCCTAAACTATGGGCAAATGAACGGTCAATAAAGTTCCCAGCTGCGCCTGAATCAACGAGCGCCTTATGCTGGGAACGCGGGGAAAACTCAGGAAAATCTATAAACAAAAACATGTGAGCAACAGGGGGCTGTGGGCGAGTCTAGTGCCTCCTCACCTGGGATGACACGATAGTGCCCTGCCTGCAGCCTCGACTCCCTGAGGTACCCCCCCAGCACCGACCAGCAGTGTGCCCTCTGCGGCCACATAAGGTGCAGGGAGTGGTCCCTCCTCCAGCCCCCCTAAGCGCAGTCGCTCCTAGCTCCATAAGTGTTGGATCCGAGGTGTTCGGGGATGGAATTAACAGGCCCTGATCCGGACGTCCACGGTGGCCAGCAGGGTATCCAGCCTGATGGACATGTCCACCAGCTGGTCGACGGATAAGGTGGTGTCCCTGCATGCCAGCTCCCACCGGACGTCCTCGCGCAGACTGCACCTTTAATGGTCGATCAGGGCCCTGTCATTCAATCCTGCTCCGGTGGCGAGGGTGCGGAACTGCAGTGAAAAGTCCTGTGCGCTCCTCGTCCCCTGCCTGAGGTGGAACAGGCATTCACCCGCCGCTCTACCCTCAGGTGGATGGTCAAACACTGTCCTGAAGCAGCGGGTGAATTCCTCATAGTGGTCCAACGCCGCTCCGTCCTCCCCCCATACGGCGTTGGCCCACTCCAGGGCTTTCCCGAATAAGCAGGAGACGAGGGCTGACACGCTCTCGCGTCCCGAGGGAGCCGGGTGAACGGTCGCCAGGGAGAGCTCTAGTTGGAATAGGAACCCCTGGCACCCGGCCCGGGGCAGCCGTGAGTGATGATGGTTTCAGTCTCAGAAACATACAGTATAACTCCTCTGTCCCTTTGAGTAATGATGGTTTCAGTCTCATAAACATACAGTATAACTCCTCTGTCCCTGTGAGTGATGATGGTTTCAGTCTCAGAAACATACAGTATAACTCCTCTGTCCCTGTGAGTGATGATGGTTTCAGTCTCAGAAACATACAGTATAACTCCTCTGTCCCTGTGACTGATGATGGTTTCAGTCTCAGAAACATACAGTATAACTCCTCTGTCCCTGTGAGTGATGATGGTTTCAGTCTCAGAAACATACAGTATAACTCTGTCCCTGTGAGTGATGATGGTTTCAGTCTCAGAAACATACAGTATAACATCTCTGTCCCTGTGAGTGATTGCGGTTTCAGTCTCAGGGATCCATCATATATATATTTTAAAGGAACTCAATCCAGCTTTAAACTTACTCTTGAAAGTTGTAATAGTATTTAGAAATTGGGTAGTGCATCATCGGTTCCTCTTGTCATGTTAGTCATTACATACCTTAGAGAAATATTTATAACGTTTTTTTATTTAGGTTTTGTAGCCCATTGATATTATTGTATTTTTTTTGTCACTCAAATGTCACACATTAAAAATGGCAAAATGTGTAGAATTGATAGAAAATTTGCTTTCAACTTGCAAAGTTCTCTTCTTCAACAAGAGGGGTGGGAACAGTTTGTGTCATGGACAGTGCTTGTGCCCATAGAAATAGACGTGGCGGGGGAGTGCGCACACGCAGGGAGGGCACGGGATGTTCCCCAATGTTCCCCAGTGTATGTGTGAACTCCTTCAAGACTGTTGAAAAAGCATTCAAGGTGAAGCTGGTTGAGAGAATTCCAAGATTGTGCAAAGCTGTAATCAAGGCATAGGGTGGTTACTTTGAAGAATCTCAAATCTCAAATATATTTTGATTTGTTTAACACTTTTTTGGTTACTATATGATTCCATATGTGTTATTTCATAGTTTTGATGTCTTCACTATTATTCTACATTGTAGAAAATAGTAAATATTTAAGAAAAACCCTTGAATGAGTAAGCTTGTCCAAACTTTTGACTGGTACTGATTTTGTTGGATAACCTGTATTACATAATGCAGTGTGTCCTAAATCTCTCCTCCAGTACCCACAGCCGTTACGTTTATAGATCAACTCTAATATTAGCCCCTGAACTACAGCGCTTGCTGTTAAATTGTGGCTACCACTAAGATTCAGAGATCTTTGTCTCTCTCTGCCTTTTCTCTCTCTGCTTTCTCTCTCTCTGCTTTCTCTCTCTCTGATTTCTCTCTCTCTGCTCTCTCTCTCTATCTCTCTCCTCAGACTCGTGGAGAAACGTGAGGGTGACGGAGGATGTAGCAGAGGTGATGCTCCAGAAGCTGAGAGACAAGACAGAGTTCACTGTGGTGGCCACTCTGAAGCAGGAGAGACTCAACTCTGGAGTCCTGCTCTCCATACACTATGCAGAGCACAGGTAAGACACCGTCCTCTTCATACACCATGCTGAACACAGGTAAGACACAGTCCTCTCCAGACACCATGCAAAGCACAGGTAAGAGACAGTCCTCTTCATACACCATGCAGAGCACAGGTAAGAGACAGTCCTCTTCATACACCATGCTGAACATGAACTCCATAAACTCACTCCACAGCTAGCTTGAAATGTCGCCAATGGTGCTATCGAATTGGATAATTTTCTAAAGCTCAATCTGGTCTTACCTTGTCAAGCGGGCGGCCACTTGTATTTGCGAGGTAGAAGACCCTGGTTGAAGTCCAGTCAGAGACACTATAGAGGACCCTGGTTGAAGTCCAGACAGAGACATTATAGAGGACCCTGGTTGAAGTCCAGTCAGAGACACTATAGAGGACCCTGGTTGAAGTCCAGTCAGGGACACTATAGATGACCCTGGTTGTCCAGTCAGAGGCACTATAGAGGACCCTGGTTGAAGTCCAGTCAGGGACATTATAGAGGACCCTGGTTGTCCAGTCAGAGGCACTATAGAGGACCCTGGTTGAAGTCCAGACAGAGACATTATAGAGGACCCTGGTTGAAGTCCAGTCAGAGACACTATAGAGGACCCTGGTTGAAGTCCAGACAGAGACATTATAGAGGACCCTGGTTGAAGTCCAGTCAGAGACATTATAGAGGACCCTGGTTGAGGTCCAGTCAGAGACACTATAGAGGGCCCTGGTTGAAGTCCAGTCAGAGGCACTATAGAGGGCCCTGGTTGAAGTCCAGTCAGAGACACTATAGAGGGCCCTGGTTGAAGTCCAGTCAGAGACACTATAGAGGACCCTGGTTGTCCAGTCAGAGACACTATAGAGGACCCTGGCTGAAGTCCAGTCAGAGACACTAAAGAGGACCCTGGTTGTCCAGTCAGAGACACTATAGAGGACCCTGGCTGAAGTCCAGTCAGAGACACTAAAGAGGACCCTGGTTGTCCAGTCAGAGACTCTATAGAGGACCCTGGTTGAAGTCCAGTCAGAGACACTATAGAGGACCCGTGTTGAAGTCCAGTCAGAGGCACTATAGATGACCCTGGTTGAAGTCCAGCCAGAGGCTGGTTCAGGGAAGCGGCACTACATTGTAAGCTAGCACACGGGCTGTTTTATGCAGAGTCAGTAAAATCAGCTGAAGGGGGACTCCATCAGAGGAGGCTGGTGAAGGGAGGGTGGCTCATAAAGAAATTGATGAAATTAAGTGAATGGAATGTTATAAACACATTTTATTGCAATTCCATTAATTCTGGTCCAGGCATTATTATGAGCCAGTCCTCCCCATTTAAAGTGCCGCCAGCCACCACTGGAATCCATATGCGGACCCTGTAATGAAGAGGCAAGAACCTGAAAAGTACGGGCCTTGGGTAACGGCAGTACAATGCTGACATACACCAACTAGTCATACAGATCAGACTGTGTACTATCCGTCAAGATTTCCCAGGTGTCATTGTATAAAGTTCAGCCTGCCATTGTTTTTATTGTGTGGGATTTTGGCCTGGATTTCATGAGGTCATTTGAACAGTAGTATTAGCACTTCACTGCCACGACTCTGTTGCTGTCTAGAAGGCAGTCCATGTCAGGTTAAACAATCACAGCCAGTCAGATTACAATTTAGCCCCGTTTCCATTGTTCCGACCTCCAAGGACAGCTTTATATGGATTTTTTTATTTTCTTTAATCCTAAATGTGGAAAATAAATCCTTTGGGAGAACCAAAGCAAAGCAACTTGTCCTTTCTTCAGTTGGAGCATTCCATCCCTCTATCCTTCTGATTTTCCTCTGTCCTTTTTGTAATGGCTTCAATCTATCCCTTCATCCATCTAGCCATTCCTCTATCCCACTGCCCCTACATCGTTCTCTCTTTCTTCCCAATCATTTATGTAATGGCTTCAATCTATCCCTTTATCCATCTATCCATCCCTCTATCCTTCCATCCATCCATTCCTCTATCCTTCCATCCGTCTATCCCTCGATCCTTCTATATATCCCTCTATCCCCCTATCTATCTATCGATCGATCTATCTATCTATCTATCTATCTATCTATCTATCTATCTATCTATCAAATTATTTTTCCTTCCAATCATTTAAGGAATGGCTTCAATCTATCCCTTCATGCCTCCATCAATCCATCCCTCCATACTTCCACTCCTTTCTGCAGAGGACAATCTCTAATGATTGTCTGTAGTCACTGTTGGAGAAAGACCTGTGACATTTTCTCCCTCCAGACACAGTATTGATGACATGGCCTCTAAGGTCACAGTCAACCTGTCATCTTCCTTTATCTCATGGATCAGTGCTTTATTAACACACACACACACACACACACACACACACACACACACACACACACACACACACACACACACACACACACACACACACACACACACACACACACACACACACACACACACACACACACACACACACACACACACACACACACTCCTCTCAAGTTTGAATTCCTTACTCAGTCCAGTCTCTAGTTGAATGTGTCAGACAGACAGCCAGACAGTTAGACAGACAGACAGATGGTCAGACAGACAGCCAGCCAATCAGACAGCCAGCCAGACAGCCAGACAGACAGACAATCAGACAGACACATTCAATCCTAGTAGGACTGTCTTGCTGCAGCTGGATTAGTTTGATGTGATAAGGAAGCATACGGAATAAGGAAGAACAGTGATAAGGGAGTGTACATGCAACTCACATCCAAACACACACACACACACACACACACACACACACACACACACACACACACACACACACACACACACACACACACACACACACACACACACACACACACACACACACACACACTTAAGATGTGGATTACAGCAGCTGCAGAGATAGGATCGTGTATGAATCCAAGCAATGAGGAAGTTGCAGAGGATAGTAGTGTGAGAGAGGATATTAGTGTGTGTGTGTGTCTGTCCCACACCAACTCTCCGAGTGCTATCAGATTTAGAGTCTATGGTGCCATTTCCACCCAACCCAGTAGATTGTAATGTCGGTGCAGGTGTAGTTTTAGCTCTAGCAGTCTGGAGAGAGAGACCAGGCTGAGATGAATACTCTGGCTGGGGTTCTAATCAGAGAGATGAATACTCTGGCTGGGGGCTCTAATCAGAGAGATGAATACTCTGGCTGGGGTTCTAATCAGAGAGATGAATACTCTGGCTGGTTGTTCTAATCAGAGAGATGAATACTCTGGCTGGGGGTTCTAATCAGAGAGATGAATACTCTGTCTGGGTGCTCTAATCAGAGAGATGAATACTCTGGCTGAAGGTTCTAATCAGAGAGATGAATACTCTGGCTGGTTGTTCTAATCAGAGAGATGAATACTCTGGCTGGGGTTCTAATCAGAGAGATGAATACTCTGTCTGGGTGCTCTAATCAGAGAGATGAATACTCTGGCTGGGGTTCTAATCAGAGAGATGAATACTCTGTTTGGGTGTTCTAATCAGAGAGATGAATACTCTGGCTGGGGGTTCTAATCAGAGAGATGAATACTCTGGCTGGGGGTTCTAATCAGAGAGATGAATACTCTGGCTGGGGGTTCTAATCAGAGAGTTGAATACTCTGGCTGGGGGTTCTAATCAGAGAGATGAATACTCTGCCTGGGGTTCTAATCAGAGAGATGAATACTCTGGCTGGTTGTTCTAATCAGAGAGATGAATACTCTGGCTGGGTGCTCTAATCAAAGAGCGGAATACTCTGGCTGGGTGTTCTAATCAGAGAGCTGAATAATCTGGATAGGTGTTCTAATCAGAGAGGTAAATACTCTTCTGTAAAGTAATTTGTAAACTCCTCTGTAAACTCCTCTGTAATCTCCTCTGTAAACTCTTCTGTAAACTCCTCTGTAAACTCCTCTGTAAACTCCTCTGTAAACTCTTCTGTAAACTCTTCTGTAAACTCCTCCGTAAACTCCTCTGTAATCGAGGATTTCTTTCTTGGAAGTGTTTTCAACTGTAGTCCTTGCAGTTTTAAGAGCAGAGCAACTACTGTTGATTTACTTGTTCAATGTGTCTGCAGCTTTTTCCCTGCAGCTTTTCAGTCCCCCTTTTTAGTGCTCTGAATGATGACACGTCGTACCACAGGACCATAGTAGGAACAACCTACAGCTGTTACTTCTCAGGCATCAGCCATTCTAACAGATACTAATAGATTCAGTATTTACTGTGTGCCTGTTTTTCAGGTATCTGGAGTTGGAGAGCAGTGGGCAGCGTAATGAGATCCGTCTCCACTACCGTACCAGGGACCAGCGGCAACACACTGAGGTGTTCCCCTACTCCCTGGCAGACGACCATTGGCACAAGCTGTCTGTGGCCGTCAGTGACTCCCACGTGGTGCTGCACGTCGACTGTAACAGGTGAGTGTGGGCACTGGAGGGAGAGAGAGAGAGTTTAATGTTAATGTTTACTGTTCATTTTTATTGTTTATTTAACTTTTGTTTATTATCTACACTACCGTTCAAAAGTTTGGGGTCACTTAGAAATGTACTTGTTTTTGAAAGAAAAGCACATTTCTGTCCATTAAAATAACATCAAATTGATCAGAAATACAGCGTAAACCTTGTTAATGTTGTAAATGACTATTTTAGCTTGAAACGGCAGATTTATATGGAATATCTACATAGGCTTATAGAGGCCCATTATCAGCAACCATCACTCCTGTATTCCAATGGCACGTTGTGTTAGCTAATCCAAGTTGATCATTTTAAAAGGCTAATCCCTTCACAGAACAGCGCAAACTGGCTCTAGACAGAATAGAAAGAGGAGTGGGAGGCCCCAGTGCACAACTGAGCAAGAGACAAGTACATTAGAGTGTCTAGTTTGAGACAAGTCCTCAACTGGCAGCTTCATTAAATAGTACTCACAAAACACCAGTCTCAACGTCAACAGTGAAGAGGCGACTTCGGGATGCTGGCCTTCTTAAGTTATTTTAATGAACAAAAAATGTGCTTTTCTTTCAAAAACAAGGGCATTTGTAAGTGACCCCATATTTTTGAATGGTAATGTACTTCACTTGCTTTGGCAATGTTAACATATGTTTCCCATACCAATAAAGCACTTGAATTGAGTTGAGAGATACAGAGAGAGCAGTAAGGGCTGTTGTGAATGGAGGGAGAGAGAATTCCTTTAGGGTACCAGTGCTTTACGCTTTGAACACACCGACAGCGTCATTGCTTTTCGGTACACCAGAATGACATTCATTTCCAATGAAACGCTGCGTTTGCCTTGCAGCACTGCATTGCAGAGGCAGTTGCAGTACGTTCGGTGTGGTGCATACGTTGGATTTATCGAATGTATGCGTCGAACTGTATGCGTAGACGGCTTGACAGAAATGGTAGCAGAAGGTGAATGTTGAACATTTGTTGCATACTTATCCAGATGATGCTGCATATTATTTTGCTCAATGACGCTGTCGGTGTGTTGGAAGCGTTAGGGATGCCAAGGGTGAGCGGGATGTTGTGCCAACCCAGCACTATAACACCTGAGTCAGCTAATAAACCAATCATCCAGGTTTATGATCTGGTGAAGCAGGTGTTATTGTGGAAGGCTGAACGTGAGCGGGGCTGGGAGTGAAGAACTACGGCCCTCGGTACTACTGCTGTTGTGTCTCCTAAAGCAGAGCAGGAGACATTTATCCTAATGGAATGTACAATCCAAACATTGTGTTCTGTGTATAAACAGTATTCTATCCTCCAGTATGTTCTGTGTATAAACAGTATGCTGTCCTCCAGTATGTTCTTTGTATAAACAGTATTCTATCCTCCAGTATGTTCTGTGTATAAACAGTATTCTATCCTCCAGTATGTTCTGGGTATAAACAGTACTCTACTGTATCCTCCCGTATGTTCTGTGTATAAACAATATTCTATCCTCCATTATGTTCTGTGTATAAACAGTATTCTATCCTCCAGTATGTTCTGTGTATAAACAGTACTCTGCTGTATCCCCCAGTATGTTCTGTGTGTAAACAGTATTCTATCCTTCAGTATGTTCTGTGTATAAACAGTATTCTGTCCTCCAGTATGTTCTGTGTATAAACAGTATGCTCTCCTGCAGTATATTTGGTGTATAAACAGTATAGTTTCACCTTGTATTCCTCTTGTCCTCTAGGATCTATGAGAGGGTGATAGAGAATCCGTCTATGGACATTCCTTCTGACACCACCGTCTGGCTCGGACAGAGGAACCAAGCCCATGGATACTTCAAGGTATGTTGTAGGGATTCATATTTTCCTGAAAATCTACCAAGTTTCAATACCGATAAAAATGTATCCAGAGAGTCCTGGGAAATACCGCAAAAATTGGAAGTGCCCATTTAAAGCGTTTAAAACCAAATTAAGGTCACTATGCCAGGGTTCTCCCCAAATACGATTGTCGCTGCGCCACCTTGCCGGCTTGGCTGCGCCACTATGTAAAGATTTCACAGCAAGTGAAACAGATATTCAGTAACGGTAGAGTTGCCAATGACGTTGTTGTGGATTGTGAAACAGGCCATTCATAAATTCAGAGCATTATCATGTTCCTTCAATTAATTCAGCGCATTTCAGCAGTAGGCCTAGGCTATCTCAACACAGAGTGCGCTTACGACGCACAGAGAGCACCACAAGCAGTTATAGCGTCAAATCATAAAAGCTTTCTAACAGCAGTCAAACAAAAGTCAAATGACCAAAGTTGCTAAGCTTGCTAGATAACCTCCAACCAATGACAGAATACTGTATGTCCTGTTTGTCAAAATCGAGTTGATGATTATGTTTTGTCGACAGGGGGAGGGCACCCCCAGCACCCCTACTTCCCGCGGCTATTTCCCAGGCTCGTCTCAAGCAGCGCGATGGCACTGTCCCAATCAAAACTGCGCTGAAATCAATCTATGTGACCACCAGACCAACCAATGCTTTAAATTAGTATAATGGTTGGATATGATTTTGGGAGTTTCAGTACAAGCAAGAATTTAATACATGCCTTCAATTCCATTAGACGACTTTATTCCAATATTGTTCGTCATTTAGTTGATTATCACTAATGCCTAATGACCGTCTCCTCACGCTGCCGCCCGCCACCGCCGCGTTGTTCTCAACACCAGTTTAAATCAAAATAGCTTACTGTTTTCTCGAAATCTGGCTCATTTAATTTCTGTGATGATGGACCAGGCCTGGGCTCGGGCTTCAGCTCACCGGGCTTGGGTCAGACCGGGATCTAATTTTCAGTTCTGATGGGAATATTGTAGTTTCCCAGGTCTTGTCATTTAAAAGAAATGGGAAAATGTGAAGAGTGGTCCCGGGATAGTCCCGGGATCCAGGTTACCGGTGTTAATCTCCACTATGGTGTGATATGTATTCGTTGGTCATACTAGACAGACTGCTATGTTAAACAGTCAAACACATGCAGAGTGTGAGTGTGTAAATTGACGTGTCAGAGCTTAAACCTCACATTATCAAGGCTCAGGAGAAGACCCAGATGCAGACAATTTCCAAGTAACAAAAGTTTATTACAAAAACAGGGGGGCAGGCAAACGACAGGTCAAGGGCAGGCAGAGGTCAGTAGTCCAGAGCAGAGTCAGAAAGGTACAGAACAGCAGGCAGGCTCAGGGTCAGGGCAGGCAGAGTGGTAAAAAAACCGGGAAAGCTAGAAAACAGGAACTAGAGACAGACAGGAGCATGGGAAAAAACGCTGGTAGGCTTGACGAAACAAAACGAACTGGGAACAGACAAACAGAGAACACAGGTATAAATACACTGGGGATAATGAGGAAGATCGGCGACATCTGGAGGGGGGTGGAGACAAGCACAAAGACAGGTGAAACAGATCAGGGTCTGACATACAACGCCTTGTCAGGTAGCTGGTTCTGTACCTCTGCCCATCAGCTTCTAGGGATTTCAACTGTCAGGTAGCTGGTTCTGTACCTCTGTCCATCAGCTTCTAGTGATTCCAATTGTCAGGTAGCGTGTCCTGTACCTCTGTCCATCAGCTTCTAGTGATTCCAACTGTCAGCTAACGTCACATACTCATGGAGCTCAGCTAGGCTGACTCATCCTGCATAGATATGATCTGAGATCAACCTCTCCCACTCTCTCTCTCTCCTACCTTTCTCTCTCTGTCATTCTGTCTCAACCTCTCTCTCTCTCTCCTCCCTCTCTCTCTGTTATTCTGTCTCAACCTCTCTCACCTTCTCCCTTTCTCTCCCTCCTCCCATCTCTTACTGTTTCTACAGGGTATAATGCAGGATGTTCAGCTGGTCGTCATGCCTCAAGGCTACATCTCCCAGTGTCCAGACCTCAACCGCAGTAAGACAACAGTTACATTTAGTACCTATAAAAGTCTGGAAACTCTGAAGTTAACATGCTGACATGTACATTATTTTACAGCCACTATAAATGTCTGGAAACTCTGCATCTAAAATGAGATGCTCACAAAAGGCAACATCAGCTACACATGCATTTACAGTATAACCCTAATATGCTTGCTAGTACAGTTACATGGACATTGATTATGCCAACATTACATTACCATGACTTACATGTTTTTCAGCTTGCCCCACCTGCAATGACTTCCATGGGCTGGTGCAGAAGATCATGGAGCTGCAAGATGTCTTAGCCAAGACCTCCAGCAAGGTACTATAGCATTAGACAATGGATGCCTCAATTGTCTACAGAGAGGAGAGGAGAGGAGAGGAGAGGAGAGGAGAGGAGAGGAAGCCACTGTAGAATATTGAGATTCACCCTCTGTTGTGTCTCTCTGGTCACATGCTAGCTTTTCTTACAACTCCTACTTTGTGTAATGTACAGTACAGTAGTGTAGAGTAATGGTGTAGCTGTGGACAGCTGCTCAGCAGTTTACACCACCGCCTGATGTCCTGTCAGTGTACAAGGCATAAGTGTTTGAATCATTCACACACACGGTAAATGAGGGAACATCCATTTAATGTTCTGTACCACAGCACATGGAGCATCTCTGTCCCCGTGTGGTTTACTGGGCTCTGGTTCCCTTGTCGTGCAACACTGGGTTGTTGAATAAATTATTAGTTAAAAAGCAGACCGTAACAACGGGCTATTGACCCCAAAAAATGTGTGTGCGCACATACTGTAGGCTGACACACACACACGCTGTATCTTTGTTTTGGTGTGTGTGCAGCTGTCGCGTGCGGAGGAGAAGATGCAGGGTCTGGATGGCTGTTACTGTGAGAGGACCTGCAGTATGAATGGAGTGCTGTACAGGGAGGACGAGGGATGGACAGATGGATGCAGGAACTGTTCCTGCTATGTAAGACTATTTAAAAAATGATTTATTTATTTTTTATTTAACTAGGCAAGTCAGTTAAGAACAAATTATTATTTACAATGACGGCCTACTATAACATACTATAACAGAATATAACAGGCTATAACAGGCTATAACAGACTATAAGGCTATAACAGGCTATAACAGGTTATAACAGACTATAACAGACTAAAGCAGACTATAACAGACTATAACATCTTCTGCACATCTACCATCCCAGTGTTTAATTGCTATATTGTAATTACCTCGCCACCATGGCCTATTTATGGCCCTACCTCCCTTATCTTATCTCATTTTCACTCACTGTATATAGACTTATTTATTTGTATTTCTTTCTACTGTATTATTGGCTGTATGTCTGTGTATTCCATGTGTAACTCTTTGTTGTTGTATGTATCAAACTGCTGTGCTTTATCTTGGCCAGGTCGCAGTTGTAAATGAGAACTTGTTCTCAACTAGCCTACCTGGTTAAATAAAAGTAAAATAAATAAAATAAAATAAAAATAACCTAGGGCTCTCTACTACCTGTTATATAGGGCTTAAAGGGACAGTTCACTCTATAATTACTGTGCCTTAAAGGGACAGTTCACTCTATAATCACTGTGGGCTGAATAGGATAGTTCACTCTGTAATCACTGTGGTTTAAAGGGACAGTTCACTCTGTAATCACTGTGGGGATAATAGGATTGTTCATCATGTATTTGCTGTGGCTTAAAGGGATAGTTCACTCTGTAATCACTGTGGGCTTAATAGGATAGTTCACTCTGTAATCACTGTGGTTTAAAGGGAAAGTTAACTCTGTAATCACTGTGGTTTAAAGGGACAGTTCACTGTATAATCACTGTAGTTTAAAGGGACAGTTCACTCTATAATCACTGTGGTTTAAAGGGACAGTTCACTGTATAATCACTGTAGTTTAAAGGGACAGTTCACTCTATAATCACTGTGGTTTAAAGGGACAGTTCACACTATAATCACTGTGGGCTTAATAGGATAGTTCACTCTGTAATCACTGTGGTTTAAAGGGATAGTTCACTCTGTAATCACTGTGGGCTTAAAGGGACAGTTCACTCTATATTCACTGTGGTTTAAAGGGACATTTCACTCTATAATCATTGTGGTCTTAAAAAGACAGTCCAATCTATAATCACTGTGGGTTTAAAGGTGACGGTTCAATCTATAATCAATGCAGGCTTAATGGGACAGTTCCCTCTATAATCACTGTGGGCTTAAAGGGACAGTTCAATCTATAATCACTGTGGGTTTAAAGGTGACAGTTCAATCTATAATCAATGTGGGCTTAACGGGACAGTTCCCACTATAATCACTGTGGGTTTAAAGGGACAGTTCAATCTATAATCACTGTGGACTTAAAGGGATAGTTCACTTCATGATCACAGTTATCCGGGACTTAAAGGGACGGCACTGAATGGAAAACCATAACCTGTGTCTGAAAAATCTATTGAGATCCGGGCTCTTTGCTGGCCATGGCAGGACACTGACATTCCTGTCTTGCAGGAAATCACGCACAGAATGAGCAGTATGGCTGGTGGCATTGTCATGCTGGAGGGTCATGTCAGGATGAGCCTGCAGGAAGGGTACCACATGAGGGAGGAGGATGTCTTCCCTGTAACGCACATCGTTGAGATTGCCTGCAATGACAACAAGCTCAGTGATGCTGTGACACACTGCCCCAGACCATGACGGACCCTCCATCTCCAAATCGATCCCGCACCAGAGTACAGGCGTCGGTGTAATGCTCATTCCTTCAACGATAAACGTAAATCCAACCATCACCCCTGGTGAAAAAAAAACGCGACTCGTCAGTGAAGAGCACTTTTTTCCAGTCCTGTCTGGTCCAGCAACGTTGTTGCCGGTGATGTCTGGTGAGGACCTGCCTTACATTGCGGACAGTCTGAGCACTGATGGAGGGATTGTGTGTTCCTGGTGTAACTCAGGCAGTTGTTGTTGCCATCCTGTACCTGTCCCACAGGTGTGATGTTCGGATGTACTGATCCTGTGCAGGTGTTGTTACACGTGGACTGCCACTGCGAGGACGATCAGCTGTCCGTCCTGTCTCCCTGTAGCGCTGTCTTTGGCGTCTCACAGTACGGACATTGCAATTCATTGCCCTGGCCACATCTGCAGTCCTCGTGCCTCCTTGCAACATGCCTAAGGCACGTTCACACAGATGAGCAGGGACCCTGGGCATCTTTCTTTTGGTGTTTTTCAGAGTCAGTAGAAAGGCCTATTTAGTGTCCTAAGTTTTCATAACTGTGACCTTAATTGCCTACCGTCTGTAAGCTGTTAGTGTCTTAACGACCGTTCCACAGGTGCATGTTCATTAATTGTTTATGGTTCATTGAACAAGCATGGGAAACAGTGTTTAAACCCTTTACAATGAAGATCTGTGAAGTTATTTGGATTTTCAGGGTCCTGAAACAGGGACGTTTCTTTTCTTACTGAGCTTAGATCTTCATACTAATAACGTCTGTTTTGTCTCATTCCTTTAGAATGGTACAGTCCAAGTTGGAGCTCATAGATCTTCATAAGAATAACGTCTGTTTTGTCTCATTCCTTTAGAATGGTACAGTCCAGTGTGAGACCATCTCATGCCCCCCTCCCCAGTGTCCCCCTGACTCTGCCCCTGCCTATGTGCCAGGCACGTGCTGCAAAGAGTGTCAGCGTGAGTAACAACACTTACCCTTCTCATGCCACGTTCTTCTCACATCTGCACAACACAGTCCTTTCCTTTTTATTCTCTGACACTTTCTCTCTACACAACTTATCTGTCTCTCTCCTCTCTACACCACCTATCTGTCTCTCTCTCTCCCTCCTGTCTACACCACTTCTCTGTCTCTCTCTCTCCTGTCTACACCACTTCCCTCTCTCTCCTCTCTACACCACTTCCCTGTCACTGGCGGTTCTGGGGGGGGACCAGGGGGGGCCAGTGCCCCTGTGACAACAATTTTGGACCCCCTTGTGGCCCCCCTAAATGTGGAGTATGAAATAATTTTTGCATAACAAATTTTTGCTATCAGCCTTTTTTTACATCCGTTATTAGACAGTGGCAACGTGGAACACTAATTAAACCCACACATTTACTAGAGGGACATGGTCTTTTGCCTACTAATGCCTGCAATGAAGTGAAGAAAACGATATGACAACAATAACGTCTAATGTAACTGGCCCCTCTAACAGTACAACTGGCCCCAGCTTGGCCCCCCCAGCTGAAAGGGTCTAGAACCTCCACTGTTCCCTGTCTCTCTCTCATCTCTACACCACTTCCCTGTCTCTCTCTCCTCTCTACACCACTTCCCTGTCTCTCTCTCCTCTCTACACCACTTCCTGTCTCTCTCTCCTCTCTACACCACTTCCTGTCTCTCTCTCCTCTACACCACTTCCCTGTCTCTCTCTCCTCTCTACACCACTTACTGTCTCTCTCTCCTCTCTACACCACTTCCCTGTCTCTCTCTCCTCTCTACACCACTTACTGTCTCTCTCTCTCCTCTCTACACCACTTCTCTGTCTTTCGCTCTCCTCTCTACACCACTTACTGTCTCTCTCTCCTCTCTACACCACTTATCTGTCTCTCTCTCTCCTCTCTACACCACTTATCTGTCTCTCTCTCTCCTCTCTACACCACTTCCCTGTCTCTCTCTCCTCTCTACACCACTTCTCTGTCTCTCTCTCCTCTCTACACCACTTCCCTGTCTCTATCTCCTGTCTACACCACTTCCCTGTCTCTCTCTCCTCTCTACACCACTTCCCTGTCTCTATCTCCTGTCTACACCACTTCTCTGTCTCTCTCTCTCCTCTCTACACCACTTACTGTCTCTCTCTCCTCTCTACACCACTTATATGTCTCTCTCTCCTCTCTACACCACTTATGTCTCTCTCTCCTCTCTACACCACTTATGTCTCTCTCTCCTCTCTACACCACTTATGTCTCTCTCTCCTCTCTACACCACTTATGTCTCTCTCTCCTCTCTATACCACTTCTCTCTCTTTCTCTTTATCCTCTCTTCATAACGAACAGCTCACACTACAACACATTTTTCTCTCTCTCCATTCTGTTCCCTCCTCTCTCTCTCTCTCTCTCTCTCTCTCTCTCTCTCTCTCTCTCTCTCTCTCTCTCTCTCTCTCTCTCTCTGTCATTCCTCCTCATCCCTCAGCCTACGGTGTGAAGCACACAATCATAAAGACTTGATAACTGACCACATCTCCGCGTTGCTAGGATACTTCTGCCACATACACAGCACTCAATGCCTTCACATATATATCAATAATTCAAGGCCAGTCTTTAAAGCATGCTGCTATCTGGAGCCAGTGTTAATATGAAACCCATTCAAGTAATGAATTAAGCTGTGTAAAACACGCTACTGTACCTTGCTCCCAATGTTAAAAGGGACTAGGAATAACTAAAAACTGTGTGTGTGCATTTGTGTGTGTGTGCACGTGTGCGTTTGTGTGTGTGTGTACGTGTGCGTTTGTGTGTGTGTCCATAGCTGTGTGTCTGTTCAGAGGAAGGGTGTACGTGGAAGGGGACTTGAAGAGTGTGAGGGATTCATCTGGAAACTGTTTACTGTTTGAGTGTCAGGTAAGTCCAATACACTACACCATGTCTACACACTCTTAGATTGTCATAACTACAGAACACACCAGCACTCAACACACCATTAGTATCCCTATAGAGACAACACACCATGATAATCCCTATAGAGACAACACACCATGATAATCCCTATAGAGCAACACACCATGATAATCCCTATAGAGACAACACACCATGATAATCCCTATAGAGCAACACACCATGATAATCCCTATAGAGACAATACACCATTAGAATCCCTATAGAGACAACACACCATGATAATCCATATGGAGACAACACACCATGAAAATCCCTATAGAGACAATACACCATGAAAATCCCTATAGAGACAATACACCATGATAATCCCTATAGAGCAACTCACCATGAGAATCCATATAGAGACAACACACCATGATAATCCCTATAGAGACAACACACCATGAAAATCCCTATAGAGACAATACACCATGATAATCCCTATAGAGCAACACACCATTAGTATCCCTATAGAGACAACTCACCATGAGAATCCCTATAGAGACAACACACCATGATAATCCCTATAGAGCAACACACCATGATAATCCCTATAGAGACAACACACCATGAGAATCCATATAGAGACAACACACCATGAAAATCCCTATAGAGCAACACACCATTAGTATCCATATAGAGACAACACACCATGATAATCCATATAGAAACAACTCACCATGAGAATCCATATAGAGACAATACACCATGATAATCCCTATAGAGCAACACACCATTAGTATCCCTATAGAGACAATACACCATGATAATCCCTATAGAGCAACACACCATTAGTATCCATATAGAGACAACACACCATGATAATCCATATGGAGACAACACACCATGAAAATCCCTATAGAGACAATACACCATGATAATCCCTATAGAGCAACACACCATTAGTATCCCTATAGAGACAACACACCATGATAATCCCTATAGAGCAACACACCATGAGAATCCCTATAGAGACAACACAGCATGATAATCCCTATAGAGACAACACAGCATGATAATCCCTATAGAGACAACACACCTTGATAAATCCCCATAGAGACCATTATTATCTGTTGGTAGATGGCCTCATGTACTAATGCATCAGCTCAGCCTTTACAGCTTGACTATAGACAAGTCTCACAGCACAGCTTGACTATGGGCACGTCTCACAGAACAGCTTGACTATAGACACGTCTCACAGAACAGCTAGACTATAGACACGTCTCACAGAACAGCTTGACTATAGACACGTCACACAGACAGTGAGCTTGACTATAGACACGTCTCACAGCAAAGCATGACTATAGACACGTCTCACAGAACAGCTTGACTATAGACACGTCTCACAGCACAGCTTGACTATAGACACGTCTCACAGAACAACAGCTTGACTATAGACACGTCTCACAGAACAAAAGCTTGACTATAGACACGTCTCACAGAACAACAGCTTGACTATAGACACGTCTCACAGCACAGCTTGACTATAGACATGTCTCACAGAACAGCTTGACTATAGACACGTCTCACAGAACAGCTTGACTATAGACACGTCTCACAGAACAGCTTGACTGTAGACACGTCTCACAGAACAGCTTGACTATAGACACGTCTCACAGAACAACAGCTTGACTATAGACATGTCTCACAGCACAGCTTGACTATAGACACGTCTCACAGAACAGCTTGACTATAGACACGTCTCACAGAACAGCTTGACTGTAGATACGTCTCACAGAACAGCTTGACTATAGACACGTCTCACAGAACAACAGCTTGTCTATAGACACGTCTCACAGAACAACAGCTTGACTATAGACACGTCTCACAGAACAAAAGCTTGACTATAGACACGTCTCACAGAACAGCTTGACTATAGACGCGTCTCACAGAACAGCTTAACTATAGACACGTCTCACAGAACAACAGCTTGGCTATAGACACGTCTCACAGAACAGCTTAACTATAGACACGTCTCACAGAACAGCTTGACTATAGACACGTCTCACAGAACAGCTTGACTATAGACACGTCTCACAGAACAGCTTGACTGTAGACACGTCTCACAGAACAGCTTGACTATAGACACGTCTCACAGAACAAAAGCTTGACTATAGACGCGTCTCACAGAACAGCTTAACTATAGACACGTCTCACAGAACAGCTTGACTATAGACACGTCTCACAGAACAGCTTGACTATAGACGCGTCTCACAGAACAGCTTGACTATAGACAAGTGTCACAGAACAGCTTGACTATAGACACGTCTCACAGAACAACAGCTTGACTATAGACACGTCTCACAGAACAAAAGCTTGACTATAGACACGTCTCACAGAACCGCTTGACTATAGACAAGTCTCACAGCACAGCTTGACTATAGACATGTCTCACAGAACAGCTTGACTATAGACACGTCTCACAGAACAGCTTGACTATAGACACGTCTCACAGAACAGCTTGACTGTAGACACGTCTCACAGAACAGCTTGACTATAGACACGTCTCACAGAACAACAGCTTGACTATAGACATGTCTCACAGCACAGCTTGACTATAGACACGTCTCACAGAACAGCTTGACTATAGACACGTCTCACAGAACAGCTTGACTGTAGATACGTCTCACAGAACAGCTTGACTATAGACACGTCTCACAGAACAACAGCTTGTCTATAGACACGTCTCACAGAACAACAGCTTGACTATAGACACGTCTCACAGAACAAAAGCTTGACTATAGACACGTCTCACAGAACAGATTGACTATAGACGCGTCTCACAGAACAGCTTAACTATAGACACGTCTCACAGAACAACAGCTTGGCTATAGACACGTCTCACAGAACAGCTTAACTATAGACACGTCTCACAGAACAACAGCTTGACTATAGACACGTCTCACAGAACAAAAGCTCGACTATAGACACGTCTCACAGAACAACAGCTTGACTATAGACACGTCTCACAGAACAGCTTGACTATAGACACGTCTCACAGAACAAAAGCTTGACTATAGACACGTCTCACAGAACAACAGCTTGACTATAGACACGTCTCACAGAACAGCTTGACTATAGACACGTCTCACAGAACAGCTTGACTATAGACGCGTCTCACAGAACAGCTTAACTATAGACACGTCTCACAGAACAACAGCTTGGCTATAGACACGTCTCACAGAACAGCTTAACTATAGACACGTCTCACAGAACAACAGCTTGACTATAGACACGTCTCACAGAACAAAAGCTCGACTATAGACACGTCTCACAGAACAACAGCTTGACTATAGACACGTCTCACAGAACAGCTTGACTATACACACGTCTCACAGAACAGCTTGACTGTAGACACGTCTCACAGAACAGCTTTACTGTAGACACGTCTCACAGAACAGCTTGACTATTAACACGTCTCACAGAACAACAGCTTGTCTATAGACACGTCTCACAGAACAACAGCTTGACTATAGACACGTCTCACAGAACAAAAGCTTGACTATAGACACGTCTCACAGAACAGCTTGACTATAGACGCGTCTCACAGAACAGCTTGACTATAGACAAGTCTCACAGCACAGCTTGACTATAGACACGTCTCACAGAACAGCTTGACTATAGACACGTCTCACAGAACAACAGCTTGTCTATAGACACATCTCACAGAACAACAGCTTGTCTATAGACGCGTCTCACAGAACAGCTTGACTATAGACATGTCTCACAGAACAGCTTGACTATAGACACGTCTCACAGAACAGCTTGACTGTAGACACGTCTCACAGAACAGCTTGTCTATAGACACGTCTCCCAGAACAACAGCTTGACTATAGACACGTCTCACAGAACAACAGCTTGACTATAGACGCGTCTCACAGAACAACAGCTTGACTATAGACACGTCTCACAGAACAGCTTGGCTATAGACACGTCTCACAGAACAACAGCTTGTCTATAGACACATCTCACAGAACAACAGCTTGTCTATAGACGCGTCTCACAGAACAGCTTGACTATAGACACGTCTCACAGTACAGCTTGACTATAGACACATCTCACAGAACAGCTTGACTATAGACACCTCTCAGAACAGCTTGACTGTAGATACGTCTCACAGAACAGAACTTTCATGGCGGTCAAATAGATAAATGAACCAATTAAATATGATAAATATTTGGTTATATTTGCATCTAATATAAAAGTCTATTGTTGTTAGAGGTGGGATGTCCATGTCTAAAGCAGAGCAGATGGATTATGACAGAGCTGTTACTGTCAGCACCTATGGTGTCATGGTTTTACAGGAGCACAGTATGCAGAGGGTGGAGAATGCCCCCTGTCCTGAACTGACCTGCCCTGAGTCTGAACACATCCCCCTTACAGACCGCTGCTGCAAGGTCTGCAGAGGTAGGTCTGGAACACACACACACGTATGCATGCACACACACACACAAACACACACACACACACACACGTATGCATGCACACACACACAAACACACAGATTCCTGGAGCGATAGTGAGGTAGTGTTGATGCTCTGTGTAATAGATACGGGAGAATGGATATTAAAAGTCGGTCCGCTCCCTCCATCTCTTTAGATGAAGTATGTCTCCTGCTTGGCTGGTAATGAGGCCTCTCTCTCACGGTGGAACCTGGGCTGTGTCCCAAATGCACTACTCTTAGTGCACTACTTTTGACCAGAGCCGTATGTGCCCTGGTCAAAAGTAGTGCACTATAAAGGGAATAGGCGATTATAAACGCCCTCATGACATTACCCACATACACACTAGCTGTGGTCAGCACACAGCCATGCATCTCTCTGACAGCCACACATACTGTTCTATTCCAGTTTCCACCAGGCCTTAACAACATGTTACTGGGCAGTGTTTTTACAGCTAATGCCGGTTTGCCTGAGGCTGATGCCGCGCAGGTGTTTGTATGCATATATACACACTCTCATTCAAATGCACACAGGTGCACATACACAGACACACACAGAGGTAAATAGTGCCATACATGCACTCAATCATATTCAATTGGCCTTGCTGTTATGATTTCTGTTGTCCTTGATGTCTTTGTTGTTTTCTGTTTTCATTTGTCTTTGTCTTTTTTCTCTTTTCTTCATTTTGTTGGATGTTGGTGCATCTTGTGGGGGATGGAATCATTTGTAAAAAGTATTATTATTATTATTATTTGTATTTATTTTTCTCGGGGGGGGGGTCTCGGATGGTTAGGGGCAGCTCTTGGTGAACTGTGGGGGGATCTTGGAGGGCTGGAGGTTGGGAGCTTGGGCCTGATGGATCGCTGGTTCAGATCCCTGTTTTTTGACCTTGTGGGAGATCTGCCGACGTGCCCTTGAGCAGGGCATTGACCCTGGTTGCCTCTGTGTGTCACTTTGGATGGGAGTCTGTTGGATGACTCATGTGATGTAGTTGTTGAGTGGCTTCACTGCAAGTATATTGTATGTTTTAAACATTCAATAAAAAATAAAAATAAATAAAAAATAAAAACAACATGTTACGGTTCTCTGATGAAGCCTTGTTTCCTCCTGACCTGTGTTCCTGCAGAGTGAACCGTGGTTTCAGCCATACATATGTATTGTTCTATCTAGCTAGTTATTTGTCTATGGCCAGGGGCGAGACAGGGACAAACCGTTTGAGGACACACACACACGCGCACACACACACACACACACACACACATGTAAGACAGCCCACTGAGGGTGATTTATCAGCTGTAGAATGACCAGACAGTCTCTGTCTCTTTCCCCCTCCCCCTCTCTCTCTCAGGTCATCACTTCTGTGTGGAGGGCCACAGTCCCAGCTGTGTGGAGAACTCGGAGTGTGTGAATCTGGAGGCTGGGTCCTGCTGCAGCTGTAAAGATGGCTACCGCGCCCTGAGGGATGACAGCGCGTACTGTGGAGGTGCAGTACTCTTACTACAACAATGACATCACTAAGCCAACCCTCATTTAAGTCATCTTCATTGCCTCAGTCCATTCTATCTACTAATCCTTGTTGTCTTTGACTGCTGGTTGTGCACCTTGTGATCTTTGGCCATCTTCTCTGTTGTGGCCCAGCTTTGCTGGTTGTGCAAAACTCCAATGCCTCATTTAGAAGTGGTCCTTCAAGACGGATTTAAACCAAAGAATGAATAATTTACCGTTATTGTATGGGAGCTTGGACTTCATTGTTAATGACCTCTAGGAAACCTTTCATTACTACGACCCCTGACCCCTCCACTCATCAGACCAGCCTCACAGCCATAAATGACCTGTACTACCTCTACGACTCCTGACCCCTCCACTCATCAGACCAGCCTCACAGTTTCAGGCCCCGGTCCATCATACTCCCACCACTGGTGGGTTAAAAATACCCATGGTACATTCCAGCCAGGTTAATTTACCACAGCTGGCAGTCTCTCCGGTCACTCCTACTGCAAACCTTACTACCTTATTCCCCATCATACTCCAACCATGGGGTGGTAAAAGTACTCCATGGTACAATGCAGAGCCCAGGTCTATTTAGCATGCCAGTCGCAGACAGACAGTCTCCCACCGACCAACCAACTGCTGCTAATGAGAACAGTTGGTCCGGTGATTAGTCAGTGTCTGAGTGTGTGTGCATAATTAAAGATGCTATCATCCCCCCTGTCATTAATTACCAGTGTGTCTAACCTTCTTGCTCTATGGTCCTGCCAGGTTTGTCTCTGTGGCCACTGTGGGTAATGGACTGTGACCTTGTCTGGGGAAGGAGGGAGGGAGGTTTGGCATAAGTCACCACTGGACTCTGTCTTTTGGTCTCTCTCTCTCTCTCTCTCTCTCTCTCTCTCTCTCTCTCTCTCTCTCTCTCTCTAAGGTTCTTTAATGACTAGATTCTAATCTGTTCTGTTGCTTTCTGGGAAACATCTATTTAATTTGCTGTTAGGGAGAATACTTGGAAAACCAAAATACTTTACTTTTGACAAGGCGCTGTAAAAGTGTTGGCATGGCAGCATGGCAGCATGGCAGTGAGTTTTGTTTTCCTATTCTGCCTGATCAAAACAGCACGACTAGTAGCAAGAACACGCTCTCTCCTTGATGTCATCATGACTCATTTAAATGGCGAATGTTCGCACACCAGAAAACATCAGCAATCTCACAGCTGATTTGTTTGAGTTGCGTGTTCTGAGCTCTAATTGGTTTAGCCCTGGGGGTGGGTGGGGACTGGGGATGTCATTCTGAACAGATAAGGGCGTTAAGGTTTCATAGAGTGCTGGGAATACAGATGAAGTCACTTCTTAAGTGTTTTATTAAAAGCAGTGGAATAGGACGCTCAGGGAGATGGAGAGAGAGAGTTTGAAAGACTGTGTGAGAGGGAAAGAAAGACAGAGAGAGAGGGAGATAAAGAAAGACAGAGAGAGAGAGGGAGATAAAGAAAGACAGAGAGAGAGAGAGGGGGAGATAAAGAACGACAGAGAGCGAGAAAGAGAGGGAGATAAAGAACGACAGAAAGAGAGAGAGATAAAGAACGACAGAGAGCGAGAGAGAGGGAGATAAAGAACGACAGAGAGAGAGAGGGGGAGATAAAGAACGACAGAGAGCGAGAGAGAGGGAGATAAAGAACGACAGAGAGAGAGAGGGAGATAAAGAACGAGAGAGAGAGAGAGAGGGGGGGAGATAAAGAACGACAGAGAGCGAGAGAGAGAGGGAGATAAAGAACGACAGAGAGCGAGAGAGAGAGGGAGATAAAGAACGACAGAGAGAGAGGGAGATAAAGAACGACAGAGAGCGAGAGAGAGGGAGATAAAGAACGACAGAGAGAGAGAGAGAGGGAGATAAAGAACGACAGAGAGAGAGAGTGTTTATTGGTGTGTTAAGGAGCACCATTAGACAGGCCAAGTGTGCTGAGCAATAGACCAAGCATGTAAAACACAGAGCCTTTAGGTGGCTGCAGCCCCAGAGAAAGCCTTTCAGAGGTTTGGGTCCTGTCTGTCTACTGGAATGTATGTGGTCAATGCCTGCAGATAGAGTATAGAGTAAGTCATGTTGGCTTGCCTTGTTGACTTCATTTGTAAACTCAAGGAGTGACATAGTCCTGTCAGGTTCGATCATTCACTCGTGTCTTTCTACATGTCTTCTCCTCACGTTGTACACATGATGAATAGACAGGTATTAACAATACCAAGGTACTTACTGTACTTCTGCCAAGATGACCTTTCCCTCACAGCTTACAGGGGCGGCAGGTAGCCTAGTGGTTAGAGTGTTGGGCCAGTAACCGAAAGGTTGCTGGATCGAATCCCCGAGCTGACAAGGTAAAAATCTGTTGTTTTGCCCCTGAACAAGGCAGTTAACCCACTGTTCCCTGGCAGGCCGCCATTGTAAATAAGAATTTGTTCTTAACTGACTTGCCTAGTTAAATAAATGTTTAATAAAAACAAAATGCAGACGAGGTCCTGTTGTCTTTGTTGTGACGTCAGTCCTAGACATCTGTCCAGCCATGAGCAGGCCACAGAGCAAGGCACAGAGCAGGCAACAGAAGTTTCCTATACAACAATGAGTCAGCACACAATGGTCCTGCTGTAACGTACCCTGTTTCTTTTAACTCTCTCACAGTCAAACCAATACCACAGGACCGTTGGTGGCTATAGTCATACTAGTCAAACCAACACCACAGGACCGTTGGTGGCTATAGTCAAACCAACACCACAGGACAATTAGTGGCTATAGTCATACCAGTCAAACCAATACCACAGGACCATTGGTGGCTATAGTCATACCAGTCAAACCAACACCACAGGACCATTAGTGGCTATAGTCATACCAGTCGAACTGACACCACAGGACCATTGGTGGCTATAGCCATACCAGTCAAACCAACCCCACAGGACCGTTGGTGACTATAGTCATACGAATCAAACCAACACCACAGGACCGTTGGTAGCTATAGTCATACCAGTCAAACCAACACCACAGGACCACTGGTGACTATAGTCATACCATTCAAACCAACACCACAGGACCATTGGTGACTATAGTCATACCAGTCAAACCAAAACCACAGGACTGTTGGTGACTATAGTCATACCAGTCAAACCAACACCACAGGACCACTGGTGACTATAGTCATACCAGTCAAACCAACACCACAGGACCATTGGTGACTATAGTCATACCAGTCAAACCAACACCACAGGACCGTTGGTTGCTATAGTCATACCAGTCAAACCAATACCACAGGACCGTTGGTGGCTATAGTCATACCAGTCAAACCAATACTACAGGACTGTTGGTGACAATAGTCATACCAGTCAAACCAACACCACAGGACCGTTGGTGGCTATAGTCATACCAGTCAAACCAACACCACAGGACCGTTGGTGGCTATAGTCATACCAGTCAAACCAACACCACAGGACCGTTGGTGGCTATAGTCATACCAGTCAAACCAACACCACAGGACCATTGGTGACTATAGTGATACTAGTCAAACCAACACCGCAGGACCGTTGGTGGCTACAGTTATACCAGTCAAACCAACACCGCAGGACTGTTGGTGGCTATAGTCATACCAACACCACAGGACCGTTGGTGGCTATAGTCATACCAGTCAAACCCACCCCACAGGACCGTTGGTGGCTATAGTCATACCACTCAAACTAACACCACAGGACCGTTGGTGACTATAGTCATACCAGTCAAACCAACACCACAGGACCATTGGTGACTATAGTCATACCAGTCAAACCAACACCACAGGACCATTGGTGGCTATAGTTAAACCAACACCACGGGACCGTTGGTGGCTATAGTCATACCAGTCAAACCAAAACCACAGGACCGTTGGTGGCTGTAGTCAAACCAGTCAAACCAACACCACAGGACCATTGGTGGCTATAGTCAAACCAACCCCACAGGACCGTTGGTGGCTATAGTCATACCAGTCAAACCAATACCACAGGACCATTGGTGACTATAGTCATACCAGTCAAACCAACACCACAGGACCGTTGGTGGCTATAGTCAAACCAGTCAAACCAACACCACAGGACCGTTGGTGGCTATAGTCATACCAGTCAAACCAATACCACAGGACCATTGGTGGCTATAGTCATACCAGTCAAACCAATACCACAGGACTGTTGGTGACAATAGTCATACCAGTCAAACAACACCACAGGACCATTGGTGGCTATAGTCATACCAGTCAAACCAACACCACAGGACCATTGGTGGCTATAGTGATACTAGTCAAACCAACACCACAGGACCATTGGTGGCTATAGTCAAACCAGTCAAACCAACACAACAGGACCGTTGGTGGCTATAGTCATACCAGTCAAACCAACACCACGGGACCGTTGGTGGCTATAGTCATACCAGTCAAACCAAAACCACAGGACCGTTGGTGACTATAGTCATACGAATCAAACCAACACCACAGGACCATTGGTGACTATAGTGATACTAGTCAAACCAACACCAAAGGACCGTTGGTGGCTATAGTCATACCAGACAAACCAACACCACAGGACCATTGGTGACTATAGTCATACCAGTCAAACCAACACCACAGGACCGTTGGTGGCTATAGTCATACCAGTCAAACCAACACCACAGGACCGTTGGTGGCTATAGTCATACCAGTCAAACCAACACCACAGGACCGTTGGTGGCTATAGTCATACCAGTCAAACCAATACCACAGGACCGTTGGTGGCTATAGTCATACCAGTCAAACCAATACCACAGGACTGTTGGTGACAATAGTCATACCAGTCAAACTAACACCACAGGACCATTGGTGGCTATAGTCACACCAGTCAAACCAAAACCACAGGACCGTTGGTGACTATAGTCATACGAATCAAACCAACACCACAGGACCATTGGTGACTATAGTGATACTAGTCAAACCAACACCACAGGACCATTGATGACTATAGTGATACTAGTCAAACCAACACCAAAGGACCGTTGGTGGCTATAGTCATACCAGACAAACCAACACCACAGGACCATTGGTGACTATAGTCATACCAGTCAAACCAACACCACAGGACCGTTGGTGGCTATAGTCATACCAGTCAAACCAACACCACAGGACCGTTGGTGGCTATAGTCATACCAGTCAAACCAATACCACAGGACCGTTGGTGGCTATAGTCATACCAGTCAAACCAATACCACAGGACTGTTGGTGACAATAGTCATACCAGTCAAACCAACACCACAGGACCATTGGTGGCTATAGTCATACCAGTCAAACCAACACCACAGGACCATTGGTGACTATAGTGATACTAGTCAAACCAACACCACAGGACCGTTGGTGGCTATAGTCATACCAGTCAAACCAATACCACAGGACCGTTGGTGGCTATAGTCATACCAGTCAAACCAATACCACAGGACTGTTGGTGACAATAGTCATACCAGTCAAACCAACACCACAGGACCATTGGTGGCTATAGTCATACCAGTCAAACCAAAACCACAGGACTGTTGGTGACTATAGTCATATGAATCAAACTAACACCACAGGACCATTGGTGACTATAGTGATACTAGTCAAACCAACACCAAAGGACCATTGGTGACAATAGTCATACCAGACAAACCAACACCACAGGACCATTGGTGACTATAGTCATACCAGTCAAACCAACACCACAGGACCGTTGGTGGCTATAGTCATACCAGTCAAACCAACACCACAGGACCGTTGGTGGCTATAGTCATACCAGTCAAACCAATACCACAAGACCGTTGGTGGCTATAGTCATACCAGTCAAACCAATACCACAGGACTGTTGGTGACAATAGTCATACCAGTCAAACCAACACCACAGGACCATTGGTGGCTATAGTCATACCAGTCAAACCAACACCACAGGACCATTGGTGACTATAGTGATACTAGTCAAACCAACACCACAGGACCGTTGGTGGCTATAGTCATACCAGTCAAACCAATACCACAGGACTGTTGGTGACAATAGTCATACCAGTCAAACCGACACCACAGGACCATTGGTGGCTATAGTCATACCAGTCAAACCAAAACCACAGGACCGTTGGTGACTATAGTCAAACGAATCAAACCAACACCACAGGACCATTGGTGACTATAGTGATACTAGTCAAACCAACACCACAGGACCTTTGGTGGCTATAGTCATACCAGTCAAACCAACACCACAGGACCGTTGGTGGCTATAGTCATACCAGTCAAACCAACACCACAGGACCGTTGGTGGCTATAGTCATACCAGTCAAACCAATACCACAGGACCGTTGGTGGCTATAGTCATACCAGTCAAACCAATACCACAGGACTGTTGGTGACAATAGTCATACCAGTCAAACTAACACCACAGGACCATTGGTGGCTATAGTCATACCAGTCAAACCAAAACCACAGGACCGTTGGTGACTATAGTCATACGAATCAAACCAACACCACAGGACCATTGGTGACTATAGTGATACTAGTCAAACCAACACCACAGGACCATTGATGACTATAGTGATACTAGTCAAACCAACACCAAAGGACCATTGGTGGCTATAGTCATACCAGACAAACCAACACCAAAGGACCATTGGTGACAATAGTCATACCAGACAAACCAACACCACAGGACCATTGGTGACTATAGTCATACCAGTCAAACCAACACCACAGGACCGTTGGTGGCTATAGTCATACCAGTCAAACCAACACCACAGGACCGTTGGTGGCTATAGTCATACCAGTCAAACCAATACCACAGGACCGTTGGTGGCTATAGTCATACCAGTCAAACCAATACCACAGGACTGTTGGTGACAATAGTCATACCAGTCAAACCAACACCACAGGACCATTGGTGGCTATAGTCATACCAGTCAAACCAACACCACAGGACCATTGGTGACTATAGTGATACTAGTCAAACCAACACCACAGGACCGTTGGTGGCTATAGTCATACCAGTCAAACCAATACCACAGGACTGTTGGTGACAATAGTCATACCAGTCAAACCGACACCACAGGACCATTGGTGGCTATAGTCATACCAGTCAAACCAAAACCACAGGACCGTTGGTGACTATAGTCATACGAATCAAACCAACACCACAGGACCATTGGTGACTATAGTGATACTAGTCAAACCAACACCACAGGACCGTTGGTGGCTATAGTCATACCAGTCAAACCAACACCACAGGACCGTTGGTGGCTATAGTCATACCAGTCAAACCAACACCACAGGACCGTTGGTGGCTATAGTCATACCAGTCAAACCAATACCACAGGACCGTTGGTGGCTATAGTCATACCAGTCAAACCAATACCACAGGACTGTTGGTGACAATAGTCATACCAGTCAAACTAACACCACAGGACCATTGGTGGCTATAGTCATACCAGTCAAACCAAAACCACAGGACCGTTGGTGACTATAGTCATACGAATCAAACCAACACCACAGGACCATTGGTGACTATAGTGATACTAGTCAAACCAACACCACAGGACCATTGATGACTATAATGATACTAGTCAAACCAACACCAAAGGACCGTTGGTGGCCATAATCATACCAGACAAACCAACACCACAGGACCATTGGTGACTATAGTCATACCAGTCAAACCAACACCACAGGACCGTTGGTGGCTATAGTCATACCAGTCAAACCAACACCACAGGACCGTTGGTGGCTATAGTCATACCAGTCAAACCAATACCACAGGACCGTTGGTGGCTATAGTCATACCAGTCAAACCAATACCACAGGACTGTTGGTGACAATAGTCATACCAGTCAAACCAACACCACAGGACCATTGGTGGCTATAGTCAGACCAGTCAAACCAACACCACAGGACCATTGGTGACTATAGTGATACTAGTCAAACCAACACCACAGGACCGTTGGTGGCTATAGTCATACCAGTCAAACCAATACCACAGGACTGTTGGTGACAATAGTCATACCAGTCAAACCAACACCACAGGACCATTGGTGGCTATAGTCATACCAGTCAAACCAAAACCACAGGACCGTTGGTGACTATAGTCATACGAATCAAACCAACACCACAGGACCATTGGTGACTATAGTGATACTAGTCAAACCAACACCAAAGGACCATTGGTGACAATAGTCATACCAGACAAACCAACACCACAGGACCATTGGTGACTATAGTCATACCAGTCAAACCAACACCACAGGACCGTTGGTGGCTATAGTCATACCAGTCAAACCAACACCACAGGACCGTTGGTGGCCATAGTCATACCAGTCAAACAAATACCACAGGACCGTTGGTGGCTATAGTCATACCAGTCAAACCAATACCACAGGACTGTTGGTGACAATAGTCATACCAGTCAAACCAACACCACAGGACCATTGGTGGCTATAGTCATACCAGTCAAACCAACACCACAGGACCATTGGTGACTATAGTGATACTAGTCAAACCAACACCACAGGACCGTTGGTGGCTATAGTCATACCAGTCAAACCAATACCACAGGACTGTTGGTGACAATAGTCATACCAGTCAAACCGACACCACAGGACCATTGGTGGCTATAGTCATACCAGTCAAACCAAAACCACAGGACCGTTGGTGACTATAGTCATACGAATCAAACCAACACCACAGGACCATTGGTGACTATAGTGATACTAGTCAAACCAACACCACAGGACCATTGGTGACTATAGTGATACTAGTCAAACCAACACCAAAGGACCGTTGGTGGCTATAGCCATACCAGTCAAACCAATACCACAGGACCGTTGGTGGCTATAGTCATACCAGTCAAACCAATACCACAGGACCGTTGGTGGCTATAGTCATACCAGTCAAACCAACACCACAGGACCGTTGGTGGCTATAGTCATACCAGTCAAACCAATACCACAGGACCGTTGGTGGCTATAGTCATACCAGTCAAACCAATACCACAGGACTGTTGGTGACAATAGTCATACCAGTCAAACTAACACCACAGGACCATTGGTGGCTATAGTCATACCAGTCAAACCAAAACCACAGGACCGTTGGTGACTATAGTCATACGAATCAAACCAACACCACAGGACCATTGGTGACTATAGTGATACTAGTCAAACCAACACCACAGGACCATTGATGACTATAGTGATACTAGTCAAACCAACACCAAAGGACCGTTGGTGGCTATAATCATACCAGACAAACCAACACCACAGGACCATTGGTGACTATAGTCATACCAGTCAAACCAACACCACAGGACCGTTGGTGGCTATAGTCATACCAGTCAAACCAACACCACAGGACCGTTGGTGGCTATAGTCATACCAGTCAAACCAATACCACAGGACCGTTGGTGGCTATAGTCATACCAGTCAAACCAATACCACAGGACTGTTGGTGACAATAGTCATACCAGTCAAACCAACACCACAGGACCATTGGTGGCTATAGTCATACCAGTCAAACCAACACCACAGGACCATTGGTGACTATAGTGATACTAGTCAAACCAACACCACAGGACCGTTGGTGGCTATAGTCATACCAGTCAAACCAATACCACAGGACCGTTGGTGGCTATAGTCATACCAGTCAAACCAATACCACAGGACTGTTGGTGACAATAGTCATACCAGTCAAACCAACACCACAGGACCATTGGTGGCTATAGTCATACCAGTCAAACCAACACCACAGGACCATTGGTGACTATAGTGATACTAGTCAAACCAACACCACAGGACCGTTGGTGGCTATAGTCATACCAGTCAAACCAATACCACAGGACCGTTGGTGGCTATAGTCATACCAGTCAAACCAATACCACAGGACTGTTGGTGACAATAGTCATACCAGTCAAACCAACACCACAGGACCATTGGTGGCTATAGTCATACCAGTCAAACCAAAACCACAGGACCGTTGGTGACTATAGTCATACGAATCAAACCAACACCACAGGACCATTGGTGACTATAGTGATACTAGTCAAACCAACACCAAAGGACCATTGGTGGCTATAGTCATACCAGACAAACCAACACCACAGGACCATGGGTGACTATAGTCATACCAGTCAAACCAACACCACAGGACCGTTGGTGGCTATAGTCATACCAGTCAAACCAACACCACAGGACCGTTGGTGGCTATAGTCATACCAGTCAAACCAATACCACAGGACCGTTGGTGGCTATAGTCATACCAGTCAAACCAATACTACAGAACTGTTGGTGACAATAGTCATACCAGTCAAACCAACACCACAGGACCATTGGTGGCTATAGTCATACCAGTCAAACCAACACCACAGGACCATTGGTGACTATAGTGATACTAGTCAAACCAACACCACAGGACCGTTGGTGGCTATAGTCATACCAGTCAAACCAATACCACAGGACTGTTGGTGACAATAGTCATACCAGTCAAACCAACACCACAGGACCATTGGTGGCTATAGTCACACCAGTCAAACCAAAACCACAGGACCGTTGGTGACTATAGTCATACGAATCAAACCAACACCACAGGACCATTGGTGACTATAGTGATACTAGTCAAACCAACACCACAGGACCATTGGTGACTATAGTGATACTAGTCAAACCAACACCAAAGGACCGTTGGTGGCTATAGTCATACCAGACAAACCAACACCACAGGACCATTGGTGACTATAGTCATACCAGTCAAACCAACACCACAGGACCGTTGGTGGCTATAGTCATACCAGTCAAACCAACACCACAGGACCGTTGGTGGCTATAGTCATACCAGTCAAACCAATACCACAGGACCGTTGGTGGCTATAGTCATACCAGTCAAACCAATACCACAGGACTGTTGGTGACAATAGTCATACCAGTCAAACCAAAACCACAGGACCATTGGTGGCTATAGTCATACCAGTCAAACCAACACCACAGGACCATTGGTGACTATAGTGATACTAGTCAAACCAACACCACAGGACCGTTGGTGGCTATAGTCATACCAGTCAAACCAATACCACAGGACCGTTGGTGGCTATAGTCATACCAGTCAAACCAATACCACAGGACTGTTGGTGACAATAGTCATACCAGTCAAACCAACACCACAGGACCATTGGTGGCTATAGTCATACCAGTCAAACCAAAACCACAGGACCGTTGGTGACTATAGTCATACGAATCAAACCAACACCACAGGACCATTGGTGACTATAGTGATACTAGTCAAACCAACACCAAAGGACCGTTGGTGGCTATAGTCATACCAGACAAACCAACACCACAGGACCATTGGTGACTATAGTCATACCAGTCAAACCAACACCACAGGACCGTTGGTGGCTATAGTCATACCAGTCAAACCAACACCACAGGACCGTTGGTGGCTATAGTCATACCAGTCAAACCAATACCACAGGACCGTTGGTGGCTATAGTCATACCAGTCAAACCAATACCACAGGACTGTTGGTGACAATAGTCATACCAGTAAAACCAACACCACAGGACCATTGGTGGCTATAGTCATACCAGTCAAACCAACACCACAGGACCATTGGTGACTATAGTGATACTAGTCAAACCAACACCACAGGACCGTTGGTGGCTATAGTCATACCAGTCAAACCAATACCACAGGACCGTTGGTGGCTATAGTCATACCAGTCAAACCAATACCACAGGACTGTTGGTGACAATAGTCATACCAGTCAAACCAACACCACAGGACCATTGGTGGCTATAGTCATACCAGTCAAACCAAAACCACAGGACCGTTGGTGACTATAGTCATACGAATCAAACCAACACCACAGGACCATTGGTGACTATAGTGATACTAGTCAAACCAACACCAAAGGACCATTGGTGGCTATAGTCATACCAGACAAACCAACACCACAGGACCGTTGGTGGCTATAGTCATACCAGTCAAACCAACACCACAGGACCGTTGGTGGCTATAGTCATACCAGTCAAACCAATACCACAGGACCGTTGGTGGCTATAGTCATACCAGTCAAACCAATACCACAGGACTGTTGGTGACAATAGTCATACCAGTCAAACCAACACCACAGGACCATTGGTGGCTATAGTCATACCAGTCAAACCAACACCACAGGACCATTGGTGACTATAGTCATACTAGTCAAACCAACACCACAGGACCGTTGGTGGCTAAAGTCATACCAGTCAAACCAATACCACAGGACTGTTGGTGACAATAGTCATACCAGTCAAACCAACACCACAGGACCATTGGTGGCTATAGTCATACCAGTCAAACCAAAACCACAGGACCGTTGGTGACTATAGTCATACGAATCAAACCAACACCACAGGACCATTGGTGACTATAGTGATACTAGTCAAACCAACACCACAGGACCATTGGTGACTATAGTGATACTAGTCAAACCAACACCAAAGGACCGTTGGTGGCTATAGTCATACCAGACAAACCAACACCACAGGACCATTGGTGACTATAGTCATACCAGTCAAACCAACACCACAGGACCGTTGGTGGCTATAGTCATACCAGTCAAACCAACACCACAGGACCGTTGGTGGCTATAGTCATACCAGTCAAACCAATACCACAGGACCGTTGGTGGCTATAGTCATACCAGTCAAACCAATACCACAGGACTGTTGGTGACAATAGTCATACCAGTCAAACCAACACCACAGGACCATTGGTGGCTATAGTCATACCAGTCAAACCAACACCACAGGACCATTGGTGACTATAGTGATACTAGTCAAACCAACACCACAGGACCGTTGGTGGCTATAGTCATACCAGTCAAACCAATACCACAGGACCGTTGGTGGCTATGGTCATACCAGTCAGTGTCATACCAGTCAAACCAATACCACAGGACTGTTGGTGACAATAGTCATACCCAGTCAAACCAACACCACAGGACCATTGGTGGCTATAGTCATACTAGTCAAACCAAAACCAGGACCGTTGGTGACTATAGTCATACAAATCAAACCAACACCACAGGACCATTGGTGACTATAGTCATACCAGTCAAACCAACACCACAGGACCATTGGTGGCTATAGTCATACCAGTCAAACCAACACCACAGGACCATTGGTGGCTATAGTCATACCAGTCAAACCAACACCACAGGACCGTTGGTGGCTATAGTCATACCAGTCAAACCAACACCACAGGACCGTTGGTGGCTATAGTCATACCAGTCAAACCAACACCACAGGACCATTGGTGACTATAGTGATACTAGTCAAACCAACACCAAAGGACCGTTGGTGGCTATAGTCATACCAGACAAACCAACACCACAGGACCATTGGTGACTATAGTCATACCAGTCAAACCAACACCACAGGACCGTTGGTGGCTATAGTCATACCAGTCAAACCAACACCACAGGACCGTTGGTGGCTATAGTCATACCAGTCAAACCAATACCACAGGACCGTTGGTGGCTATAGTCATACCAGTCAAACCAATACCACAGGACTGTTGGTGACAATAGTCATACCAGTCAAACCAACACCACAGGACCATTGGTGGCTATAGTCATACCAGTCAAACCAACACCACAGGACCATTGGTGACTATAGTGATACTAGTCAAACCAACACCACAGGACCGTTTGGTGGCTATAGTCATACCAGTCATACCAGTCAAAACCATTCAAACCAACACCACAGGACCGTTGGTGGCTATCAAACTAGTCATACCAGTCAAACCAACACACAGGACTGTTGGTGATAGTCATACCAGTCAAACCAACACCACAGGACCATTTGGTGGCTATAGTCATACCAGTCAAACCAACACCACAGGACCATTGGTGGCTATAGTCATACCAGTCAAACCAATACCACAGGACTGTTGGTGACAATAGTCATACCAGTCAAACCAACACCACAGGACCATTGGTGGCTATAGTCATACCAGTCAAACCAACACCACAGGACCATTGGTGGCTATAGTCATACCAGTCAAACCAACACCACAGGACCGTTGGTGGCTATAGTCATACCAGTCAAACCAACACCACAGGACCATTGGTGACTATAGTGATACTAGTCAAACCAACAAGGACCGTTGGTGGCTATAGTCATACCAGTCAAACCAATACCACAGGACCATTGGTGGCTATAGTCATACCAGTCAAACCAACACCACAGGACCATTGGTGGCTATAGTCATACTAGTCAAACCAACACCACAGGACCGTTGGTGGCTATAGTCATACCAGTCAAACCAATACCACAGGACCGTTGGTGGCTATAGTCATACCAGTCAAACCAATACCGCAGGACTGTTGGTGACAATAGTCATACCAGTCAAACTAACACCACAGGACCATTGGTGGCTATAGTCATACCAGTCAAACCAAAACCACAGGACCGTTGGTGACTATAGTCATACGAATCAAACCAACACCACAGGACCATTGGTGACTATAGTGATACTAGTCAAACCAACACCACAGGACCATTGGTGACTATAGTCATACCAGTCAAACCAACACCACAGGACCGTTGGTGGCTATAGTCATACCAGTCAAACCAACACCACAGGACCGTTGGTGGTGACTATAGTCATACCAGTCAAACCAACACCACAGGACCGTTGGTGGCTATAGTCATACCAGTCAAACCAACACCACAGGACCGTTGGTGGCTATAGTCATACCAGTCAAACCAATACCACAGGACCGTTGGTGGCTATAGTCATACCAGTCAAACCAATACCACAGGACTGTTGGTGACAATAGTCATACCAGTCAAACCAACACCACAGGACCATTGGTGGCTATAGTCATACCAGTCAAACCAACACCACAGGACCATTGGTGACTATAGTGATACTAGTCAAACCAACACCACAGGACCGTTGGTGGCTATAGTCATACCAGTCAAACCAATACCACAGGACTGTTGGTGGCTATAGTCATACCAGTCAAACCAATACCACAGGACTGTTGGTGACAATAGTCATACCAGCCAGTCAAACCAACACCACAGGACCATTGGTGGCTATAGTCATAGTCAGTCTATAGTCAAAGTCAAACCAACACCACAGGACCGTTGGTGACTATAGTCATACTGAATCAAACCAACACCACAGGACCATTGGTGACTATAGTGATACTAGTCAAACCAACACCAAAGGACCATTGGTGGCTATAGTCATACCAGACAAACCAACACCACAGGACCATTGGTGACTATACCAGTCAAACCAACACCACAGGACCGTTGGTGGCTATAGTCATACCAGTCAAACCAACACCACAGGACCGTTGGTGGCTATAGTCATACCAGTCAAACCAATACCACAGGACCGTTGGTGGCTATAGTCATACCAGTCAAACCAATACCACAGGACTGTTGGTGACAATAGTCATACCAGTCAAACCAACACCACAGGACCATTGGTGGCTATAGTCATACCAGTCAAACCAACACCACAGGACCATTGGTGACTATAGTGATACTAGTCAAACCAACACCACAGGACCGTTGGTGGCTATAGTCATACCAGTCAAACCAATACCACAGGACTGTTGGTGACAATAGTCATACCAGTCAAACCAACACCACAGGACCATTGGTGGCTATAGTCATACCAGTCAAACCAAAACCACAGGACCGTTGGTGACTATAGTCATACGAATCAAACCAACACCACAGGACCATTGGTGACTATAGTGATACTAGTCAAACCAACACCACAGGACCATTGGTGACTATAGTGATACTAGTCAAACCAACACCAAAGGACCGTTGGTGGCTATAGTCATACCAGACAAACCAACACCACAGGACCATTGGTGACTATAGTCATACCAGTCAAACCAACACCACAGGACCGTTGGTGGCTATAGTCATACCAGTCAAACCAACACCACAGGACCGTTGGTGGCTATAGTCATACCAGTCAAACCAATACCACAGGACCGTTGGTGGCTATAGTCATACCAGTCAAACCAATACCACAGGACTGTTGGTGACAATAGTCATACCAGTCAAACCAACACCACAGGACCATTGGTGGCTATAGTCATACCAGTCAAACCAACACCACAGGACCATTGGTGACTATAGTGATACTAGTCAAACCAACACCACAGGACCGTTGGTGGCTATAGTCATACCAGTCAAACCAATACCACAGGACCGTTGGTGGCTATAGTCATACCAGTCAAACCAATACCACAGGACTGTTGGTGACAATAGTCATACCAGTCAAACCAACACCACAGGACCATTGGTGGCTATAGTCATACCAGTCAAACCAAAACCACAGGACCGTTGGTGACTATAGTCATACGAATCAAACCAACACCACAGGACCATTGGTGACTATAGTGATACTAGTCAAACCAACACCAAAGGACCGTTGGTGGCTATAGTCATACCAGACAAACCAACACCACAGGACCATTGGTGACTATAGTCATACCAGTCAAACCAACACCACAGGACCGTTGGTGGCTATAGTCATACCAGTCAAACCAACACCACAGGACCGTTGGTGGCTATAGTCATACCAGTCAAACCAATACCACAGGACCGTTGGTGGCTATAGTCATACCAGTCAAACCAATACCATAGGACTGTTGGTGACAATAGTCATACCAGTCAAACCAACACCACAGGACCATTGGTGGCTATAGTCATACCAGTCAAACCAACACCACAGGACCATTGGTGACTATAGTGATACTAGTCAAACCAACACCACAGGACCGTTGGTGGCTATAGTCATACCAGTCAAACCAATACCACAGGACCGTTGGTGGCTATAGTCATACCAGTCAAACCAATACCACAGGACTGTTGGTGACAATAGTCATACCAGTCAAACCAACACCACAGGACCATTGGTGGCTATAGTCATACCAGTCAAACCAAAACCACAGGACCGTTGGTGACTATAGTCATACAAATCAAACCAACACCACAGGACCATTGGTGACTATAGTGATACTAGTCAAACCAACACCAAAGGACCGTTGGTGGCTATAGTCATACCAGACAAACCAACACCACAGGACCATTGGTGACTATAGTCATACCAGTCAAACCAACACCACAGGACCGTTGGTGGCTATAGTCATACCAGTCAAACCAACACCACAGGACCGTTGGTGGCTATAGTCATACCAGTCAAACCAATACCACAGGACCGTTGGTGGCTATAGTCATACCAGTCAAACCAATACCACAGGACTGTTGGTGACAATAGTCATACCAGTCAAACCAACACCACAGGACCATTGGTGGCTATAGTCATACCAGTCAAACCAACACCACAGGACCATTGGTGACTATAGTGATACTAGTCAAACCAACACCACAGGACCGTTGGTGGCTATAGTCATACCAGTCAAACCAATACCACAGGACCGTTGGTGGCTATAGTCATACCAGTCAAACCAATACCACAGGACTGTTGGTGACAATAGTCATACCAGTCAAACCAACACCACAGGACCATTGGTGGCTATAGTCATACCAGTCAAACCAACACCACAGGACCATTGGTGGCTATAGTCATACCAGTCAAACCAACACCACAGGACCGTAGGTGGCTATAGTCATACCAGTCAAACCAACACCACAGGACCATTGGTGACTATAGTGATACTAGTCAAACCAACACCGAAGGACCGTTGGTGGCTATAGTCATACCAGTCAAACCAATACCACAGGACCATTGGTGGCTATAGTCAAACCATTCAAACCAACACCACAGGACCGTTGGTGGCTATAGTCAAACCAACACCACAGGACCATTAGTGACTATAGTCATACCAGTCAAACCAACACCGCAGGACTGTTGGTGGCTATAGTTATACCAGTCTAACCAACACCGCAGGACTGTTGGTGGCTATAGTTATACCAGTCAAACCAACCCCACAGGACCGTTGGTGGCTATAGTCATACCAGTCAAACCAACCCCACAGGACCGTTGGTGGCTATAGTCATACCACTCAAACTAACACCACAGGACCGTTGGTGGCTATAGTCATACCAGTCAAATCAACACCACAGGACCATTGGTGACTATAGTCATACCAGTCAAACCAACACCACAGGACCATTGGTGGCTATAGTCAAACCAGTCAAACCAATACCACAGGACCGTTGGTGGCTATAGTCATACTAGTTAAACCAACACCACGGGACCATTAGTGGCTATAGTCAAACCAACACCACAGGACCGTTGGTGGCTATAGTCATACCAGTCAAACCAACACCACAGGACCGTTGGTGACTATAGTCATACGAATCAAACCAACACCACAGGACCATTGGTGACTATAGTGATACTAGTCAAACCAACACCAAAGGACCGTTGGTGGCTATAGTTATACCAGTCAAACCAATACCACAGGACCATTGGTGACTATAGTCATACCAGTCAAACCAACACCACAGGACCGTTGGTGGCTATAGTCATACCAGTCAAACCAACACCGCAGGACCGTTGGTGACTATAGTCATACCAGTCAAACCAATACCACAGGACCATTGGTGGCTATAGTCAAACCATTCAAACCAACACCACAGGACCGTTGGTGGCTATAGTCAAACCAACACCGCAGGACCATTTGTGACTATAGTCATACCAGTCAAACCAACACCGCAGGACTGTTGGTGGCTATAGTCATACCAACACCACAGGACCGTTGGTGGCTATAGTCATACCACTCAAACTAACACCACAGGACCGTTGGTGACTATAGTCATACCAGTCAAACCAACCCCACAGGACCGTTGGTTGCTATAGTCATACCACTCAAACCAACACCACAGGACCGTTGGTGACTATAGTCATACCAGTCAAACCAACACCACAGGACCATTGGTGACTATAGTCATACCAGTCAAACCAACACCACAGGACCATTGGTGGCTATAGTCAAACCAACACCACGGGACCGTTGGTGGCTATAGTCAAACCAACACCACAGGACCGTTGGTGGCTATAGTCAAACCAGTCAAACCAATACCACAGGACCGTTGGTGGCTATAGTCATACTAGTCAAACCAACACCACAGGACCGTTGGTGACTGTAGTCATACCAGTCAAACCAACACCACAGGACCGTTGGTGGCTATAGTCATACCAGTCAAACCAATACCACAGGACCGTTGGTGGCTATAGTCATACCAGTCAAACCAACACCACGGGACCGTTGGTGGCTATAGTCATACCAGTCAAACCAACGCCACAGGACCGTTGGTGGCTATAGTCAAACCAACACCACAGGACCGTTGGTGACTGTAGTCATACCAGTCAAACCAACACCACAGGACCGTTGGTGGCTATAGTCAAACCAGTCAAACCAATACCACAGGACCGTTGGTGGCTATAGTCAAACCAACACCGCAGGACTGTTGGTGGCTATAGTCAAACCAGTAAAACCAACCCCACAGGACCTTTGGTGGCTATAGTCAAACCAACACCACAGGACCGTTGGTGGCTATAGTCATACCAGTCAAACCAACACCACAGGACCGTTGGTGGCTATAGTCTGAATAGCAACATTCAGACATGAAAGGAGTATGGATGTGTGATGCTGTTCTGACGAATCTGCTTCTTCTCAGAGAGAGGGAGAGAGAGAGATCTAAAGAAAGTCTCCTCTTTATTTTTAGGCGTCTGTCCATCTGTCCGTAGGTCTGCTGCCAGTGAGAGATATACTGCCTGCTGTGCCAGCCATCCTCCATCCTCCAGCTAGACGCCAACCACCCCCTCCTAGAGAGACATTTTATTATTTATTTCAGTGGAAAGAGAGAGACAGGGAGAGAATTTAGAATGACTTTGTCAGGTGTCTGTAGTTAACAGTCATAGGGAATATCATTGGTGGCTTACTTGTGACTTGCCGGATGATGATAGAATTTATCTAGCTATTCTTGTTTGTTTGCACGTGTGTGTGTGTGTGTGTGTAGTACAGGTGTATATACTTGTAGTCCTACTCTACACATGTTTTTTCTATTTGCTGTACAGACAGGTCAGGCCAGGTCAGCCTAGATCAAGGCTTTGGTTGACATGATTTCTGAATCTATGGTTCACAGTGACTATAGTTCTTAGAGACTGATGGATGTTGACTGCTGATGAACTCCTCTGAATGACTAAATCCATACTGCCATGAGCACAACTCAACCCCTTAATCCAGCCACCCTAGTCATAGACTGTTCTCTCTGCTACCGCATGGCAAGCGGTACCAGAGCACCAAGTCTAGGTCCAAGAGGCTTCTAAACAGCTTCTATCCCAAAGCCATAAGACTCCTGAACATCTGATCAAATGGCTACCCAGACTATTTGCAGTGCCCCCCCATCCCCTCTTTTACACCACTGCTACTCTCTGTTGTCATCTATGCGTAGTCACTTTAATAACTACCTACATGTACATACTACCTCAACTAACCGGTGCCCCCGCACATTGACTCTGTACCGGTACCCTCCTGTAGATAGTCTCGCTATTGTTATTTTACTGCTAGTCTTTAATTACTTGTTACTTTTATCTCTTATTCTTATCAGTATTTGTTTGAAACTGTATTGTTGGTTAAGGGCTTGTAAGTAAGCATTTCACTGTAAGGTCTACACCTGTTGTATTTGGCGCATGTGACTAATAAAATTTGAATAAAACACAGAGAGAATAAAAGCCAACATTTCATGTATGAACTGCTTTTTGTGTAGTAGCAGAATGATTAATGAAGCAGGTCTCTGAGTTAAAGTTGCGAGAGCAATCTACAGTACTGTGTGTAGTCCTTTGAAGTATTCCTACCACGCTGCAAATGGAAACATGCACTACTGACTATATTTTAATTTCATTCTTTGAAGCATGGACAGTATCATTATTGGATAATATCCTCCCTCTGGCTTTTTATTGTTGTTTTGAAATATCTCTGGTTAGCTTTATGTAGTGTATACTTTGTAATGTATTTGTTTCTAAGAGTTCAGAAAGACTCAGAAAGACTCAGAAAGATTCAGAAAGACTCAGAAAGACTCAGAAGCCCAAAGCTAACACTGCAGCAGTTCTGACTTCTTAAATTAGGACTTGTGGGAAATGTATTATTTTCATTTTCTTTACGGAAGCCACATCATACATCAGAAGAGATAAAAAAGAATAACATTACATTTGTCAATTACCTTTGAGCCGTGTTATAAGTAAAACGTTTGTTCCTGGCTTTCTGTGTACGGAGCTGTCTCCCAGAACCCCCTCTACTCCTCTCCTCTCTCTGCAGAATGAACAGAACATTACAGAATGAACAGAACATGGAATGAAAGAAGATGAGGAAAAAAAGAGCGAGCTAGAGAGAGAGAAAGAGAGGTAGAGCGAGGGAGAGAGAAAGAGAGGTAGAGCGAAGGAGAGAGAAAGAGAGGTAGAGAGAGAAAGAGAGGCAGATCCAGGGAGAGAGAGAAAGAGAGGTAGAGCGAGGGAGAGAGAGAAAGAAAGAGAGGGAGAGCGAAGGAAAGGGAGAAAGAGGTAGAGCAAGGAAGAGTGAGAGAAAAAGAGAGCTAGAGAGAGAGAGAGAGAGAGGTAAAGCAAGGGAGAGAGAGAGAGGTAGAGCGAGGGAGAGAGAGAAAGCGAGGGAGAAAGAGAGAGGTAGAGCGAGGGAGAGAGAGAAAGAGAGGTAGAGCGAGGGAGAGTGAGAGAGGTAGAGAGAGCTAGAGAGAGAGAGAGAGGTAGAGCAAGGGAGAGGAGAAAGAGAGGTAGAGCGATGGAGAGAGAGAAAGAGAGGTATAGCGAGGAGAGAGAAAGCGAGGGAAAGAGAGAAGGAGAGGTAGAGCGAGGGAGAGAAAGAAAGAGAGGGAGAGCGAAGGAGAGTGAGAAAGAGGTAGAGCGAGTGAGAGAAAGACAGAGCTAGTGAGAGAGAGAGAGGTAGAGCAAGGGAGAGAGAGGGAGAGAGAGAAAGAGAGGTAGAGAAAGAAAGCGAGGGAGAGAGAAGGAGAGGTAGAGCGAGGGAGAGAGAGAAAGAAAGAGAGGGAGAGTGAGAAAGAGGTAGAGCGAGGGAGAGTGAGTGAAAGAGAGAGCTAGAGAGAGAGATAGAGAGGCAGTGCAAGGGAGAGTGAGAGAAAGAGAGAACTAGAGAGGGAGAGAGACAGGTAGAGCTGTTCAGTTTATAGCTACCACATCTGGTCTGTTATTAAAAGCTGTGTGATTTTCTCTCCTGTTCAGTCTATAGCTATAGCTACCACATCTGATCTGTTATTAAAAGCTGTGTGATTCTCTCTGCTGTTCAGTTTATTGCTACCACATCTGATCTGTTAATAAAAGCTGTGTGATTCTCTCTCCTATTCAGTTTATAGCTACCACATCTGATCTGTTATTAAAAGCTGTGTGATTATCTCTCCTGTTCAGTTTGTAGCTATAGCTACCACATCTGATCTGTTATTAAAAGCTGTGTGATTATCTCTCCTGTTCAGTTTGTAGCTATAGCTACCACATCTGATCTGTTATTAAAAGCTGTGCGATTCTCTCTGCTGTTCAGTCTATAGCTACCACATCTGATCTGTTATTAAAAGCTGTGGCGTTCTCTATCCTGTTTAGTTTATAGCTATAGCTACCACAATAAGGACATATAGTATTGAAAGCTGCTGAGAAATGCATCTATTTCAATGTATATGTCTACAGACTGGGGTGAACAAGGAGCTTTTGAATTGACTGTTGTGACCTTGACAGACAGTGGTTGACGATGGGATTAGAATGGGTTTAAAGAGGGTGTTGCTTTGCTTTTCAAAGAACCTGCCGGTCTGTCAGTATAAACGTACAAATATCCCCCACAAGCTAATATTCTGTTTTCAAACATATTTGGTTTGACATGGGGGATCGTATTTGGCTGTTTGAAAAATCAACATGGGATGTGGTGATTCCGGAGTTGTGCGTTGCAAAATCATCTTACCCCAGGCGCAGTGCCGTGCATCTCCTAGCGACAGCACCACCATAGAATGAGTTAGATCATGGAGATTGAAGATCCCATTCCATTATAGGCTACAAACCGCATGAATACTCAGCGACGTGTGAGTGTTTGTGTGCTTGCGTGCTAGAGGCACTCTGAGGTTGTCCATCATTCCTCCTCTCTCAATTAACAGTGTTCTATAAAAGAGACAGAGCACTTTGCTGTGACGCTTCATCCAGACACATTCAAGTCAAATCAAATCAAAATGACATTTTATATGTCACATGCGCCGAATACAACAGTTGTAGACCTTACCGTGAAATCATTACTTACAAGCCCTTAACCAACAATGCAGTTTTAAGAAAATAGAATTAAGAAAATATTTACTAAATAAACAATGTAAATAGTCTGGGTGGCCATTTGATTAATTGTTCAGCAGTCTTATCGCTTGGGGGTAGAAGCTGTTAAGGAGCCTTTTGGTCCTAGACGTGGCGCTCCGGCTCCACTTGCTGAGCGGTAGCAGAGAAACAGTCTATGACTTGGGTGACTGGAGTCTTTGACAATTTGTTGGATTCTCTCGATGGTGCAGCTGTAGAATTCTATGAGAATCTGGGGACATATGCCAAATCTTTTTAGTTTCCTGAGGGGGAAAGGCGTGGTCGTGCCCTCTTCACGAATTTGTGGTGTGTTTGGACCAAGATAGTTTGTTGGTGATGTGGACACCAAGGAACTTGAAACTCTCTACCCGCTCCACTTCAGCCCCGTCGATGTAAATGGGGGTCTGTTTGGTCCACGATCAGCTCCTTTGTCTTGCTCACATTGAGGGTGAGGTTGTTGGCCTGGCACCACACTGCCAGGTCTTTGGCCTCATCCGTATAGGCTGTCTCATTGTTGTCAGTGATCGGGCCTACCACCATTGTGTCATCAGCAACTCTAATGATGGTGTTAGAGTCGTGCTTGGCTACGCAGTCGTGGGTGAACAGGGAGTACAGGAGGGGACTAAGCACGCAACCCTGAGGGGCCCCCGTGTTGAGGATCAGCGTGGCAGATGTGTTGTTTCCTACTCTTACCACCTAGAGGTGGCCCGTCAGGAAGACCAGGAGGGAGGTGTTTAGTCCCGGGGTCCTTAGCTTAGTGATGAGCTTTGTGGGTACTATGGTGTTGAACGCTGAGCTGTAAATGAATAGCATTCTCATGTAGGTGTTCCTTTTGTCCAGGTGGGAAAGGGCAGTGTACAGTGCAATAGAGATTGCGTCATCTGTGGATCTGTTGTGGCGGCATGTGAATTGGAGTGGGTCTAGGGTTTCTGGGATGATGGTGTTGATTTGAGCCATGACCAGCCTTTCAAAGCACTTCATGGCTACCGACGTGAGTGTTATGAGGCGGTTGTCATTTTGGCAGGTTACCTTTGCTTTCTTGGGCACAGGGACCATGGTGGTCTGCTTGAAACATGTTGGTATTACAGATTGGTTGAAAATGTCAGTGAAGACACTTGCCAGTTGGTCCGCGCATGCTCTGAGTACAAATCCTCGTAATCTGTTTGACCTCGCGGCCTTGTGAATGTTGATCTGTTTAAAGGTCTTGCTCACATCGGCTACGGAGAGCGTGATCACATAGTCGTCCGGATACATGCTTCAGTGTCGCTTGCCTTGAAGCGAGCATAAAAGGCATTTAGCCCATCTGGTAGGCTTGCGTTACCGGGCAGCTCGTGGCTAGGTTTCCCTAATAGTTTGCAAGCTCTGCCACATCCAACGAGCGTCAGAGCCGGTGTAGTAGGATTCAATCTTATTCCTGTATTGACACTTTGCTTGTTTGATGGTTCGTCTGAGGGCATAGCGGGATTTCTTATAAGCATCCAGATTAGTGTCCTGCTCCTTGAAAGTAGCAGCTCTAGCCTTTAGCTCAGTGCCGATGTTGCCTGTAATCCATGGCTTCTTGTTGGGATATGTACGGTCACTGAGGGGACAACGTCGTCGATGCGCTACTGATGAAGCCGGTGACTGAGGTGGTATACTCCTTAATGCCATTGGATGAATCCCGGAACATATTCCAGTCTGTGCTAGCAAAACAGTCCTGTAGCGTAGCATCCGCATCACCTGACCACTTCCGTTTTGAGCGAGTCACTGGTACTTCCTGCTTTAGTTTTTGTTGTAAGCTAGATTTTCCAAATGGAGGGTGAGGGAGAGCTTTGTATACATCTCTGTGTGTGGAGTAAAGGTGGTCTAGAGATTTTTATCCTCTGGTTGCACATGTGACTTGCTGGTAGAAATCAGGTAAAACATATTTAAATTTGCCTGCATTAAAGTCCCCGGCCACTAGAAGTGCCGCTTCTGGATGAGCATTTTCTTGTTTGCTTATGGCCTTATACAGCTAATTGAGTGCTGTCTTAGTGCCAACGTCACCAGGCTATAGACCTGTTGTATGCAATTAGAAAAAACTGGTTTAACGACTGTAGTTCTATTTCCACAATATGGAGTTTATCATTGTGTATGTTTGTTATTGTGGTCTCAATGTTTTAGTGCTAAACTAAGCAGGAGAGAGAGAGAGAGAGAGAGAGAGAGAGAGAGAGAGAGAGAGAGAGAGAGAGAGAGAGAGGGGGGGAGAGAAAGACAGAGAGAGAGAGAGAGAGAGAGAGAGAGAGAGAGAGAGAGAGAGAGAGATAAACAATCAGACAAAGCCAAAGTTCCACAGACAGCAGTACTTGAAAACCCATGTGTCCACTCTTAATCTAAATTGTTAGATTACTTGTTAGATACTACTGCATGGTCGGAACTAGAAGCACAAGCATTTCGCTACACTCGCATTAACATCTGCTAATCATGTGTATGTGACGAATACAATTTGATTTGATTTGAAACAAGGTTATATCTAGAACCAAGAGTGTTCTTCGGCTGTCCCCATAGGGGAACCCTTATAAGAACCCTTTCTGGTTGCAGGTAGAACCATTTTTAGATTTATGTAGAACCCTTTTCACAGAGGGTTCTACAGAGGAACCAAAAAGGGTTCTACCTGGAACCAAAAAGAGGGAACCCTTTTGAAACCCTTTTTTTTAAGAGTATATGGGAGAATGAATCTGACGGCACTCTAATTAAAAATGTATTTCTCAGTTTGAATGATTCTAAATCTGTTAAAACGTTCTAGGACGAGGCAGCATAGTTACTTTCCATTAAATGAAATAAAAGACAATGGTTAAAGCCTTAGGATTGGGAAGAGGGCTGTCAAGCATGGACTTGATTTAGGAAAGACAATGCAACTGTTCCTCTTCAACAGTTCTATGACCCACCAACACTGGTTAGAGAGAAAGGATTTGCGGCTATATATTGATCAGACTGTTGCAAACAGACAATCTGGTTTTCAAAGCTTTAGGCCAATGCATAGAAGAGCATGGGAGGATTTGGACTGTCAATTGATTGTGAAAAGCATAGTGAACCATGCAGGTTAGAATGTCTGAAGAAAGCCAATCAGCTGGTGGGTAGCCTAATCTCAGGACACAGAACCAGGTGTTGAATGCCGTGGCAGCTACACAATTTTATAAAACAGTCTGTCATAAATGAATAGCTGGTGGTTGATGTAACAGTCTGTCATAAGAGACTAGCTGGTGGGTGATGTAACCGTCTGTCATAAGAGACTAGCTGGTGGTTGATGTAACAGTCTGTCATAAGAGACTAGCTGGTGGTTGATGTAACAGTCTGTCATAAGAGACTAGCTGGTGGTTGATGTAACAGTCTGTCATAAGAGACTAGCTGGTGGTTGATGTAACAGTCTGTCATAAGAGACTAGCTGGTGGTTGATGTAACAGTCTGTCATAAATGACTAGCTGATGGTTGATTTAACAGAGACTCGTTGGTGGGGGAAATACACACATTTATTGTTACACAACAGTTAATCACTTTCAATGTTCTAGACATTGGGGGATCCAGTATACAGCTATATCCTATGGTACATGCTATAGACTAGAAAGGACCAGCTATAGGCTTGATCTTTGTGCAGGACAATGGTTTTTAATTGTATCGACTGCGGGAGGGTCTGGGTCTTAGTTGGCCCTTATTGACCTTCCTGTAACAGTCTGTTTGACCCGTTGGTCTGTATTCCAGATATTGATGAGTGTGCTGAGGGGAAGCACTACTGCAGAGAGAACACCATGTGTGTCAACACTCCAGGGTCCTTCATGTGCATCTGCCACACTGGATACATCCGGATCGATGACTATTCCTGCACAGGTGAGACACACGCACACACACACACAAACCAGTCAAAACACATACATCTGCATGGGCACACACACACATACACACTGCAGACTTCTACAAAGGACAGTGTTATTGATCAGAGTAAAGCTACTTTACCTTTACTTTGCATGATTTGACATCAGGGTTGTTTGTTTGAGAAGTGGGCTAGCATTAGAGGTTAGCTGCTATGCTGGTCTTATGATCTGTTCATGACTAATTAAAACATGTCTGCTCTAACCTTGACACACATACAGAGAGAGAGAGAGAGAGAGAGAGAGAGAGAGAGAGAGAGAGAGAGAGAGAGAGAGAGAGAGAGAGAGAGAGAGAGAGAGAGAGGCGGTCTCAGTGGGGTTGAAAAGGCACATTTGCTGTGGATCAGTAATTAAAAAGATAATATCTCTAATGCTAGGTCATTTAGCTCATTCACACTGGAAGCAGATGGCATGGAGTTTAGTCACAGCTTCTATCTGTTCTGTTCCTTTGGTAACTGACGGAGCTCTCTGTACAGAATGACTTTATTACTAGAACGACTTCATTACTAATCGTGACTTCTTTACTAAATCATGCTGTGAAACCAACAGGAAAGACTAGCCAAAGACACATTTCCACATTGCTGGGACAAAACATTCTAGTGTTCTTATTTAGATATTTTGTAACACATTTGTTTGTTCACATATGTTGTTATAATTTGGTAGATGCTGTGGGATATTGTGACTGTGGAGACTTGTCTTGTCCACGTTTGCAATGCCCACATATGCCTCTGGAAATAGCATTGCTTCTTGAGGCAACTGAATAGCATAGGGGCTATGATGATGTTAACATTTAAAAGATGTTTAATTTGGTATCTCAACTCTTGGATGTATCCCTCATAGCTATCTCTTTGAAAATCCAACTGTGATGCTAACAAAACCTGTCGCTTTGATGGTTGTAAATGTTTCGTACAGTATCACATCACTTTACTATTCTGTGTATGGTGAAGTTATTAATTACACTTTGGATGGTGTAACAATACACCCAGTCACTACAAAGATACAGGTGTCCTTCCTAACTCAGTTCCCGATGAGAGGAAGGAAACTGCAAAGGGAATTCACCATGATGCCAATGGCGACTTTGAAACAGTTGTGAAAAATGAAGATGGATCAACAACATTGTAGTTACTCCACAATATTGACCAAACGACAGAGTGAAAAATAAGGAATCCTGTACAGAATAAAAATATTCCAAAACATGCATCCTGTTTGCAATAAGGCACTAAAGTAATACTCCAAAAAATGTGACAAAGAAATTCACTTTTTGTCCTGAATACAAATGGTTATGTTTAGGGCAAATCCAACACAACACATCACTGAGTACCACTCTTCATATTTTCAGGCATGGCCTGAAAATATGGCCTGAAAAGCATACCCATTTTCAAGCATACCCATTTTCAGGCACAGCTGTAATCCCTGCCAAAGGGGATTCAGGCATGGCCTGAAAATGGGTATGCTTGAAAATGGGTATGCTTTTCAGGCCATATTGTATGGAATAGAGCTAAGCACAGGCAAAATCCTAGAGGAAAAACTGGTTCAGTCTGCTTTCCACCAGACACTGGGAGACAAATTCACCTTCCAGCAGGACAATAACCTAAAACACAAGGCCAAATATACACTGGAGTTGCTTATCAAGACGAATGTTCCTGAGTGGGCTAGTTACAATTTTGACTTAAATCGACTTGAAAATGTCTGTCTTGCAAGGATCAACAACCAACTTGTCAGAGCTTGAAGAATGTGCAAATATTGTACAATCCTGGTGTGCAAAGCTCTTTTAAAGACCTACCCAGAAAGACTCACAGCTGTAATCCCTGCAAAAGGTGATTCTAACATGTATTGATTGACTCAGGTGTGTGAATACTTGTGTAAATGAGATATTTCTGTATTTCATTATCAATACATTTTTTTTCAGATCTGGGAACAGTCTATAACATAGAGAGATGATTTGGCTATATCACATAGCTACAGATCTGGGACCAGGCTATAACATAGAGAGATGATCTGGGAACAGGCTAATCCTAAAGCTTTCTTCTCTCTAGATACTGAATGTGTCCTCACGTAGAAGCCCCTTTGTGCCTTTGGCTCATTATATTTAGTTCCAGGATTCAGTTTAATGCCATGAATCCATTAGATACTGTGTGGAGACTGGTGTCCATGAGTCAAACTGTTAGTTTACAGCCACAACATTATAAATAGCTGAAAATTTGATCTGTGTATAATGCCACCAGGTTTCTCCTCTCCTCTCATAATGAGAAACCATTTATTTTCTCCCCAGTGAAATGATAGATAAACAGCAATGTTTTAATGATTGGAGCTACTTGTCTATCCTTGTAATTACATCAGCCAAAGTGGTAGGGGCTGGTAGATTACATTGTCCCAGTACCAGGATTTTTTTTAATTTATTTGTCTTATCACAGCTCGCACAAGATGATTGATATTTTAGCCACTACATTCTGGCAATATTAATGACCCAGTGTTTACAGCAGTGACAGAACACTCGTTTCTAAATGACTCTCAATGTATAATATTTATGACCCAGTGTTTACAGCAGTGACAGAACACTAGATTCTAGTTTCTAAATGACTCTTATTGTATAATATCTATGACCCAGTGTTTACAGCAGTGACAGAACACAAGTTTCTAAATGACTCTCACTGTATAATATTTATGACCCAGTGTTTACAGCAGTGACAGAACACTAGTTTTTAAATGACTCTTACTGTAAAATATTTATGACCCAGTGTTTACAGCAGTGACAGAACACTCGTTTCTAAATGACTCTCAATGTATAATATTTATGACCCAGTGTTTACAGCAGTGACAGAACACTAGATTCTAGTTTCTAAATGACTCTTATTGTATAATATCTATGACCCAGTGTTTACAGCAGTGACAGAACACAAGTTTCTAAATGACTCTCACTGTATAATATTTATGACCCAGTGTTTACAGCAGTGACAGAACACTAGTTTTTAAATGACTCTTACTGTAAAATATTTATGACCCAGTGTTTACAGCAGTGACAGAACACTCGTTTCTAAATGACTCTCAATGTATAATATTTATGACCCAGTGTTTACAGCAGTGACAGAACACTAGATTCTAGTTTCTAAATGACTCTTATTGTATAATATCTATGACCCAGTGTTTACAGCAGTGACAGAACACAAGTTTCTAAATGACTCTCACTGTATAATATTTATGACCCAGTGTTTACAGCAGTGACAGAACACTAGTTTTTAAATGACTCTTACTGTAAAATATTTATGACCCAGTGTTTACAGCAGTGACAGAACACTAGTTTCTAAATTACTCTTACTGTATAATATTTATGACCCAGTGTTTACAGGAGTGACAGAACACAAGTTTCTAAATGACTCTTATTGTAAAATATTTATGACCCAGTGTTTACAGCAGTGACAGAACACTAGTTTCTAGTATCTAAATGACTCTTATTGTATAATATTTATTACCCAGTGTTTACAGCAGTGACAGAATACTCGTTTCTAGATTCTAAATGACTCTTATTGTATAATATTTATGACCCAGTGTTTACAGCAGTGACAGAAAACTAATTTATAGTTTCTAAATGACTCTTATTGTATAATATTTAAGGACCGACTTTGTGATTAATTTGATCCATAATATAAAACATTGCCAAATAGTTGCTGTCTAAATCAGAGAGGAGACCGGTGTCCAGACTGGAGCAGTCTAGTAGAGAGTAGACTGGTGTCCAGACTGGAGCAGTCTAGTAGAGAGGAGACCGGTGTCCAGACTGCAGCAGTCTAGTAGAGAGGAGACTGGTGTCCAGACCAAAGCAGTCTAGTAGAGAAGAGACTGGTGTCCAGGCTAGAGCAGTCTAGTAGAGAGGAGACTGGTGTCCAGACTAGAGCAGTCTAGTAAAGAGGAGATTGGTGTCCAGACTAGAGCAGTCTAGTAAAGAGGAGATTGGTGTCCAGACCAGAGCAGTCTAGAAGAGAGGAGACTGGTGTCCAGACCAGAGCAGTCTAGTAGAGAGGAGACTGGTGTCCAGACAGGAGCAGTCTAGTAGAGAGGAGACTGGTGTCCAGACCAGAGCAGTCTAGTAGAGAGGAGACCGGTGTCCAGACTAGAGCAGTCTAGTAGAGAGGAGACTAGTGTCCAGACTGGAGCAGTCTAGTAGAGAGGAGACCGGTGTCCAGACTAGAGCAGTCTAGTAGAGAGGAGATTGGTGTCCAGACTAGAGCAGCCTAGTAGAGAGGAGATTGGTGTCCAGACTAGAGCAGTCTAGTAGAGAGGAGACCGGTGTCCAGACTGAAGCAGTCTAGTAGAGAGGAAACTGGTGTCCAGACTGGAGCAGTCTAGTAGAGAGGAGATTGGAGTCCAGACTAGAGCAGCCTAGTAGAGAGGAGATTGGTGTCCAGACTAGAGCAGTCTAGTAGAGAGGAGACTGGTGTCCAGACTGGAGCAGTCTAGTAGAGAAGAGATTGGTGTCCAGACCAGAGCAGTCTAGTAGAGAGGAGACCGGTGTCCAGACCGGAGCAGTCTAGTAGAGAGGAGACCGGTGTCCAGACTAGAGCAGTCTGGTGGAGAGGAGACTGGTGTCCAGACTAGAGCAGTCTAGTAGAGAGGAGACCGGTGTCCAGACTAGAGCAGTCTAGTGGAGAGGAGACTGGTGTCCAGACCAGAGCAGTCTAGTAGAGAGGAGACTGGTGTCCAGACTAGAGCAGTCTAGTAGAGAGGAGACTGGTGTCCAGACTGGAGCAGTCTAGTAGAGAGGAGACCGGTGTCCAGACTAGAGCAGTCTAGTGGAGAGGAGACTGGTGTCCAGACTGGAGCAGTCTAGTAGAGAGGAGACTGGTGTCCAGACTAGAGCAGTCTAGTAGAGAGGAGACTGGCGTCCAGACTAGAGCAGTCTAGTGGAGAGGAGACTGGTGTCCAGACTGGAGCAGTCTAGTAGAGAGGAGACTGGTGTCCAGACTAGAGCAGTCTAGTAGAGAGGAGAACGGTGTCCAGACCAGAGCAGTCTAGTAGAGAAGAGACCGGTGTCCAGACTAGAGCAGTCTAGTAGAGAGGAGACTGGGGTCCAGACTAGAGCAGTCTAGTAGAGAGGAGACTGGTGTCCAGACTGGAGCAGTCTAGTAGGGATGAGATTGGTGTCCAGACTAGAGCAGTCTAGTAGAGAGGAGACCGGTGTCCAGACAAGAGCAGTCTAGTAGAGAGGAGACCGGTGTCCAGACTAGAGCAGTCTAGTAGAGAGGAGACTGGGGTACAGACTAGAGCAGTCTAGTAGAGAGGAGATTGGTGTTCAGACTAGAGCAGTCTAGTAGAGAGGAGACTGGTGTCCAGACTAGAGCAGTCTAGTAGAGAAGAGACTAGTGTCCAGACTAGAGCAGTCTAGTAGAGAGGAGATAGGTGTACAGACGAGATCAGTCTAGTAGAGAGGAGACCGGTGTCCAGACCGGAGCAGTCTAGTAGAGAGGAGACTGGTGTCCAGACTAGAGCAGTCTAGTGGAGAGGAGACTGGTGTCCAGACTGGAGCAGTCTAGTAGAGAGGAGACCGGTGTCCAGACTAGAGCAGTCTAGTGGAGAGGAGACTGGTGTCCAGACTGGAGCAGTCTAGTAGAGAGGAGACTGGTGTCCAGACCAGAGTGGTCTAGTAGAGAGGAGACTGGTGCCCAGACCAGAGCAGTCTAGTAGAGAGGAGACCAGTGTCCAGACCAGAGCAGTCTAGCAGAGAGGAGACTGGTGCCCATACTGGAGCAGTGTAGTAGAGAGGAGACCGGTGTGCAGACCAGGGCAGTCTAGTAGAGAGGAGACTGGTGTCCAGACCAGAGCAGTCTATTAGAGAGGAGACTGGTGTCCAGACCAGAGCAGTCTAGTAGAGAGGAGACTGGTGTCCAGACCAAAGCCGTCTAGTAGAGAGGAGACTGGTGCCCATACTGGAGCAGTCTAGTAGAGAGGAGACCGGTGTCCAGACCAGAGCAGTCTAGTAGAGAGGAGACTGGTGTCCAGACAAGAGCAGTCTAGTAGAGAGAAGACTGGGGTCCAGACTAGAGCAGTCTAGTAGAGAGGAGACCGGCGTCCAGACTAGAGCAGTCTAGTGGAGAGGAGACTGGTGTCCAGACTAGAGCAGTCTAGTAGAGAGGAGACTGGTGTCCAGACCAGAGCAGTCTAGTAGAGAGGAGACTGGTGTCCAGACTAGAGCAGTCTAGTAGAGAGGAGACTGGTGTCCAGACTAGAGCAGTCTAGTAGAGAGGAGACTGGTGTCCAGACCAGAGTGGTCTAGTAGAGAGGAGACTGGTGTCCAGACCAGAGCAGTCTAGTAGAGAGGAGACCGGTGTCCAGACCAGAGCAGTCTAGTAGAGAGGAGACTGGTGTCCAGACCAGAGCAGTCTAGTAGAGAGGAGACCGGCGTCCAGACCAGAGCAGTCTAGTAGAGAGGAGACTGGTGTCCAGACTAGAACAGTCTAGTAGAGAGGAGACCGGTGTCCAGACTTGAGCAGTCTAGTAGAGAGGAGACCGGTGTCCAGACTTGAGCAGTCTAGTAGAGAGGACACCGGTGTCCAGACTAGAGCAGTCTATTAGAGAGGTGACTGGTGTCCAGACTAGAGCAGTCTAGTAGAGAGGAGACTGGTGTCCAGACCAGAGTGGTCTAGTAGAGAGGAGACTGGTGCCCATACTGGAGCAGTCTAGTAGAGAGGAGACTGGTGCCCATACTTGAGCAGTCTAGTAGAGAGGAGACTGGTGTCCAGACCAGAGCAGTCTAGTAGAGAGGAGACTGGTGTCCAGACCAGAGCAGTCTAGTAGAGAGGAGACTGGTGTCCAGCCCAGAGCAGTCTAGTAGAGAGGAGACTGGTGCCCATA
>CM059783.1:21610165-21815165 GCA_030435695.1 Brachymystax lenok tsinlingensis | reverse complement strand
AAGGAAGGGGAGTTAGGGGTAGAATGGGGAGGCAGGGGAGTTAGGGTAGAATGGGAGGCAGGGGAGTTAGGGGTAGAATGGGGGAGGCAGGGGGTAGAAATGGGGAGGCAGAGGGAGTTAGGGGTAGAATGGGAGGCAGAGGAGTTAGGGGTAGAATGGGGAGGCAGGGGAGTTAGGGGTAGAATGGGGGAGGCAGGGGAGTTAGGTAGAATGGGAGGCAGGGAGTTAGGGGTAGAATGGGGAGGCAGGGGGAGTTAGGGGTAGAATGGGGAGGCAGGGGGAGTTAGGGGTAGAATGGGGAGGCAGAGGGAGTTAGGGGTAGAATGGGGAGGCAGAGGGAGTTAGGGGCAGAATGGGAAGGCAGGGGGAGGTGGGGTTAGTTTCACACACCCGGCAGCTCTTAGCAGGACATCTGCCTGTGCATTTCACCACCATTACTGATACTGCAAACACCCACACGCCTCAATGTGTGACTGAAGCGGAGAGGGAGTGTGAGAGAGGAGAGCGAGAGAATGAATGAGAGAGAGAGAGACATGCAGAGAGAGATAGAGACAGGCAGAGAGACAGACAGACAGAGAGAGAGAGAGAGAGAGAGAGAGAGAGAGAGAGAGAGAGAGAGAGAGAGAGAGAGACAGAGAGAGAGAGAGAGACAGACAGACAGACAGACAGACAGAGACAGAGAGAGACAGGCAGAGAGACAGGCAGAGAGACAGACAGAGAGAGAGACAGAGCGAGATAGAGACAGGCAGAGAGACAGACAGAGAGAGAGAGAGAGACAGAGAAAGAGAGAGAGAGACAGGCAGAGAGAGAACAAGGGGGGGAGGAGGAGAGGGAGTGTGAAAGAGGATAGGAGACAGCTGGTATGGACTGTATGCTCTCAGAGAGGGAGGTATGGGTATAGTGTGGTAATCCTGGTCTGTTGTTAGTTGTTACCGTAGGAGGATGTGGGATCAGAGATATTCCTCAATGTTTTGGCACAGACAAACACACACACACACACACACACACACACACACACACACACACACACACACACACACACACACACACACACACACACACACACACACACACACACACACACACACACACACACACACTGTACGCTTTAATTAATGTTTGTTCTTAGAGATAAGCAAGACTGCCAGTGAATCTGACACATTCACCAATATTTTCTATATTTTGCTACGTGTGTGTGTGTGTTTGAGCCGGAGCCTGTTGTTTCGCCCGCTCCTATTTTTCTCTGGGGAAATTAAAAATGATCACAATCTCACTGTCTCTGTAAACAGAGTTTATCACTCCAGTCGAGAAAGGTAGAGAGAGAGAGAGAGAGAGAGTAGAGAGGGGGGTAGACAAAGAGGGGGTAGAGAGAGAGGGGGGGTAGAGAGAGAGGTTGGGGTAGAGAGAGAGAGAGAGAGAGAGAGAGAGAGAGAGAGAGAGAGAGAGAGAGAGAGAGAGACTTTAGATCAAAACTTTAGAAAAACCTTGACAAAGTACAGGCTCAGTGAGCACAGCCTTGCCATTGAGAAGGGTCGACACAGGAAAACCTGGCTCCCTGTAGAGGAAAGGCTGTGCAACCACTGCACCACAGCAGAACCTGAGACAGAGCTGCATTTCCTGACAACATGTCAAAAATATAAAACAATTAGAGAGTGTCATTTCCCCAAATTTGAAACCCATATTCAAGGTTTCAAAGACCTCCCTGATGAGAGTAAGCTACCCATCCTGTTGGGGGAGGAAGCAGAAAGCTGTGGGTTGGCAGCGCACTACATTGCTGCCTGCCATAAGATGAGGGACAGTGTCTGACAGACCAATCAACCTGCACATGTCTTCTACTATATGCTTATTGTTGTTGTTCAATGTGGTTATTGTTGTTACTGTTGTCCTGTTGACAATTTTGATTATTAATTATGTTCATATTATAAATATCAAATGTAAGCTTTGGCAATATGTACATTGTTACATCATGCCAATAAAGCAAATTGAATTGAATTGAATTGAATTGAGAGAGAGAGAGGTTGGGGTAGAGAGAGAGAGAGACAGAGAGAAAGAGACAGAGAGAGAGAGAGAGAGAGAGAGAGACAGACAGACAGACAGACAGAGAGCATATTGAATAGTGTGTGTGTGTCTCAGCGAGGGAGAGAGGGGCTAGAGAGAGAGAGACCAAGCCCTTGCAATGCCAAGAACTGAGCAAAGAAAAGAGTCCCCTCATCCAGCTGGTCCTGAGGTTGGGTTCACAAACTTGTTCTGCTAAAACACTGAAGCCTCAGGACCAGAACATCCAAACAATCAGAATAAACCAAATTACAACACAGTCAAAACAAAACTACATTGCTTATTGGGAAACACAAGCACAAAGCAAAATGCAGTGCTATCTGGCTCTAAATCGACAGTACACCGTGGCTAACTATTTGACCATGGTTACTGATCAAAACCTTAGAAAAACCTTGACAAAGTACAGGCTCAGTGAGCACAGCCTTGCCATTGAGAAAGGGTAGACACAGGAAAACCTGGCTCCCTGTAGAGGAAAGGCTGTGCAACCACTGCACCACAGCAGAACCCGAGACAGAGCTGCATTTCCTGACAACATGTCAACAATATAAAACAATTAGAGACTGTAATTTCCCCAAATTTGAAAATATAATTCAAGGCTTCAAAGACCTCTCTGATGAGAATAGGCTACCCATCCTGTTGGAGGAGGACGCAGAGAGCTGTGGGTTGGCAGCGCACTACATTGCTGCCTGCCATAAGATGAGGGACAGTGTCTGACAGACCAATCAACCTGCAAATGTCCTCTACTGTATGCTTAGTGTTATTGTTCAATGTGTGGTTATTTTGACCCTTGGTTATTGTTACTGTTGTCCTGTTGACAATTCTGATTGTTATTATTTTCATATTGTAAATATCCCAAGTAAGCTTTGGCAATATGTACATTGTTACGTCATGCCAATAAAGCAAATTGAATTGAATTGAATTGAGAGAGAGAGTGGGGGTAGAGAGAGAGAGACAGAGAGAGAGGGGGGGTAGAGAGAGAGAGACAGAGAGAGAGAGGGGGGGTAGAGAGAGAGAGAGAGACAGAGAGAGAGAGAGAGAGAGAGAGAGAGAGAGAGAGAGAGAGAGACAGAGAGCATATTGAATAGTGTGTGTGTGTCTCAGCAGATATTACATCTCCAGGTGAAAAGGAACTGGGAGAGAAGATAATGTCTACACTACATGTGTTTATGATAAAAGCTTTGATTTCTGCCACACAAAGTTAATATTTCTCAGTAATTGTATTTGTTGTCATATGGACGTAGGAGGAGGTTTGAATAGAAGAGGGTGAACAGTCGTCTCTGACATTGAAAAGAGGGACACGTTATTTTAATATGTTTCGTGTTCTTCTCTTTGTAACTGACGAAGCTATCCTGTGCCACAGAGAACTGAAACCTAACAATGGTTTAGTTCTGCATTTATATGTTGTGCCTGTATCCATCCATAACATGATCCTGTGTGTGGAACCCCCCTCTGAGATGGGGTTCTTTCTGACACCTTGCCTTGACAAGTTTGGATGGGAAACTGGCTGATGAAAACTAAACTCTATGCATCTCAAGTTGTGATGTACTGATTTGATCACGAAGTGAGTGAATAATAAAATGGTACCACTGTGAAGATTTTCTGTGTCAGGACACCAATATTCCCGTCATGCAAATTTCAAGAGCAAAATCCTGTATCATGTTTATTTCCCACTCCAGTAATCATAAGACACGGTTTCTCTCTCTGCGTTGAGAGGGATTGATTGATACACCACCGCTATTGGATCTAAGCCACTGTGACAGTTGAATATGCAAATGTTTTTCTCTGTGGATGGATGTACTCCCTAAGTTCCTAATCACTATTCTCTCTCTCTCTCTCTCTCTCTCTCTCTCTCTCTCTCTCTCTCTCTCTCTCTCTCTCTCTCTCTCTCTCTCTTTCTCTTTCTCTTTCTCTTTCTCTCTCTCTCTCTCTCTCTGTCTCTGTCTCTGTCTCTGTCCCTGTCTCTGTCTCTCTAAATTCCATTTAAGGGGCTTTATTGGCATGGAAAACATATGTTAACATTGCCAAAGCAATGTTAACATTGCCAAAGTGTGATAAACAATAAAACATTAACAGTAAACATTACACTTAAAAAAGTTCCAAAATAATAAAGACATCTCAAATGTCATATTATGTATACAGTTGGAAGTCGGAGGTTTACATCGGAAGTTTTCAACCACTCCACACATTTTTTGTTAACAAACTATAGTTTTGGCAAGTCGGTTAGGACATCTACTGTGTGCATGACACAAGTCATTTTTCCAACAATTGTTTATATTTCACTTATAATTCACTGTATCACAATTCCAGTGGGTCAGAAGTTTACATACACTAAGTTGACTGTGCCTTTAAACAACTTGTAAAATTCCAGAAAATTAAGTCATGGCTTTAGAAGCTTCTGATAGGCTAATTGACATAATTTGAGTCAATTGGAGGTGTACCTGTGGATGTATTTCAAGGCCTACCTTCAAACTCAGTGCCTCTTTGCTTGACATCATGGGAAAATCAAAAGAAATCAGCCAAGACCTCCATATGTCTGGTTCATCCGTGGGAGCAATTTCCAAACGCCTGAAGGTACCACGTTCATCTGTACAAACAATAGTACGCAAGTATAAACACCATGGAACCACACAGCCGTCATACCGCTCAGGAAGGAGACATGTTCTGTCACCTAGAAATGAACGTACTTTGGTGCGAAAAGTGAACATCTGTCCAAGAACAACAGCAAAGGACCTTGTGAAGATGCTGGAAGAACAGGTACAAAAGTATCTATATCCACAGTAAAACAAGTCCTATATCGACATAACCTGAAAGGCCGCTCAGAAAGGAAGAAGCCACTGCTCCAAATCCACCATAAAAAAGCCAGACTACGGTTTGCAACTGCACATGGGGACAAAGATGGTACTTTTTGGAGAAATGTCCTCTGGTCTGATGAAACAAAAATATAACTGACCATCGTTATGTTTGGAGGAAAAAGGGGGAGGCTTGCAAGCCAAAAAAACACCATCCCAACCGTGAAGCACGGGGGTGGCAGCATCATGTTGTGGAGGTGCTTTTCTGCAGGAGGGACTGGTGCACGTCGCAAAATAGATGGCATCATGAGGAAGTAAAATTATGTGGATATATTGAAGCAACATCTCAAGACATCAGTCAGAAAGTTAAAGCTTGGTCGTAAATGGGTCTTCCAAATCAATAATGACCCCAAGCATACTTCCAAAGTTGTGGCAAAATGGCTTAAGGACAACAAATATTAGAGGTATTAGGTATTAGAGTGGCCATCACAAAGCCCTGACCTCAATCCTATGGAATATATGTGGGCGGAACTGAAAAAGTGTGTGCGAGCAAGGAGGCCTACAAACCGGACTCAGTTACACCAGCTCTGTCAGGAGGAATGGGCCAAAATTCACCCAACTTATTGTGGGAAGCTTGTGGAAGGCTACACAAAACGTTTGACCCAAGTTAAACAATTTAAAGGCAATTCTACCAAATACTAATTGATTGTATGTAAACTTCTGACCCACTGGGAATGTGATGAAAGAAATGAAGCACCAGGGCAGCGTTGGGCCTTTTCTCCTATTTGGGCTTTGGGCTTTTGGGCCTTTCAGGCCCTTATTTGGGTCACTGCGTTTTTTTCAAAAACTCCCAAAATGACCAGGGGCTGTAGTGGGGTGCTCCCTACCCGGGCATGGACCCACCCCTCTAAATGCATTTAAAAGCCTTTTGAAAATATTTGCCTGGTAACCCAAAAATAATACCAGGCGCACGGTGATGATGTGCTGATTTTTTAAGAAAAATGTAAAACCTCCATAAATGATCAGGGGCCGCCCCCATTGACTTGGGGTCATAGTGGGGTGCTGGAAGCCCTGGAACCCCCTTAAAGGCATTAAAAAGCCTTTTGACCTTTGGGCCTTGGGCCTTTAAGGGAGTAAGCCATTCCTTGAATCCCAATGTAAACTTCCAACTTCAACTGTATATACAGTGTTGTAATGATGTGGAAATAGTACAAAAGGGAAAATAAATAAACATAAATATGAGTTGTATTTACAATGGTGCTTGTTCTTCACTGATTCCCCTTTTCTTGTGGCAACAGGTCACTAATCATATGGTCATACATTTGGCAGGAGGTTCGGAAGTGCAGCTCAGTTTCCATCTCATTTTGTGGGCAGTGTGCACATAGCCTGTCTTCTCTTGAGAGCCAGGTCTGCCTTCGGCATTCTCAATAGCTAGGCAATGCTCACTGAGTCTGTACATAGTCAAGGATTTCCTTACGTTTGAGTCAGTCACAGTGGTCAGGTATTATGCCACTGTGTACTCTCTGTTTAGGGACAAATAGCATTCTAGTTTGCTCTGTTTTTTGTCAATTATTTCCAATGTGTCAAATAATTATCTTTTTGTTTTCTCATGATTTGGTTGGGTCTAATTGTGTTGCTGTCCTGGGGCTCTGTGGGGTCTGTTTGTGTTTGTGAACAGAGCTCCAGGACCAGCTTGCTTTTGGGGGCTCTTCTCCAGGTTCATCTCTCTGTAGGTGATGGCTTTGTTATGGAAAGTTTGGGAATCGCTTCCTTTCAGGTGCTTGTAGAATTTAACAACTCTTTTCTGGATTTTGATAATTAGCGGGTATCGGCCTAATTCTGCTCTGCATGTATTATTTGGTGTTTTACGTTGTTCACAGATTATATTTTTGCAGAATCCTGCATGCAAAGTCTCAATTTGGTGTTTGTCCCATTTTGTGAATTCTTGGTTGATGAGCAGACCCCAGACCTCACAACCATAAAGGGCAATGGGTTCTATAACTGATTCAAGTATTTTTTGCCAGATCCTAATTGGTATGCTGAATTTTATGTTACTTTTGATGGCATAGAAGGTCCTTCTTGCCTTGTCTCTCAGATCATTCTCAGCTTTGTGGAAGTCTCTCTCTGTCTCTATTTCTCCGTTAGAGAGATTCCTAATGAGGTAGAGTGGAGTCTCTTTGATAAGACTTCCTGTCACTACGTTTGTTCTTGTTCGTCTCGGTAAAGCTTGTCTCGATAAAGCTTGTCTCGATAAGGTTTTTGGGGCGGGTTGAGGGGAGAGGGCGGTGGTGGGGGAATGATGTGAGTGATGTGTCGCTTGTGACGCAGTCGGCAAACCTGCTGAGTTTCCTGAGTGACAAGTCGATGACACAGCAAAGACATTCCTGTCTTCAAATGTCACAATGCCAAGTTGCTGTCTTCAACAGTGATGGTGGTTGTTGCTAGAGAGACCATGGTAGGAGTGAGTTAGTCAAGTAGTGAAGAGGAAAAGAGAGGAGAGGGGAGAGGAGAGAAATAGAGAGGAGGGGAGAGGAGAGAGGAAAGAAGATAGGAGATAGGAGATGTGGAGAGGAGAGGAGAGGATGAGAGAGGAGAAGAGAGGAGAGGTTGAGGAGGAGAAAGGAGAAAGTAAGGGGAGAGGAGATGAAGAAAGAGGTGGAGTGGAGTGGAGGAGGAGAGAGGACAGGAGTAGAGAGGAGAGGAGTAGAGGAAGAGAGAGGAGGAGAGGAGGAGAGAGGAGAGGTGGAGAGAGGAGAGAAGGAGATAAGGAGAGAGGGGAGAGGGGGAGGGGGAGTAGAGAGGAGAGGAATAGAGAGGAGAGGATAGGAGTAGAGAGGAGAGGAGGATAGGTGTAGAGGAGGAGAGAGGAGAGGAGTAGGGAGTAGGGAGGAGAAGAGAGGAGGGGAGGAGAAGAGAGGAGGAGAGGAGTGGAGAGGAGAGGAGGAGAGGAGAGGAGGAAAAGAGCGGAGGAGAAGAGAGGAGGAGAGGAGTAAAGAGGACAGGAGGAGAGCAGTAGAGAGGAGAGGAGGAGAGGAGGAGAGGAAGAGAGGAGTAGGGAGGAGAGGAGGAGAAGAGGAGAGAGGAGAAGAGGAGAGGAAGAGAGGAGTAGGGAGGAGAGGTGGAGAAGAGGAGAGAGGAGAGGAGTAGAGAGGGGAGAGGGGAGAGGAGAGGAGTAGAGAGGAGAGGAGATGAATAGAGAGAGATAAATAGACAGGAGAGGAGAGGAGTAGAGAGGAGAGGATAGGAGTAGAGGAGGAGAGAGTAGAGGAGTAGGGAGGAGAGGAGTGGAGAGGAAGAGAGGAGAGGAGGTGAAGAGAGGAGGAGAGGAGTAAAGAGGAGAGGTAGAGAGCAGTAGAGAGGAGAGGAGGAGAGTGGAGTGGTTAAAGAGGAGAGAGGAGGGGAGGGAAGGGGTGGGGTGCGGAGAGAGGACGAGAGGAGAGGAGTAGAGAGGGGAGAGGGGAGAGGAGAGGAGTAGAGAGGAGAGGAGAGGAGTAGAGGAGGAGAGAGTAAAGGAGTAGGGAGGAGAGGTGGAGAAGAGGAGAGAGGAGAAGAGGAGAGAGGAAAGGAGTAGAGAGGGGAGAGGGGAGAGGAGAGGAGTAGAGAGGAGAGGAGAGGAGTAGAGGAGGAGAGAGTAGAGGAGTAGGGAGGAGAGGAGTGGAGAGGAAGAGAGGAGAGGAGGTGAAGAGAGGAGGAGAGGAGTAAAGAGGAGAGGTAGAGAGCAGTAGAGAGGAGAGGAGGAGAGTGGAGTGGTTAAAGAGGAGAGAGGAGGGGAGGGAAGGGGGTGGGGTGCGGAGAGAGGACGAGAGGAGAGGAGGGGAGAAGAGATGATTGGAGTGGTTGAGGAGGAGAAAAGAGGGGAGAGGAGATGAGGAAAGGAGTGGAGTGGAGGAGGAGAGGAGTAGAGTCGGAGAGAAGTAGAGATGAGAGAGGAGAGGAGTAGAGGAGGAGAGAGGAGAGGAGAGAGGAGAGGAGGGGAGGAGGCGAGAGGAGAGGAGAGGAGTGGAGTGGAGAAGACGGGAGGATAGAGGAGAGGAGATACGGGGAGAGGAGAGGAGAAGAGAGGAGAGGAGAGGAGAGGAGAGAGAGGAGAGGAGAGGAGAGGAGAGGAGAGGAGAGGAGAGGAGAGAGGAGAGTGCTGATTCTCTTTGAAAAGATGTTCCTGGGGTACATTAAAAAGATGAATAATGAATTAATTAACAATCGTCAAGTTTATTGCTTGACCCCAAATCATTTAATCTCTGTATCAAATATTTGATTTGATTTTCTACTCTGCATAGACCATCATACATCAAGAGATTGTTCTTCCTGTTTTAAGGGAATGGGTTCTACATATTTATGATCCCTTGTCCCCAGCTAGCAGTCAGCCCAGATATTATAAATGGTAATTGCAGTTCACCTTTTGATTGAGGCTGCGTTTTGTGGGTCACAGTGCAAATTGCCTGCCATAACTTTGTTCTAACACAGTGTGCAGGCAGTCTGAATTGGTTCGCTTTCAAAGTAAAAGTCTGCTGTAAGCTCAGTCAACATGATGTGCACGTGCGCACACATACGCACAGGCACATACACACTCAAACATGCACACACACCACACGCACGCGCACACACACAGTGACATATCCCTGACAAATGAGTTGCAGGGCTGCAGCGACAGACAGTCAGAGTGGTGATGTACTGGGGACAGGCACACAGTTTCTGTGTTCCTAATGGTACCCTATTCTACAGGGCTCTGGTTAAAAGTAATGCACTATATAAGGAATAGGGGGCCATTTAGGATGAAATACGTGAATACAAACCACAGTGATTTCCCAGTGGGCCTCATGAAGACCTGGTTCAACCAACAGTCACTTAAATGCTAACACATTCTCTGAGGAAGGAGGGAGAGAGACATGGAGACAGGGGCTTGAGCAATGGAGAGACACATCTACAGTAGGTTATTCCTCAGTTCATTTAAGTTATACTTTTCTAATAGCATAGGATTTCAGATGAAATATTCAGCAGGGAACTCTGTACAATTTGTCAATTAAATACACTTTCTATAAATTGTGAATTGATTTGATTTGAACTGTAGCTATAGTTAAATGGTGATTTGATTTGAACTGTAGCTGTAGTTAAATGGTCATTTGATTTGAACTGTAGCTATAGTTAAATGGTGATTTGATTTGAACTGTAGCTGTAGTTAAATGGTCATTTGATTTGAACTGTAGCTATAGTTAAATGGTCATTTGATTTGAACTGTAGCTGTAGTTAAATGGTCATTTGATTTGAACTGTAGCTATAGTTAAATGGTCATTTGATTTGAACTGTAGCTGTAGTTAAATGCTTCAACAAATAGAGTAATTGTCTGTACCTCCATGGAAGCCGTCTGCCTCTGCAGCTTGTTTCTCAGTCTTCCACTTTGACCTGCTGGGACAATGGAAACAACCCCCACCACCACACACATACACTACCTTTGAATACCACACAACCATTCAGGAGAGCCTTTCACAAAATCAAGGTCTTCTGAGCATTCAATGTTCTCTCTCCTCTCTCTCTCACCCCCTCTCGCTCAACCCCTCTCTCTCATTTATCTCTCTCCTCCTCTCTCTCTCTCTCTCTCTCCCCCTCTCCCCTCTCTCTCTCTCTCTCTCTCTCTCTCTCTCTCTCTCTCTCTCTCTCTCTCTCTCTCTCTCTCTCACCCCCCCCTCTCGCTCAACCCCCCTCTCTCATTTATCTCTCTCCTCCCTCTCTCTCTCTCTCTCAACCCCCTCTCTCTCTCTCTCTCTCTCTCTCTCTCAGTTCTCTCTCCTCTCTCTCTCTCAACCCCCCTCTCTCTCTGTCCCCTTCCTTATATCCTCTGAAGCACATGTCTTTAGACTGACCTTGACAGGCAGGTAAAGTAAGGGAGTGTGGGGTTGATGTAAATGCAGGAGCTATAGAAGGAACTCTGAACATCCACATCAAGACCTGAACTCGTGACCTCGCTGAGCTGTCACTTAAATAGACAGGGATACAAATCCCTTCTTTCTATCTCGCCTTCTCTCTCTCTCTCTCTCTCTCTCTCTCTCTCTCTCTCTCTCTCTCTCTCTCTCCATTTCTCTCTCTCTTTCTCGTGCTTTCTCCCTCTCTCTCTCTTCACCATCTCTCCCTGCTGTTTCTCATTGTATCTCAATGAGCTCTTAGTGTCTACTATTACTAAAATAAGGTGTGCCTACAGTAGCAGTGTGACAGAGGTAGAACAATTTAATATAGCTTACTATATTTCAAATGACACCTAATTGGACATGCCCACATGTAGTTTACAGCCAGAGGAGTGAATCAATGGTCTGTTCTTCATGATTATTAAACACGGTTGAATGAGATGAGATCTCCTCTGGTTGAAGGTGATTGACCCCCTCCATGTAACACAGTGATGGATTTCATAGAGCTCCATGACGCCTGATACTATATGGTCCAAGCCTTCATTATCCCAATGGCTTTCCTCAATGGCCAGTAGGATGATCCTCCATCTCCTACGGATCACAGGCGGGCTGGTGGCACCCAAGTTGGGGAGGACGGCTCATAGTAATGGCTGGAACGGAATTAATGGAATGATAATGAACACATCAAACACCTGGTTTCCATTTTATTTGATACCATTCCATTCACTTCATTCCAGCCATTATTATGAGCCGTTCTCCCCTCAGCAGCCACCCCACCAACCACCCCACCAGCCACCCCACCAACCACCCAACCAACCACCCCACCAACCACCCCACCAGCCACCCCACCAACCACCCCACCAGCCACCCCACCAGCCACCCCACCAGCCACCCAACCAACCACCCCACCAGCCACCCAACCAACCACCCCACCAGCCACCTGTGCCGTGGATATAGCAGACAATTGACCCATTCACTGATTCCATCCTGACTGCATTGTAAAGGGGATTATGGGCCTCTGAAAGCGCTTAGTGTTTGATGTTTTAAACACTAATGGGAATAAACCCATCCTCGGGCTGTGCCACTGCTACTATTACAGAAGCCTGGCTGTGTAGCTGACATTTGCATACCTCAAATGAAAAGAGCCCAGCTGTGTTAACAAGCCTGAAACTGAAACATCTGTGTAAGCGGGGTGTGTTTGTGTGTGTGTCTCAACAGACATTGATGAGTGTACCGATGGCTTCGTGGAGTGTGACAGCAGAGCCATCTGTGTCAACCTGCCTGGCTGGTACCACTGTGAGTGTCGGGACGGCTACCATGACAACGGGATGTTCTCAGCCAATGGGGAGTCCTGTGAAGGTAAGTTGGAGGGTCTAGACTCACCTGTATGAGCACAGTATTGTATGCACAAGCTTCTTAGGTGCTGGAATTATACTCAACATTGCATTATATACACACATCTCACCCATTACTATTTTCCCTCTGGAATTTAACTCCTGGGTAAAGTGTATTTGTTTGTTGACTTCATACACTAACCTGTAGTCTATCTGCCCCTCCTCCTTCGTACACTAACCTATAGTCTGTCTGCCCCTCCTTCATACATTAACCTATAGTCTGTCTGCCACTCCTCCTTCGTACACTAACCTATAGTCTGTCTGCCCCTCCTTCATACATTAACCTATAGTCTGTCTGCCCCTCCTCCTTTGTACACTAACCTATAGTCTGTCTGCCCCTCCTCCTTCGTACACTAACCTATAGTCTGTCTGCCCCTCCTTCATACACTAACCTGTAGTCTGTCTGCCCCTCCTCCTTCATACACTAACCTATAGTTGGTCTGTCCCTCCTTCATACACTAACCTATAGTCTGTCTGCCCCTCCTCCTTCGTACACTAACCTATAGTCTGTCTACCCCTCCTTCTTCATACACTAACCTATAGTTGGTCTGTCCCTCCTTCATACACTAACCTGTAGTCTGTCTGTCCCTCCTCTCTGCAGATATAGATGAGTGTGCGACGGACAGACACAGCTGTGCTAACGATACGGTGTGTTTCAACGTGGACGGAGGCTACGACTGCAGGTGCCCTCACGGCAAGAACTGCACCGGCGACTGTAACCATGACAACAAGCACAAACACAACGGGCAGATCTGGGTGCTAGACAACGACAGGTGCTCCGTCTGCTCCTGCCAGGTGAGTGATGTACTGTAGAACCTCCTGGGGAATCATGGGAATTGGAGTCTTTTAGAAAAAGAGTTTCCAATCAGAGTTCTATATTGCAGTTCTAATCTAACGCTACATCTAACATGACAAAATACAGATATGATCTCTCTCTCTCTCTCTCTCTCTCTCTCTCTCTCTCTCTCTCTCTCTCTCTCTCTCTCTCTCTCTCTCTCTCTCTCTCTCTCTCTCTCTCCCCTACAGTCTGGTCTGGTGATGTGTCGTAGGATGGTGTGTGACTGTGAGTCCACCACAGCCGACCTGTTCTGCTGTCCAGAGTGTAACCCTGGACTCAGAAGCCAATGTCTGCACCAGAACAGACTCATTACATACAGCAGTGGAGACACCTGGGTGGAGAACTGCCAGCAGTGCCAGTGCATGGTGAGTTGGCATGGACAGACACTGTAGAGAGATGTGGAGGATAGTACCAGTACATACTGAGTTACTGGGGTAGTGGAGGATAGTACCAGTACATACTGAGTTACTGGGGTAGTGGAGGATAGTACCAGTACATACTGAGTTACTGGGGTAGTGGAGGATAGAATTAGTACATATTGAGTTACTGGGGTAGTGGAGGATAGTACCAGTATATACTGAGTTACAGGGGTAGTGGAGGATAGTACCAGTACATACTGAGTAACTGGGGTAGTGGAGGATAGTACCAGTACATACTGAGTAACTGGGGTAGTGGAGGATAGTACCAGTATATACTGAGTTACTGGGATAGTGGAGGATAGTATTAGTACATACTGAGTTTCTGGGGTAGTGGAGGGTAGTACCAGTACATACTGAGTTACTGGGGTAGTGGAGGATAGTACCAGTATATACTGAGTTACTGGGGTAGTGGAGGATAGTACCAGTATTTACTGAGTCACTGGGGTAGTGGAGGATAGTACCAGTACATACTGAGTTACTGGGGTAGTGGAGGATAGTACCAGTATATACTGAGTTACTGGGGTAGTGGAGTATAGTACCAGTATATACCGAGTTACTGGGGTAGTGGAGGATAGTACCAGTATATACTGAGTCAATGGGGTAGTGGAGGATAGTACCAGTATATACTGAGTTACAGGGGTAGTGGAGGATAGTATTAGTACACGGTGAGTTACAGGTGTAGTGGAGGATAGTACCAGTACATACTGAGTTACAGGGGTAGTGGAGGATAGTACCAGTATATACTGAGTTACAGGGGTAGTGGAGGATAGTACCAGTATATACTGAGTTACTGGGGTAGTGGAGGATAGTACCAGTATATACTGAGTTACAGGGGTAGTGGAGGATAGTACCAGTACATACTGAGTCACTGGGGTAGTGGAGGATTGTACCTGTACATACTGAGTTACAGGGGTAGTGGAGGATAGTACCAGTACATACTGAGTTACTGGGGTAGTGGAGGATAGTACCAGTATATACTGAGTTACAGGGGTAGTGGAGGATAGTACCAGTATATACTGAGTTACTGGGGTAGTGGACAATAGTACCAGTACATACTGAGTTACAGGGGTAGTGGAGGATAGTACCAGTATATACTGAGTTACTGGGGTAGTGGAGGATAGTACCAGTATATACTGAGTAACTGGTGTTGTGGAGGATAGTACCAGTATATACTGAGTTACTGGGGTAGTGGAGGATAGTACCAGTATATACTGAGTTACAGGGGTAGTGGAGGATAGTACCAGTATATACTGAGTTACTGGGGTAGTGGACAATAGTACCAGTACATACTGAGTTACAGGGGTAGTGGAGGATAGTACCAGTATATACTGAGTTACTGGGGTAGTGGAGGATAGTACCAGTATATACTGAGTTACAGGGGTAGTGGAGGATAGTACCAGTACATACTGAGTAACTGGTGTTGTGGAGGATAGTACCAGTATATACTGAGTTACAGGGGTAGTGGAGGATAGTACCAGTATATACTGAGTTACAGGGGTAGTGGAGGATAGTCTTAGTACATACTGAGTTACTGGGGTAGTGGAGGATAGTACCAGTATATACCGAGTCACTGGGGTAGTGGAGGATAGTACCAGTATATACTGAGTTACTGGGGTAGTGGAGGATAGTACCAGTATATACTGAGTTACTGGGGTAGTGGAGGATAGTACCAGTACATACTGAGTTACCGGTGTAGTGGAGGAAAGGATGGAAATGAATGTAGCCCACTAGCCTGAGGCTACTAGTGTTCAGACCAGGCTAATTGTGTTCAGACAAGGCTAGTAGTGTTCAGACCAGGCAAGTAGTGTTCAGACCAGGCAAGTAGTGTTCAGACCAGGCTAGTTGTGTTCAGACCAGGCTAGTATTGTTCAGACCAGGCTAGTTGTGTTCAGACCAGGCTAGTTGTGATCAGACCAGGCTAGTTGTGTTCAGGCCAGGCTAGTAGTTGTCAGAACAGGCCAGTAGTGTTCAGACCAGGCTAGTAGTGTTCAGACCAGGCTAGTATTGTTCAGACCAGGCTAGTAGTGTTCAGACAAGGCTAGTTGTGTTCAGACCAGGCTAGTAGTTGTCAGACTAGGCCAGTTGTGTTCAGAACAGGCTAGTTGTGTTCAGTCCAAGCTACTATTATTCAGACCAGGCTAGTTGTGTTCAGACCAGGCTTGTATTTTTCAGACCAGGCTAGTTGTGTTCACACCAGGCTAGTAGTTTTCAGACCTGGCTAGTTGTGTTCAGACCAGTCTAGTAGTGTTCAGACCAGGCTAGTTGTGTTCAGACCATGCTAGTAGTGGTCAGACCAGGCTAGTTGTGTTCAGACCATGCCAGTTGTGTTCAGACCAGGCTAGTAGTGTTAAGACCATGCTAGTTGTGTTCAGACCAGGCTTGTAGTGACCAGACCAGGCTAGTCGTGATCAGACCAGGCTAGTTGTGTTCAGACCAGGCTAGTTGTGATTAGACCAGGCTAGTTGTGTTCTGGCCAGGCTAGTAGTTGTCAGAAGAGGCCAGTGGTGTTCAGACCAGGCTAGTTGTTTTCAGACCAGGCTAGTAGTGTTCAGACCAGGCTAGTTGTGTTCAGACCAGGCTAGTAGTGTTCAGACCAGGCTAGTTGTGTTCAGACCAGGCTAGTAGTTGTCAGACCAGGCCAGTTGTGTTCAGAACAGGCTAGTTGTGTTCAGTCCAAGCTACTATTATTCAGACCAGGCTAGTTGTGTTCAGACCAGGCTTGTATTGTTCAGACCAGGCTAGTTGTGTTCACACCAGGCTTGTTGTGTTCAGACCAGGCTAGTCGTGTTCAGACCAGGCTAGTCGTATTTAGACAAGGCTAGTAGTGTTCAGACCAGGCTAGTAGTGTTCAGACCAGGCTAGTAGTGTTCAGACCAGGCTAGTCGTGTTCAGACCAGGCTAGTTGTGTTCAGAACAGGCTAGTTGTGTTCAGACCAGGCTAGTATTGTTCAGGCTAGTCGTGTTCAGACCAAGCTAATTGTGTTCAGACCAGGCTAGTTGTGTTCAGACCAGGCTAGTATTGTTCAGACCAAGCTAATTGTGTTCAGACCAGGCTAGTAGTGTTCAGACCAGGCTAGTAGAACATGTGCCCAACTACACCACCAGCATGAGAATCTGTCTTTTGAAATATTACATGGCCCAGATTTTGGTCCTGCATGTTTGGTAGGCTAGTACCATGCCAGTTTATGAACCCTCAGCAGGCCCAGTGCCAGCAGAGTAGATGCTGATTAGTTTTTAGTGACATACTGTATAGAGGAGAAAGAGGTAGACCCAGAATGTGGCTCTTGAGAAGCCTGAGTGCATCAGCGCTGTGGGTATACAGACTGTACTGGACTGGATGCTTCTGTCTTGTTGTCGTGAGACAAGGGCTTTAAAGTCTACCAATCCCAATTGAATCATAAAGTTCAGCGAACATATGGCAGTAAATCTCTCTGTGCTATCGACCGGTGCCAAGCCTGCCTCTTTGCCTTTCTGCATCTCGCTCTTTCTCATTTCTCACTCTCTACCTTTCTCTGTCTCTCTCTCTGTCTCTCTCTCTGCCTTTCTTTCTGCCTTTCTCTGTCTTTCTCTCTGCCTTTCTCTGTCTTTCTCTCTGTCTCTCTGTATTTCTCTCTGCCTTTCTCTGCCTTTCTCTCTGTCTCTCTGTATTTCTCTCTGCCTTTCTCTGTTTTTCTCTCTGTCTCTCTCTCTGCCTTTTTCTCTATCTTTCTCTCTCTCTCTTTCTTCCTTTCTCTGACGTTCTCTGCCTTTCTCTGTCTTTCTCTCTTCCTTTCTCTCTGCCTTTCTCTGTCTTTCTTTCTTTCTACCTTTCTCTCTGCCTATCTCCCTGCCTTTCTCTCTGCCTTTCTCTCTCTCTCAAATTCAAGCTGCTTTATTGGCATGAAAATCGTTGCGTCAATATTGCCAAAGCAACAATGTAGACAACAACGTAGACAACAACGTAGACAACAATGTAGACAACAACGTAGACAACAATGTAGACAACAATGTAGACAAGAACAGCCCTTAGTAGAAATAGAATAAATAATAAATAATAAATAAATAATGTCTCTCTCTATCTCTGTCTCTCTCTTTGTCTCTGTCTCTCTCTCTCTCTCCTTGTTTCTCTCTCTCTCTCTCTCTCTCTCTCTCTCTCTCTCTCTCTCTCTCTCTCTCTCTCTCTCTCTCTCTCTCTCTCTCTCTCTCTCTCTCTCTCTCTCTCTCTCTCTCTCTCTCTCTCTCTCTCTCTCTCTCTCTCTCTCTCTCTCTCTCTCTCTTTGCCTCTCTCTCTCTCTGCATCTCTCTCTGCATCTCTCTCTGCATCTCTCTCTCTCTCTCTCTCTCTCTCTCTCTCTCTCTCTCTCTCTCTCTCTCTCTCTCTGTCTCTGTCTCTCTCTTTGTCTCTGTCTCTCTCTCTCTCTGTTTCTCTCGCACGCTCTCTCTCTCTCTACTCTCTCTCTCTACCTTTCTGTCTCTCTCCCTCCTGGAGTGCAGCCTCCAGGAGAAAGCGAGAGAGAGAGAGTTAGAAAACCAGTCATTCCTTCCCAGCAGCTGGAGTCTAAACCTCTAGGTGTGTTCTTCCATTCCCTCTCAGCCTAGCTAAACCATCCATTCTCTGAGGGCTCACTTCACATTTAAATGTAAAATTGAACCTTTATTTAACTAGGCAAGTCAGTTAAGAACAAGTTCTTAATTACAATGTCGGCCTGCCCCGGCCAAACCCGGACGACACTGGGCCAATTGTGCTCCACCCTATGGGACTCCCAATCACGGCCGTATGTGATACAACCTGGATTTAGAACCAGGGACTGTAGTGACGCCTCTTGCACTTAGATCACCTCAAGATGCTCCCACGGATAGTTTGCTTCATCTGCAAACATATTCTCAACCAAGTTGTGGGGATCTGATGAATAATGTCTTTGTCCAAATGGTTTTGATTATATAGCTACATTTATAAACTGAATGGTTCGAGCCCTGAATGCTGATTGCTTACAGCCATGGTATATCAGACCATATACCACGGGTATGACAAAACATTAACTAATTATATAAAACAAATTATTTTTGGTAACTAGTTCATTGTAGCAATAAGGCACCTTGGTTTTTTTTTGTTTATGGCCAATATACCACAGCTAAGGGATGTATCCAGAACAGCCTTTAGCCGTGGTATATTGGCCATATACCACACCCCCTCAGGCCTTATTGCTTAAATATATTCTGTTAAACAGCATAACGAAAAGTTCATTCAAACACACACACTTCTCCGATTGTAAGGAGACATAAAAGCTAGTCTGAAGACTGAAAGCTGCTGAGTTGAGACAGTCGGTTCTCCCTCCAACTCACAGTTCCGTGAGCCAATTAATTGCACCATGACGCATACCTCCAGCTGTTTAATTCAGCCTTGGACGGTGTGTGTGTGTGTGTGTGTGTGTGTGTGTGTGTGTGTGTGTGTGTGTGTGTGTGTGTGTGTGTGTGTGTGTGTGTGTGTGTGAGAGAGTGTGTGCGAGTTCGTATGTGTGAGTGCGTGCGTATGCCGGTGTAATGAGATTTGTAAGTGCTTTATCCTTTGTGAACCAGGAAGCCATAGAGACATAACAACCCAGTCAGCACTGCATCTGTTATGTTGTACTGGGTAGGGAGGGGAGAGAGGGAGAGAGGGAGAAGAGAGGAGAAGGGAGTGGAGAAAGAGAGAAAAGAGAAAGAGAGAAAGAGAGTTGAAGATGGTAGAGACCTGTTTCTCTGTAACTCAGAGAGAAGACCTGGAGAGCTGGAAGAACTTTCTAGATAGTACATACATGACTTGATACTTTCCATGGCAGTAGCTACAGTGGTTATCATGCTGTTCAGTAGCTACAGTGGTTATCATGCTGTTCAGTAGCTACAGTGGTTATCATGCTGTTCAGTAGCTACAGTGGTTATCATTCTGTTCAGTAGCTACAGTGGTTATCATGCTGTTCAGTAGCTACCGTGGTTATCATGCTGTTCAGTAGCTACAGTGGTTGTCGTGCTGTTCAGTAGCTACAGTGGTTATCATGCTGTTCAGTAGCTACAGGGGTTATCATGCTGTTCAGTAGCTACAGTGGTTATCATGCTGTTCAGTAGCTACAGTGGTTATCATGCTGTTCAGTAGCTACAGGGGTTATCATGCTGTTCAGTAGCTACAGTGGTTGTCTTGCTGTTCAGTAGCTACAGTGGTTATCATGCTGTTCGGTAGCTACAGTGGTTGTCGTGCTGTTCAGTAGCTACAGTGGATTTCATGCTGTTCATTAGCTACAGTGGTTATCATGCTGTTCAGTAGCTACAGTGGTTGTCTTGCTGTTCAGTAGCTACAGTGGTTATCATGCTGTTCAGTACCTACAGGGGTTTTCATTCTGTTCAGTAGCTACCGTGGTTATCGTGCTGTTCAGTAACTACAGTGGTTGTCGTGCTGTTCATTAGCTACAGTGGATTTCATGCTGTTCATTAGTTACAGTGGTTATCATGCTGTTCAGTAGCTACTGTGGTTATCATGCTGTTCAGTAGCTACAGTAGTTGGCGTGCTGTTCAGTAGCTACAGTGGTTTTCATGCTGTTCAGTAGCTACAGTGGTTATCATGCTGTTCAGTAGCTACAGTGGTTGTCGTGCTGTTCAGTAGCTACAGTGGTTATCATGCTGTTCAGTAGCTACAGGGGTTATCATGCTGTTCAGTAGCTACAGTGGTTATCATGCTGTTCAGTAGCTACAGTGGTTATCATGCTGTTCAGTAGCTACAGGGGTTATCATGCTGTTCAGTAGCTACAGTGGTTGTCTTGCTGTTCAGTAGCTACAGTGGTTATCATGCTGTTCGGTAGCTACAGTGGTTGTCGTGCTGTTCAGTAGCTACAGTGGATTTCATGCTGTTCATTAGCTACAGTGGTTATCATGCTGTTCAGTAGCTACAGTGGTTGTCTTGCTGTTCAGTAGCTACAGTGGTTATCATGCTGTTCAGTACCTACAGGGGTTTTCATTCTGTTCAGTAGCTACCGTGGTTATCGTGCTGTTCAGTAACTACAGTGGTTGTCGTGCTGTTCATTAGCTACAGTGGATTTCATGCTGTTCATTAGTTACAGTGGTTATCATGCTGTTCAGTAGCTACTGTGGTTATCATGCTGTTCAGTAGCTACAGTAGTTGGCGTGCTGTTCAGTAGCTACAGTGGTTTTCATGCTGTTCAGTAGCTACAGTGGTTTTCATTCTGTTCAGTAGCTACCATGGTTATCATGCTGTTCAGTAGCTACAGTGGTTATCATGCTGTTCAGTAGCTACAGTGGTTATCATGCTGTTCAGTAGCTACAGGGGTTATCATGCTGTTCAGTAGCTACAGTGGTTGTCTTGCTGTTCAGTAGCTACAGTGGTTATCATGCTGTTCGGTAGCTACAGTGGTTGTCGTGCTGTTCAGTAGCTACAGTGGATTTCATGCTGTTCATTAGCTACAGTGGTTATCATGCTGTTCAGTAGCTACAGTGGTTGTCGTGCTGTTCAGTAGCTACAGTGGTTATCATGCTGTTCAGTACCTACAGGGGTTTTCATTCTGTTCAGTAGCTACCGTGGTTATCGTGCTGTTCAGTAACTACAGTGGTTGTCGTGCTGTTCAGTAGCTACAGTGGATTTCATGCTGTTCATTAGTTACAGTGGTTATCATGCTGTTCAGTAGCTACTGTGGTTATCATGCTGTTCAGTAGCTACAGTAGTTGGCGTGCTGTTCAGTAGCTACAGTGGTTTTCATGCTGTTCAGTAGCTACAGTGGTTTTCATTCTGTTCAGTAGCTACCATGGTTATCATGCTGTTCAGTAGCTACAGTGGTTATCATGCTGTTCAGTAGCTACAGTGGTTATCATGCTGTTCAGTAGCTACAGGGGTTATCATGCTGTTCAGTAGCTACAGTGGTTGTCTTGCTGTTCAGTAGCTACAGTGGTTATCATGCTGTTCGGTAGCTACAGTGGTTGTCGTGCTGTTCAGTAGCTACAGTGGATTTCATGCTGTTCATTAGCTACAGTGGTTATCATGCTGTTCAGTAGCTACAGTGGTTGTCTTGCTGTTCAGTAGCTACAGTGGTTATCATGCTGTTCAGTACCTACAGGGGTTTTCATTCTGTTCAGTAGCTACCGTGGTTATCGTACTGTTCAGTAACTACAGTGGTTGTCGTGCTGTTCAGTAGCTACAGTGGATTTCATGCTGTTCATTAGCTACAGTGGTTATCATGCTGTTCAGTAGCTACAGGGGCTATCATGCTGTTCAGTAGCTACAGTGGTTTTCATGCTGTTCAGTAGCTACAGTGGTTTTCATGCTGTTCAGTAGCTACAGTGGTTTTCATGCTGTTCAGTACCTACAGGAGTTTTCATTCTGTTCAGTAGCTACCGTGGTTATCGTGCTGTTCAGTAACTACAGTGGTTGTCGTGCTGTTCAGTAGCTACAGTGGATTTCATGCTGTTCATTAGTTACAGTGGTTATCATGCTGTTCAGTAGCTACAGTGGTTATCATGCTGTTCAGTAGCTACAGTAGTTGGCGTGCTGTTCAGTAGCTACAGTGGTTTTCATGCTGTTCAGTAGCTACAGTGGTTATCATGCTGTTCAGTAGCTACAGGGGCTATCATGCTGTTCAGTAGCTACAGTGGTTATCATGCTGTTCAGTAGCTACAGTGGTTTTCATGCTGTTCAGTACCTACAGGGGTTTTCATTCTGTTCAGTAGCTACCGTGGTTATCGTGCTGTTCAGTAACTACAGTGGTTGTCGTGCTGTTCAGTAGCTACAGTGGATTTCTTGCTGTTCATTAGTTACAGTGGTTATCATGCTGTTCAGTAGCTACTGTGGTTATCATGCTGTTCAGTAGCTACAGTAGTTGGCGTGCTGTTCAGTAGCTACAGTGGTTTTCATGCTGTTCAGTAGCTACAGTGGTTTTCATTCTGTTCAGTAGCTACCATGGTTATTGTGCTGTTCAGTAACTACAGTGGTTGTCGTGCTGTTCAGTAGCTACACTGGATTTCATGCTGTTCATTAGCTACAGTGGTTATCATGCTGTTCAGTAGCTACAGGGGCTATCATGCTGTTCAGTAGCTACAGTGGTTTTCATGCTGTTCAGTAGCTACAGGGGCTATCATGCTGTTCAGTAGCTACAGTGGTTTTCATGCTGTTCAGTAGCTACAGTGGTTTTCATGCTGTTCAGTACCTACAGGGGTTTTCATTCTGTTCAGTAGCTACCGTGGTTATCGTGCTGTTCAGTAACTACAGTGGTTGTCGTGCTGTTCAGTAGCTACAGTGGATTTCATGCTGTTCATTAGTTACAGTGGTTGTCATGCTGTTCAGTAGCTACAGCGGTTATCATGCTGTTCAGTAGCTACAGTAGTTGGCGTGCTGTTCAGTAGCTACAGTGGTTGTCATGCTGTTCAGTAGCTACAGTGGTTATCATGCTGTTCAGTAGCTACAGGGGCTATCATGCTGTTCAGTAGCTACAGTGGTTATCATGCTGTTCAGTAGCTACAGTGGTTTTCATGCTGTTCAGTACCTACAGGGGTTTTCATTCTGTTCAGTAGCTACCGTGGTTATCGTGCTGTTCAGTAACTACAGTGGTTGTCGTGCTGTTCAGTAGCTACAGTGGATTTCTTGCTGTTCATTAGTTACAGTGGTTATCATGCTGTTCAGTAGCTACTGTGGTTATCATGCTGTTCAGTAGCTACAGTGGTTTTCATTCTGTTCAGTAGCTACAGTGGTTTTCGTGCTGTTCAGTAGATACAGTGGTTGTCGTGCTGTTCAGTAGCTACAGTGGTTATCATGCTGTTCAGTAGCTACAGTGGTTGTCGTGCTGTTCAGTAGCTACAGTGGTTATCATGCTGTTCTGTAGCTACAGTGGTTTGCATGCTGTTCAGTAGCTACAGTGGTTATCATGCTGTTCAGTAGCTACAGTGGTTATCATTATGTTCAGTAGCTACAGTGGTTATCATGCTGTTCAGTAGCTACAGTGGTTGTCATGCTGTTCAGTAGCTACAGTGGTTATCATTATGTTCAGTAGCTACAGTGGTTATCATGCTGTTCAGTAGCTACACTGGATTTTATGCTGTTCATTAGCTACAGTGGTTATCATGCTGTTCAGTAGCTACAGTGGTTGTCATGCTGTTCAGTAGCTACAGTGTTTGTCATGCTGTTCAGTAGCTACAGTGGTTTTCATGCTGTTCAGTAGCTACAGTGGTTATCATGCTGTTCAGTAGCTACAGTGGTTATCATGCTGTTCATGTAGAGAATAAAGCTTTAGCTTATTGCTTTTTCCCTCCGGCCCCCGACAAAAATATTCCCATTAAATGTTGATTTCAACAAAATGACAAGCAATGTAAATTGAGGTAGTGTTATATTTTTTCTCCAATAGTGCTTTGTATGTTAACATCTGTGTTGCTTCTAAATGAGGCATATCATTAATCATGAATATAAAACAGTTTCAGGGTAGTTTGTGACTTTGTGATAAGGGATATGGATCTCTCAAACACACGCACGCACGCGTGCGCACACACACACGCACAGAGAGATTCACACACACACAGAGATTCACACACACAGAGAGAGATTCACACACATAGAGACATATACTCTTTCTTTCTCACTCTTTCTCTCTCTCTCTCTCTCGCTCTCGATCTCTCTCTCTCTCTCTCTCTCTCTCTCGCTCTCTGTCATGTTGCTAACTGCACATTAACACATTGATCCAGAGTGAGGTGTCAGCCATCTGCCAGACAGATTCATCTTTTAAACATTCACACTTTCAATTGAATTAAGGGATCATCAATAATCTCTGGGGGGAAACATGAGAAAAACTCTTTCAGGTAATGTCAACGCCGTGAGAAATGATTTATCTAACTGTTACTGTAGCAGGTCTAACTGTTACTGTAGCACATCTGTTACTGTAGCACATCTAACTGTTACTGTAGCACAACTAACTGTTACTGTAGCACATCTAACTGTTACTGTAGCAGGTCTGTTACTGTAGCATATCTAACTGTTACTGTAGCACATCTGTTACTGTAGCACATCTAACTGTTATTGTAGCAGGTCTAACTGTTACTGTAGCACATCTAACTGTTATTGTAGCACATCTAACTGTTACTGTAGCATATCTAACTGTTATTGTAGCAGGCCTAACTGTTACTGTAGCACATCTCACTGTTACTGTAGCAGACCGAACTGTTACTGTAGCACATCTGTTACTGTAGCACATTTAACTGTTACTGTAGCACATCTGTTACTGTAGCACATCTAACTGTTACTGTAGCACATCTAACTGTTACTGTAGCAGGTCTGTTACTGTAGCATATCTAACTGTTACTGTAGCACATCTGTTACTGTAGCACATCTAACTGTTATTGTAGCAGGTCTAACTGTTACTGTAGCACATCTAACTGTTATTGTAGCACATCTAACTGTTACTGTAGCATATCTAACTGTTACTGTAGCACATCTAACTGTTACTGTAGCACTTCTAACTGTTACTGTAGCAGGTCTGTTACTGTAGCATATCTAACTGCTACTGTAGCACATCTAACTGTTACTGTAGCACATCTAACTGTTACTGTAGCAGGTCTGTTACTGTAGCATATCTAACTGTTACTGTAGCACATCTGTTACTGTAGCACATCTAACTGTTACTGTAGCACATCTGTTACTGTAGCACATCAAACTGTTACTGTAGCACATCTAACTGCTACTGTAGCACATCTAACTGTTACTGTAGCAGACCTAACTGTTACTGTTGCACATCTGTTACTGTAGCACATCTAACTGTTACTGTAGCACATCTAACTGTTACTGTAGCACATCTAACTGTTACTGTAGCAGGTCTGTTACTCTAGCATATCTAACTGTTACTGTAGCACATCTGTTACTGTAGCACATCTAACTGTTATTGTAGCAGGTCTAACTGTTACTGTAGCATATCTAACTGTTACTGTAGCACATCTAACTGTTACTGTAGCACATCTAACTGTTACTGTAGCATATCTAACTGTTACTGTAGCATATCTAACTGTTACTGTAGCACATCTAACTGTTACTGTAGCAAATCAAACTGTTACTGTAGCACATCTAACTGTTATTGTAGCACATCTAACTGTTACTGTAGCAGGTCTAACTGTTACTGTAGCACATCTAACTGTTACTGTAGCACATCTAACTGTTACTGTAGCACATCTAACTGTTATTGTAGCAGGCCTAACTGTTACTGTAGCACATCTAACTGTTACTGTAGCAGACCGAACTGTTACTGTAGCACATCTGTTACTGTAGCACATCTAACTGTTACTGTAGCACATCTGTTACTGTAGCACATCTAACTGTTACTGTAGCACATCTAACTGTTACTGTAGCAGGTCTGTTACTGTAGCATATCTAACTGTTACTGTAGCACATTTGTTACTGTAGCACATCTAACTGTTATTGTAGCAGGTCTAACTGTTACTGTAGCACATCTAACTGTTATTGTAGCACATCTAACTGGTACTGTAGCATATCTAACTGTTACTGTAGCACATCTAACTGTTACTGTAGCACTTCTAACTGTTACTGTAGCAGGTCTGTTACTGTAGCATATCTAACTGCTACTGTAGCACATCTAACTGTTACTGTAGCACATCTAACTGTTACTGTAGCAGGTCTGTTACTGTAGCATATCTAACTGTTACTGTAGCACATCTGTTACTGTAGCACATCTAACTGTTACTGTAGCACATCTGTTACTGTAGCACATCAAACTGTTACTGTAGCACATCTAACTGCTACTGTAGCACATCTAACTGTTACTGTAGCAGACCTAACTGTTACTGTTGCACATCTGTTACTGTAGCACATCTAACTGTTACTGTAGCACATCTAACTGTTACTGTAGCACATCTAACTGTTACTGTAGCAGGTCTGTTACTCTAGCATATCTAACTGTTACTGTAGCACATCTGTTACTGTAGCACATCTAACTGTTATTGTAGCAGGTCTAACTGTTACTGTAGCACATCTAACTGTTACTGTAGCACATCTAACTGTTACTGTAGCATATCTAACTGTTACTGTAGCACATCTAACTGTTACTGTAGCACTTCTAACTGTTACTGTAGCAGGTCTGTTACTGTAGCATATCTAACTGCTACTGTAGCACATCTAACTGTTACTGTAGCACATCTAACTGTTACTGTAGCAGGTCGTTTACTGTAGCATATCTAACTGTTACTGTAGCACATCTAACTGTTACTATAGCACATCTAACTGTTACTGTAGCACATCTAACTGTTACTGTAGCACATCTAACTGCTACTGTAGCACATCTAACTGTTACTGTAGCAGACCTAACTGTTACTGTAGCACATCTGTTACAGTAGCACATCTAACTGTTACTGTAGCACATCTAACTGTTACTGTAGCAGGTCTGTTACTGTAGCATATCTAACTGTTACTGTAGCACATCTGTTACTGTAGCACATCTAACTGTTATTGTAGCAGGTCTAACTGTTACTGTAGCACATCTAACTGTTATTGTAACAGGTCTAACTGTTACTGTAGCACATCTAACTGTTACTGTAGCACATCTAACTGTTACTGTAGCACATCTAACTGTTACTGTAGCACATCTAACTGCTGCTGTAGCAGGTCTGTTACTGTAGCATATCTAACTGTTATTGTAGCAGGTCTAACTGTTACTGTAGCAGGTCTAACTGTTACTGTAGCACATCTAACTGTTACTGTAGCACATCTAACTGTTACTGTAGCAGGTCTGTTACTGTAGCAGGTCTAACTGTTACTGTAGCACATCTAAACTGTTATTGTAGCAGGTCTAACTGTTACTCTAGCAGGTCTGTTACTGTATCACATCTAAACTGTTACTGTAGCACATCTAAACTGTTACTGTAGCAGGTCTGTTATTGTAGCAGGTCTAACTGTTACTGTAGCAGGCCTAACTGTGTTTCAGCTGATCAGTATTCCACTGAGTGTCTGTGGCCTTTAACCAGGGCAGTCCAAATGGAGTGATGCAGGGGGAAAGGCCATGGGAGGAGCTTGGGTGATGTTTTGGGGAGACTGGAAGGGCAACAGAGGGTTCTGAGATGGGATGGCTGTAGTTTCTGACTTGTGAAGACTGTAGAGAGGAGGTCATAGCTGGAGAGACTTGATGAGATGGGAGAGCTGTAGTTTCTGACTTGTGAAGACTGTAGAGAAGATGTCACAGCTGGAGAGACTGTTCTTGAGATGTTTTTGTCTCCCTTGGGTTGAAGTTGCGGTGCTTTGAAAATAAAACAGACAATAAAGCATCATTGTTCTTGTTTTTGTCCCAGAGTGGAGAGGTGGACTGCTGGCCCGTGTCCTGCCCACCAGTGGTGGACTGTGAGTTTACACAGGTGCCCGAGGGGCAGTGCTGCCCGCGCTGCGTCGCCGACCCCTGCCAGGCTGACACCGTCCGTAACGACATCACCAAGACGTGTGTGGACGAGAACGGACTGACGCGCTTCAGCGGAGCCGCCTGGACCAAACACAGAACAGAATGCACCCTCTGCCAGTGCAAGGTGAGACAGAGAGGATCATGGAAATATACACACACAGACAGTGGGAGACAGACACACACTGATATACTGTATGCACTCACACATACTGATGAATGGACTTATACAGACAGACAGATACACCGACACACATTTACACACACAGTGGGAGCCTGACACACACACACACACATTTACACACACAGTGGGAGTCTGACACACACACATACATTTACACACACAGTGGGAGCCTGACACACGCACACACATTTACACGCACAGTGGGAGCCTGACAGAGACAGACACTTCCAGAAAGGGGTGTAGGTGAACAACTCCCTTTCAGACAGGAACAACAACCTACTTCAGTTGAATAACAAACAATCTTCCTTTTTAGACATGAGTGCTAAATGATTGAGGAAGCACACACACGCACGCACACACACACACACACACACACACACACACACACACACACACACACACACACACACACACACACACACACACACACACACAAACACACACACAAGGATAGAAGAACCAACACACACAGACACACACACAATGAGTTGCCAGGTGCAAGGTATTTGACCCTCCTTTGCGTTCTCTCTCTGTCTGTGTTGGAGGAACTAGCTAGAGACATAGAACGTCCAAGGCCTTTCAGACAGGAACAACAACCTGAGTCAGTTGAATAACAACTCCTTTTTAGACAGGAGTGCTGAATGACTAAGGAAGCACACACACACATTATGTTCTTCTATCCTTGTGGGGACTTCTGGGGATTTTAGGTCCCCACAAGGATAGAAGAACATAATGTGTGTGTGTGCTTCCTTAGTCATTCAGCACTCCTGTCTAAAAAGGAGTTGTTATTCAACCAACCAACCCCCCACAAACAAATGCACACACACACATCACATGCACTCACACACACACACACATCACATCACACACGCACACACAATGCAGACATTGCAATTGAATGCTCCTTGCTTTGAGTGACAGCTTCTCTTCCCTTTCTTTCTCTCTCTCTCTCTTTCTAGAACGGACATGTCTGTTGTTCAGTGGACCCCCTGTGCCTTTAGTCTGGCTAGGACAGAAAGATAGTGAGAGAGAGCTCTACAGGCATCTATCTATGTACAGTCTCACCTTTAATAAGAACTGAAACCCCTTCCCCCAACCCTTCAACATCTTTATACCAAATACCACCTAAACCAACCGTTCCAAGTGGATGGATGGCCTGCCAGCCCAACTCCAACCCTTGGTACCCATCGACAGACTATTGGATGGTAACATGTTGTGAAATAAAGTAATTTCTTCTGATTGTGTAAAGAAACCTAAAGAAGTAGCTGTATTCAGTGTTCACCCTTTCTGCCCGTCTTTCATTTTGTGAAGGAAAAGGACCTTGGTATTTGTGAAGTAATGTTCTGGACTTTCTCCACTTCTTTTCTGTGTACATTCAGTGTGGTTGTTTGGTTCTGTATTATGGACTTCTGTTTGTTCGTTCAGGGTTTTATTGGATTTATTTGATGGCTTGGTATCGTGTATTGATGAATAAAGATGTCCATTAAAAAGGGGGACTGGTTTTCCGTCTCTGTATGCCATGTCGGTTTGTTTTATAATTCCACTCCTTCCCTATGGAGCTGAGCTGAGGGGGAGGCTGCCATAAAAAGCTCTATGAGTGTAATATGCGTATCACTGCATGTCACGTGCCGCTACAAACTGATCCACGTGCTGTTTACTTAACGCTGTTATTAACTCTCTTTCTTTCCATCACATATTTTCTCTCCATAACCCCTGGTTCTCTCTCTCTCTCTCTCTCTCTCTCTCTCTCTCTCTCTCTCTCTCTCTCTCTCTCTCTTTCTATCTATCTCTCTTTCTTTCTCTCTCTCTCTTTCTCCCTCTCTCTCATAAGTTATCTATGTACAGTAGATCTGAATCCCATCTTGGAGTAAGTCCATATGTGTGAAATATCTCAGTACCAGCCACCATAGACTAGGCTGGGATACGCTGGCCCACTTTTATCTCTCCTCCTCCCTGGTGACCATTTGTTGGTTTAACTCTCTAATCCACAACAGTATTATTGTGGATAAACGGCAGAAATGATTGAATCCTCCAGTGCTGAACAGTATCAAGCCTGGTCCGTATGCGTCAGCTTTGTCACCCTCCTCCCCAACATCATTACTTTTCTAAGGCCATTAAGACTGTAGTCATGGCTCTTGTGCAGATTATAGCTCTGGCTAACGCTAACCTCTGTTAGCATCTGCTATGGCTTTCTGATTCCCAATCTTACTGTACTATGATCCAGGCCCATAGACCCAAAGCCGCTTTAGAGACCAGCCTTTGTTACCCTCCGCCTGGGTATGAAACAGACAACGTTCTGACTTCAGAACTGTATGTTGTGATTTCATCAGAAGATGTATTCAACGTAATTGCCCTTTTCTGCCACACGCTAGATTGCATTGTATTAATTAACCAGGTCAGACTGAGAACACATTCTCATGTACAGCAACAACCTGGGGAAGTTACAGGGGAGAGGAGGGGGATGAATTGGTGATGATTAGGTGACCGTGATGGTATGAGGGCCAGATTAGGAATTTAGCCAGAACACCGGGGTTAACACCCCTACTCTTACGATAAGTGCCATGGGAACTTTAGTGACCACAGAGAGTCAGGACACCTGTTTAACGTCCCATCCGAAAGACAGCACCCTGTGATTGTCCCCTTCACTGCCCTGGGGCATTGGGATATTTTTTTTTTAGACCAGAGGAAAGAGGGCTTCCTATTGACCCTCCTACACCACCTCCAGCAGCATCTGGTCTCCCATCCAGGGACTGACCAGGACTGATCAGAGCCAAGCCAGCAGTGGGATACAGGGTGGTATGCTGCTGGCTTAAATCTGAAGTCAAGTTTAGTTTCTACCAAACGTGGGGTGGTGGCATATTACACCTCCCACTGAGGAGTACTGGCACTGACTGACTGTGTGTGTGTGCGTGTGCGCGCACATGCATGTGTGTGTGTGTTCTTTGTAGGGTGGTGTATAGGGCAGTGGTGGTCGATGCCGTTTAAGATGAGTGAGGATGGGTTTTTTTATTTTTATGAGCATGGCCTTATTTCTATTACAATATATTGGATGTCATTCATATTCCATTCACCCAGTTAGTTCAATGTAACAGCAATAGGTTTAGGCTATTACATGATACTCTAATATTCCCTAAAGCCAAATTCAGGTATGTTTATTGCTGTTTTGTTCCATTTGCGAAATGTTTTTCAACAGAATCGGTGGAATGAATACACAACCCTGATCACATGTCAACACAGTTCCCTTTCATAGCAGCCACGTTGTATTCCTTCTCACACCTACGCACTCTCCTCCTGTCACCTTTTCCCTTTGCTTGTGGAATTCAATGCACAACATCAGCTGTTTGTGATCAGGTGAACAAAAACATATTATCCAAAGTAACGTCATAGTCAACATAGTTAATAGAACTAAAGTGTTAGTAAACCCACTACAGTCATGCAGTAACGTTACAGTGTACAGTCAGTAAGCAGTTACACTGGTGGGCCCCGGTGGCAATAAATTAGTCAAACCAAAAGCTTACCTTGATTTGGAAGAGTTGGATAGTCATAGCCAGCTAGCTAACATAGCATCCCTCTGTTTGAGCAGAGTGTTTGAGTAGGCTAAACTAGCAAGCTGCATTTGTTAACTAAGTAAGTGAAACTGAAAGTTGAAAAAAAATAATGGAATCTCTCTCAATCTCTCTTTTGCTTCTCCTTCATTTTGGAATAAATACATGTTTTCAAAACTGTTCAACTATATTATTTCTCTCTCTTTGAGTCAACTACTCACCACATGTTATCCACTGCAGTGCTAGCTAGCTGTAGCTTCTACTTTCAGTACTAGATTCATTCTCTGATATTTTGATTGGGTGGACAACATGTCAGTTCATGCTGGAAGAGCTCTGACGTCCTCAGCAAGTTTTCATAATTACTGTGTAAGTCTATGGAAGGGGGTGAGAACCACGAGCCTCCTAGGTTTTGTATTGAAGTCAATGTAGCCAGAGGAGGACAGAAGCTAGCTGTCTTCTGGCTACACCATGGTGCTACCCTACAGAGTGCTGTTGAGGCTACTGTAGACCTTCATTGCAAAATTGTGTGTTTTAATCGATTATTTGGGGATGTGATTATATTTTGTATAGTTTTATCTAAAAAAGGATTGCCATTTAAAAATATTTTTTATGAAATTCACTGAGGAGGATGGTCCTCCACTTCCTCCTCTGAGGAGCCTCCACTGGTGTAGGGATTTGGATTTGGCACGGGTCTCTAACTGGCATTACATGGAGTGGTTGGTATAGTGATAGCTCATCCATGCTGGTGGCGTGTTGCCAGCGGCACCAAAGCACCGTCTCAGTGAGAGGAGTGGTACCACCAGCTGGTGGCTAAGTGTCCCAAATTTCCATGGCAGTGGAAGAGAGAGAAGAGCCCACTCTGGCACGGCACGGCACACTACACACACACACACACACACACACACACACACACACACACACACACACACACAGACAGATGCCGCTGGGCCACAAGCCTCTCCCTACGTCAGAAAGCATTGGTGGTGTGTAGAGTGCTGATCCTGCTTTATTTATAGAATGTTGAGTAATTTGTCATGATGCTCTCCCTGTTTACCGTCGAGAGTGGAAGGGGGAGGAAGGGAGGGAGGGAGGGAGAGGATGAGAACATTCCCGTTGAGAGACTGTTAGATGTCTTTTTAGATGTCAGAGATGATTGCTTTTGCCATTTGATGGTATTTATTGCGTTCTATTGCGTCTCATGTGTGATAACTGTATCCTTTGAAAAGATTGTGTTTGAAGTTGCTGCTTGTGCTGTGTAGTTTCACACATCCCTGTGTAGTATCACCCATCCCTGTGTAGTATCATCCATCCCTGTGTAGTATCATCCATCCCTGTGTAGTATCATCCATCCCTGTGTAGTATCACCCATCCCTGTGTACAATCACCCATTCCTGTGTAGTATCATCCATCCCTGTGTAGTATCATCCATCCGTGTGTACAATCACCCATTCCTGTGTAGTATCATCCATCCCTGTGTAGTATCACCCATCCCTGTGTAGTATCACCCGTCCCTGTGTAGTATCATCCATCCCGGTGTAGTATCATCCATCCCGGTGTAGTATCACCCATTCCTGTGTAGTATCACCCATCCCTGTGTAGTGACATCCATCCCTGTGTAGTATCACCCATCCCTGTGTAGTATCACCCGTCCCTGTGTAGTATCACCCGTCCCTGTGTAGTGACATCCATCCCTGTGTAGTATCACCCATCCCTGTGTAGTGACATCCATCCCTGTGTAGTATCACCCGTCCCTGTGTAGTATCACCCGTCCCTGTGTAGTATCATCCATCCATGTGCAGTATCACCCATCCTTGTTCAGTTTCATCATACAAAAATGATATTCAACTTGCATTTCTGTCTTCCTGTTTTTCTGTAATGTTTGACTCCCCGTGCAGGACAGACAGACAGTTCTTCCGTTCTCATCTCATAGCGTTGTCTCTCCTTGGACGCCTCAACCCACAGGGCTGTCAGAGAGAGAGAGGAGACTGTGATCTATGTAGTTTCAAATAGAAATCATGTCCTGTTTGATATTGTGTGAGTGGGGCTGGGTGAAGCTGTGGGTGAGTGGGGGAAGTGGGGCCTCTGTGTTCCGATTCCTCAGTCCACACAGTGGCTCTGAAGTTATTATTCTGACCTCAGTTCATGTACTTTTATGCAGCAATACAGAGCCTCAAGAACCCAGGATTCTTCAATGTGTTGCCTTCATCATAATAATTTTGGATATAAATAATTGATAAAATACTGCTGAGTTTGGACCTCAAGTTAAACAACACAAGAATATACAGGTTCTTTACCCATCCCTGTGTAGTATCATCCATCCCTGTGTAGTATCATCCATCCCTGTGTAGTATCACCCATCCCTGTGTAGTATCACCCATCCCTGTGTAGTATCATCCATCCCTGTGTACAATCACCCATTCCTGTGTAGTATCATCCATCCCTGTGTAGTATCATCCATCCGTGTGTACAATCACCCATTCCTGTGTAGTATCATCCATCCCTGTGTAGTATCATCCATCCCTGTGTAGTATCACCCATCCCTGTGTAGTATCACCCGTCCCTGTGTAGTATCATCCATCCCGGTGTAGTATCATCCATCCCGGTGTAGTATCACCCATTCCTGTGTAGTATCACCCATCCCTGTGTAGTGACATCCATCCCTGTGTAGTATCACCCATCCCTGTGTAGTATCACCCGTCCCTGTGTAGTGACATCCATCCCTGTGTAGTATCACCCATCCCTGTGTAGTGACATCCATCCCTGTGTAGTATCACCCGTCCCTGTGTAGTATCACCCGTCCCTGTGTAGTATCACCCATCCCTGTGTAGTGACATCCATCCCTGTGTAGTATCACCCGTCCCTGTGTAGTATCACCCGTCCCTGTGTAGTATCATCCATCCCTGTGCAGTATCACCCATCCTTGTTCAGTTTCATCATACAAAAATGATATTCAACTTGCATTTCTGTCTTCCTGTTTTTCTGTAATGTTTGACTCCCCGTGCAGGACAGACAGACAGTTCTTCCGTTCTCATCTCATAGCGTTGTCTCTCCTTGGACGCCTCAACCCACAGGGCTGTCAGAGAGAGAGAGGAGACTGTGATCTATGTAGATTCAAATAGAAATCATGTCCCGTTTGATATTGTGTGAGTGGGGCTGGGTGAAGCTGTGGGTGAGTGGGGGAAGTGGGGCCTCTGTGTTCCGATTCCTCAGTCCACACAGTGGCTCTGAAGTTATTATTCTGACCTCAGTTCATGTACTTTTATGCAGCAATACAGAGCCTCAAGAACCCAGGATTCTTCAATGTGTTGCCTTCATCATAATAATTGTGGATATAAATAATTGATAAAATACTGCTGAGTTTGGACCTCAAGTTAAACAACACAAGAATATACAGGTTCTTTACCCATCCCTGTGTAGTATCATCCATCCCTGTGTAGTATCATCCATCCCTGTGTAGTATCACCCATCCCTGTGTAGTATCACCCATCCCTGTGTAGTATCATCCATCCCTGTGTACAATCACCCATTCCTGTGTAGTATCATCCATCCCTGTGTAGTATCATCCATCCCTGTGTAGTATCATCCATCCGTGTGTACAATCACCCATTCCTGTGTAGTATCATCCATCCCTGTGTAGTATCATCCATCCCTGTGTAGTATCACCCATCCCTGTGTAGTATCACCCGTCCCTGTGTAGTATCATCCATCCCGGTGTAGTATCATCCATCCCGGTGTAGTATCACCCAGTCCTGTGTAGTATCACCCATCCCTGTGTAGTGACATCCATCCCTGTGTAGTATCACCCATCCCTGTGTAGTATCACCCGTCCCTGTGTAGTATCACCCGTCCCTGTGTAGTGACATCCATCCCTGTGTAGTATCACCCATCCCTGTGTAGTGACATCCATCCCTGTGTAGTATCACCCGTCCCTGTGTAGTATCACCCGTCCCTGTGTAGTATCATCCATCCCTGTGCAGTATCACCCATCCTTGTTCAGTTTCATCATACAAAAATGATATTCAACTTGCATTTCTGTCTTCCTGTTTTTCTGTAATGTTTGACTCCCCGTGCAGGACAGACAGACAGTTCTTCCGTTCTCATCTCATAGCGTTGTCTCTCCTTGGACGCCTCAACCCACAGGGCTGTCAGAGAGAGAGAGGAGACTGTGATCTATGTAGATTCAAATAGAAATCATGTCCCGTTTGATATTGTGTGAGTGGGGCTGGGTGAAGCTGTGGGTGAGTGGGGGAAGTGGGGCCTCTGTGTTCCGATTCCTCAGTCCACACAGTGGCTCTGAAGTTATTATTCTGACCTCAGTTCATGTACTTTTATGCAGCAATACAGAGCCTCAAGAACCCAGGATTCTTCAATGTGTTGCCTTCATCATAATAATTTTGGATATAAATAATTGATAAAATACTGCTGAGTTTGGACCTCAAGTTAAACAACACAAGAATATACAGGTTCTTTACCCATCTTTTCCACTCCCTCTGTCTATTCACAGACTTGTACATTTAATCACATCTTTATATCTGAATATTATTTATTCCTCTCAAACTGTTGATCCAGTAGTTCTGTCATTAACGGTAAAATAAAAATCTATATCTCATTATGCTGTCTTAGGCTATGAGATGGACCCATTCTGCTGTCTTAGGCTATGAGATGGACCCATTCTGCTGTCTTAGGCTATGAGATGGACCCATTCTGCTGTCGTAGGCTATGAGATGGACCCATTCTGCTGCCTTAGGCTATGAGATGGACCCATTCTGCTGTCTTAGGCTATGAGATGGACTCATTCTGCTGTCTTAGGCTATGAGATGAACCCATTCTGCTGCCTTAGGCTTTGAGATGGACTCATTCTGCTGTCTTAGGCTATGAGATGGACTCATTCTGCTGTCTTAGGCTATGAGATGGACTCATTCTGCTGTCTTAGGCTATGAGATGGACTCATTCTGAAGTCTTAGGCTATGAGATGAACCCATTCTGCTGTCTTAGGCTTTGAGATGGACTCATTCTGCTGTCTTAGGCTATGAGATGGACCCATTCTGCTGTCTTAGGCTATGATATGGACCCATTCTGCTGCCTTAGGCTATGAGATGGACCCATTCAGCTGTCTTAGGCTATGAGATGGACCCATTCTGCTGACTTAGGCTATGAGATGGACCCATTCTGCTGTCTTAGGCTATGAGATGGACCCATTCTGCTGTCTTAGGCTATGAGATGGACCCATTCTGCTGTCTTAGGCTATGAGATGGACCCATTCTGCTGCCTTAGGCTATGAGATGGACCCATTCTGCTGCCTTAGGCTATGATATGAACCCATTCTGCCTTAGGCTATGAGATGAACCCATTCTGCTTCCTTAGGCTATGATATGAACCCATTCTGCTGCCTTAGGCTATGAGATGGACTCATTCTGCTGTTTTAGGCTATGATATGAACCCATTCTGCTTTCTTAGGCTATGAGATGGACTCATTCTGCTGTCTTAGGCTATGAGATGAACCCATTCTGCTGTCTTAGGCTATGAGATGGACCCATTCTGCTGCCTTAGGCTATGAGATGGACTCATTCTGCTAACTTAGGCTATGAGATGGACTCATTCTGCTGTCTTAGGCTATGAGATGAACTCATTCTGCTGCCTTAGGCTATGAGATGGACTCATTCTGCTGCCTTTGGCTATGAGATGGACTCATTCTGCTGTCTTAGGCTATGATATGAACCCATTCTGCCTTAGGCTATGAGATGAACCCATTCTGCTTCCTTAGGCTATGATATGAACCCATTCTGCTGCCTTAGGCTATGAGATGGACTCATTCTGCTGTTTTAGGCTATGATATGAACCCATTCTGCTTTCTTAGGCTATGAGATGGACTCATTCTGCTGTCTTAGGCTATGAGATGGACTCATTCTGCTGTCTTAGTCTATGAGATGGACCCAGAGAGCAGATAGAGATACACTGAAATGATGAAGCCTAGTTCACCATGCACACCCTCAAGCCTAGTTTCCCAAGCACACCCTCAAGCCAAGTTTCCCAATCACACCCTCAATGGGTGGCAGGGTAGCCTAGTGGTTAGAGCATTGGACTAGTAACCGAAAGGTTGCGAGTTCAATTCCCCGAGCTGACAAGGTACAAATATGGGTCCATATGGGTCCATCTCAAATATGTCGTTCTGCCCCTGAACAGGCAGTTAACCCACTGTTCCTAGGCTGTCATTGAAAATAAGAATTTGTTCTTAACTGACTTGACTAGTAAAAAAAAAGCCTAGTTTCCCCATGCACACCTTTAAGCCTAGATTCCCCACACACACCCTCAAGCCTAGTTTCCCCACGCACACCCTCAAGCCTAGTTTCCCCATGCACACCTTCAAGCCTAGTTTCCCCACACATCAAGCCTAGTTTCCCCATGCACACTCTCAAGCCTAGTTTCACCACATAACTATATGAGAGAGATGTAACATACTTCAGCCTATATATACCCCAATTGTGATTCAGGAGATACAGAAATGATGAAGCTGTTGTAAAGGGGAACTGAATAAGTGCTTTATAGAAGAAAGGTGCTTCAGACAAGATGAAGGACATGGAAGAACATCTAAGACATGGAAGGACATGGAAGAACATCTAAGTAATGGAAAGACATTTAAGACATGGAAAGACATTTAAGACATGGAAGGACATGGAAGAACATCTAAGTAATGGAAAGACATTTAAGACATGGAAGGACATCTAAGACATGGAAGAACATCTAACTTCCAGCCTTACAATCTCTCTACAGTCTCAATCTCTCTACAGTCTCATTTTCTAAATATCTCTAGTCTCATTTTCTCAATCTCTCTACAGTCTTAGTTTCTCAATCTCTCTACAGTCTTAGTTTCTCAATCTCTCTACAGTCTCATCTACAGACAGTAGGAAATAGGCCAGCTGTAATATACCAATACGCTTGACATTTGGGAAGTTCAGGGGTTATTATCTTACACAGTGTGTGTGTGTGTGTGTGTGTGTGCGTGTGCATGTGTGTGTGTGTGCATGTGTGTGCGCATTTATGAGACAGTGTGGAAATGTAAAGACCAGGAAATGTCTGTTTGCCTTCACAGATTTCAATAACACTGCTGCACACTTGAATGAGAAAATACCACCCTAATACCCTACTTCCCTGCTACCATAATACCCTGCTATCCATCTACCATAATACCCTGTTGTCCTGCTATCCTGCTACCCTAATACCCTGCCACCCTGCTACCCTAATACCCTGCCACCCTGCTACCCAAATAGCCTGCCACCCTGCTACCCTAATACCCTTCCACCCTAATACCCTGCCACCCTGCTACCCTAAAACCCTGCCACCCTTCTACCCTAATACCCTGCTACCCTAACACCCTGCTACCCTAATACCCTGCTACCCTGCTACCCTAATACCCTGCTACCCTGCTACCATAATACCCTGCTACCCATCTACCATAATACCCTGTTGTCCTGCTATCCTGCTACCCTAATACCCTGCCACCCTGCTACCCTAATACCCTGCCACCCTGCTACCCTAATACCCTGCCACCCTGCTACCCTAATACCCTGCCACCCTGCTACCCAAATAGCCTGCCACCCTGCTACCCTAATACCCTTCCACCCTAATACCCTGCCAACCTGCTACCCTAATACCCTGCCACCCCGCTACCCTAACACCCTGCTACCCTAATACCCTGCCACCCTTCTACCCTAATACCCTGCTACCCTAACACCCTGCTACCCTAATACCCTGCTACCCTGCTACCATAATACCCTGCTACCCATCTACCATAATACCCTGTTGTCCTGCTATCCTGCTACCCAAATACCCTGCCACCCTGCTACCCTAATACCCTGCCACCCTGCTACCCTAATACCCTGCCACCCTGCTACCCTAATACCCTGCCACCCTGCTACCCAAATAGCCTGCCACCCTGCTACCCTAATACCCTTCCACCCTAATACCCTGCCACCATGCTACCCTAATACCCTGCCACCCCGCTACCCTAACACCATGCTACCCTGCTACCCTAACACCATGCTACCCTGCTACCCTAACACCATGCTACCCTGCTACCCTAATACCCTGCCACCCTTCTACCCTAATACCCTGCTACCCTAACACCCTGCTACCCTAATACCCTGCTACCCTAATACCCTGCTACCCTAATACCCTGCTACACTCTCCACACACTCTCCATCTCTCTCTCCCTTTATCTCTTTATAGCAGGCGGCAGGTAGCCTAGCGGTTAAGAGCGTTGGGCCAGTAACCGAAAGGTGAAAAATCTGTCAATGTGCCCTTGAGCAAGGCATTTAACCCTAACTGTTCCTGTAAGTCGCTTTGGTTAAGCTGCTAAGTGACTAAAATGTCAATGTAAAATCTTTCTCAAAACTAAGTAATTTGTTACAATGGAGAGGCAGCACTTGAGGAAGTCATCACTAATGACAAACTAAATCAATAAGTCAAGCCCAACGAGTGGAAAAGAGAGGGAGCCCTTGTAAATCTCCCATGCAGAGACAGAAGCTCGGAAAACAAGTGCTCTGCTGCTCATTGATTGCTTCTCCAAATTAAAATGTTCGTAATTTATGCGGACGACATGTCGAGGCGGGATATTTAGTGCTATTGAGTAAACAGACAGTGGGAAGGTTAATTAATCTGGAGAGAAGGGGAGGGCAGAGGGAAGGGGGTAGAGAAAAGGAGAGAGACAGCATTCCTAATGCTCTCTGAGCTGTCAGGATAGAGAAGGGGGGCAAAAGAGAGATGGCTAGGAAAAACTCCCTAGAAAAATTCCCTAGGAAGAAACCAAGAAAGAAACCAGGCTCTGAGGGCTGGCCAGTCCTCTTCTGGCTGTTCTTCAAACGTTCATAGATGACCAGCAAGGTGAAATAATAATCACAGTGGTTGTAGATAGTTCAACAGGTCAGTACCTCAGAAATAAATGTCAGTTGGCTTTTCATAGCCGAGCATTTTAGAGGTTGAGACAGCAGGTGCAGTAGAAAGGGAGAGAGAGAGAGAGAGAGAGAGAGTCGAAAACAGCAGGTCCGGGACAAGGTAGCATGTCCGGTGAACAGGTCAAGGTTTCATAGGTTTCATAGGAATAACAGTTGAAACTGGAGCAACACAACCAGGTGGACTACAGACAGCCAGGAGTCATCAGGCCAGGAATCCTGAGGCATGGTCCTCCAGGAGGGGAAGGAGAGAGTGAAAGAGAGAGATTAGAGCATACTTAAATTCACACAGGACACCAGATAAGAATTACACCAGATATAACAGACTGACCCTAGCCCCCCGGCACATGGACTATTGCAGCATAGATACTGGAGGCTGAGTTACTCTCGGGGTGAAAACCTGAGGTAAAGGCTGATCGAGACCCCCAGAAGTTCCATAAACGCCCTCCAAACCCTGGACGTGAACTGGGAACCCCGATCAGAAACTATGTCCTCAGGCACCCCGTAGTGCCGGAAGACATGGGTGAACAGGGCCTCCGCAGTCTGTAGGGCCGTAGGGAGACCGGGCAAAGGAATGAGGCAACAGGACTTAGAAAACCGATCCACAACGACCAGGATTGTGGTGTTTCCCTGTGACGGCGGAAGATCCATCAGGAAATCCACAGACAGGTGTGACCATGGCCGTTGTGGAACGGGTAGGGGTTGTAATTTCCCTCTGGGCAGTGGGCGCACACCGAGCAGGAGGAAACATAAACCCTCACGTCCTTAGCTAAGGTGGGCCACCAGTACTTCACACTAAGGCAGCGCACTGTCCGACCGATGCCAGGATGACCAGAGGAGGGTGACGTGTGGGCCCAATAGATCAGACGGTCGCGGACAGCAGACGGAACGTACAGACGTCCAGCTAGACACAGAATGGGAGTGGGCTCTGTACGTAACGCCTGCTCTATGTCCGTGTCCAGCTCCCACACCACCGGTGCCACCAGGCAAGAGGTCGGAAGTATGGGAGTGGGATCTATGGCCCGCTCCTTTGTGTCATACATCCGGGACAGTGCGTCTGCTTTAGCGTTCTGGGAACCTGGTCTGTAGGAAAGGGTGAAAACAAAACGGGTGAAAAACATGGCCCACCTTCCCTGGCGAGGGTTCAGTCTCCTCGCCGCAACGGATGTACTCCAGATTACGGTGGTCAGGCCAGATGTCACGCCCTGACCTGTGTGAGCCTGTTTATGTCTCATTTTAGTTTGGTCAGGGTGTGAGTTGGGGTGGGCATTCTATGTTCCTTTTTTGTATTTCTTTGTTTTTGGCCGGGTATGGCTCTCAATCAGGGACAGCTGTCTATCGTTGTCTCTGATTGAGAACCATACTTAAGTAGTCCTTTTTCCCTCCTGTGTTTGTGGGAAGTTGACTTTGTTTTGTGTGTATGTGCTGTTGGTGCTACACCGTATAATCTTTGTTCATTGTTTTTGTTTCGGTGAGTTAGACGAATAAACATGTTTTTCTCAACCCGGCACGCTGCACCTTGGTCCGTCATTGAAGATTGTGACACCAGATGACAAAATGGTGTTTAGCATCCTCAAGCCAGTGTCTCCACGCCTTCAGAGCCTTTACGACAGCCAACAACTCCCGGTCCCCCACATCAAAGTTTCACTCCGCCGGGCTGAGCTTCTTCGAAAAGAAGGCACAGGGGCGGAGTTTTGGTGGCGTAGCCGAGCGCTGAGACAGCACTGCTCCTATCCCAGCCTCGGACGTGTCCACCTCAACTATGAATGCCAAAGAGGGATCCGGATGAGCCAGCACGGGAGCCGAGATGACTAAAAGATGACTAAAAGACCTGTCCGCCTCAGCTGACCACTGCAGTCACACCGGCCCCCCCTTCAGCAGTGAAGTAATAGGAGCCTCTACCTGACCAAAGCCCCGGTAGTTGGCAAACCCTAAGAACCGCTGCACCTTTACCGTGGTTGGAGTTGGCCAATTACACACGGCTGAAATGCGGTCATTATCCATCTCCACCCCTGACATGGAAATGCTGTACCCTAGGAAAGAGACGGACTGCTGGAAGAACAGACATTTCTCAGCCTTGACGTACAGGTCATGCTCCAACAGTCTACCCAGCACCTTGCACACCAGGGACACATGCTCGGCGCGTGTAGCGGAGTATATCAGAATGTTGTCGATATACACCACTGCACCCTGCCCGTGCAGGTCCTGGAAAATCTTGTCTACAAATGCCTGGAAGACTGATGGAGCATTCATCAAACCGTACGGCATGACGAGATACTCGTAGTGCCCTGAGGTGGTACTAAATGCTGTCTTCCACTCGTCCCCCTCCCGGATACGCACCAGATTGTATGCACTCCTGAGATCCAATTTGGTGAAGAAGCGTGCTCCGGGCATTGACTCGATCGCACTGGCTATGAGAGGCAGCGGGTAGCTGTACCTCACAGTGATCTGATTGATACCTCAATAGTCAATACACGGGCGCAGACCTCCATCCTTCTTCTTCACAAAAAAGAAACTCGAGGAGGCAGGTGAAGTGGAGGGCCGAATGTATCCCTGTCCCAGAGATTCGGAAACATATGTCTCCATAGCTGCCGTCTCCTCCTGTGACAGAGGATACACGTGACTCCTGGGAAGTGCTGCATCTACCAGGAGATTTATCACACAATCCCCCCGTCGATTGGCATGTTCTGAGGGGATGTGCACGGTGGAGACCTGTCTGGACTCTCCACTGTAGTCGCACCGATGGAAACCCCTACACACCTCCCCGAGCACTTTCGTGACCATCCCTTTAGAGCAACTCTGTTGCCACGAAATAGTGGGGTCATGATAGGCCAACCAGGGTAGACCCAGCACCACGGGAAAAGCAGGAGAATCAATGAGGTAGAGACTAATCTTCTCCTCATGACCCCCCTGCGTCACCATACTTAGTGGAGCTGTAACCTCCCTAATCAGCCCTGACCCTGATGGTCGACTATCTAAGGCATGCACAGGGAAGGGCATATCAACAGACACAATGGGGATCCCTAAACTATGGGCAAATTAACGGTCAATAAAGTTCCCAGCTGCGCCTGAATCGACGAGCGCCTTATGCTGGGAACGCGGGGGCTCTGGGCGAGTCTGGTGCCTACTCACCTGGGATGACACGATAGTGCCCTGCCTGCTGCCTCGACTCCCTGAGGTACCCCCCCGGCACCGGCCACATAAGGTGCAGGGAGTGGCCCCTCCTCCGGCCCCCCTAAGCGCAGTCCCTCCTAGCTCCATAGGTGTTGGTTCAGAGGTGTTGGGGGATGGAACTAACAGGCCTTGATCCGGACGTCCACGGGTGGCCAGCAGGGTATTCAGCCTGATGGACATATCCACCAGCTGGTCGAAGGATAGGGTGGTGTCCCTGCAGGCCAGATCCCGTCGGACGTCCTCGCGCAGACTGCATCTGTAATGGACGATCAGGGCTCTGTCATTCCATCCCGCTCCGGCGGCCAGGGTGCGGAACTCCAGAGAAAAGTCCTGTGCGCTCCTCGTGCCCTGCCTGAGGTGGAAAAGGCTTTCACCCGCCGCTCTACCCTCAGGTGGATGGTCAAACACTGTCCTGAAGCGACGGGTGAACTCCTCATAGTGGTCCAACGCTGCTCTGTCCTCCCCCCCATACGGCGTTGGCCCACTCCAGGGTATTCCCAGACAAGCAGGTGACGAGGGCGGACACGCTCTCGCGTCCCGAGGGAGCCGGGTGAGCGGTTGCCAGGTAGAGCTCTAGTTGGAGTAGGAACCCCTGGCACCCAGCAGCCGTTCCATCATATGCCCTCGGGAGTGCGAGCCGAATCCCACTGGGTCCAGGTGAAGGAGGTGTGGACAGCTGTGTGGGTTGTGGAGTGGGAGGTTGAGATGCTGGTGGAGGCGCTGGAAAACCTCTCTCCCATCGCTCCAGATTATGCAGCACGCGATCCATGGCTGTGCCGAGCTGTTGCAACATGGTCGCGTGCTGCTGGATGCGCTCCTCAATAGGCAAAGGAAGGCTGTGTTCTCCTGCTGACTTCATTATTGGTGCGTGTTTCTGTCAGAAGTCTCTGTGTAGCAGGTAGGCAGAGTCAGGCGCAGGACAACGGAGATGAGTAAATCCCATATCTTTACTCAAATTACAAACTACCAAAAATAGTTTGTAAAATCCAAGCTCACAATAAAAAGAACATCTAACATATAACAAACACGCACAAAACTATGAGGGAAACAGAGGGTTTAAATAAGGAACAAATAATTAAGTGATTGGAAACCAGGTGTGTATAATGAATACAAAAACATAGAAAATGAAAAGTAGATCAGAGGTAGCTAGAAAAATGGTGATGTCGACCGCCGAAAGCCGCCCGAACAAGGAGAGGGACCAACTTCGGCTGAAGTCTGACACTGAGACAGGGGGGGTCGGGGGACACTGTGGTTGAGTCACTGATGTGATCTTCCTGTCCGGTTTTGCGCGCCCTGGGGCTCATGCGGTGGAGGAGATCTTCGAGTGCTGTACTCAGCCTTGTCTCAGGGTAGTAAATTGGTAATCTGTGGATATCCCTCTAGTGGTGTGGGAGCTGCTAGCACTGGAGTAATATGATAACATTTTGGGGTTCTAGTCAAGATTCTAGCAGCCGTGTTTAGACCCAACTGAAGTTTATTTAGTGCTTTATCCAGGTAGCCGGAGAGTAGAGCATTGCAGGAGTCTAATCTAGAAGTGACAAAAGCATGGATTTGCGTTTCTGCATCATTTTAGGACAAAATGTTTCTGATTTTTGCAATGTTATGAAGATGGAAAAAAGCTGCCCTTGAAGTATTTTTGATATGTTCGTCAAAAGAGAGATCAGGGTCCAGAGTAACGCCGATATCCTTCACAGTTTTATCTGAGACGACTATACAACCATCAGATCCAACAGCAGATCTCTTTGTTTCTTGGGACCTAGAACTAGCATCTCTGTTTTGTCAGAGTTTAAAAGTAAAACATTTGCCTCCATCCACTTCCTTATGTTTAAAACACATGCATCCGGGGTAGGCAATTTTGGGGCTTCACAATGTTTCACTGAAATGTACAGCTGTGTGTCATCCGCATAGCAGTGAAAGTTGACATTGTGTTCCCGAATGACATCTCCAAGAGGTAGAATATATAGTGAAAACAATAGCGGTCCTGAAACGGAACCTTGAGGAACATTGAAACGTGCAATTGATTTGTCAGAGGACAAACCATCCACAGGGACAAACTGATATATTTCCGACAGATAAGATATAAACCAGGCCAGAACTTGTCCGTGTAGACCAATTAAGGTTTCCAATCTCTCCAAAAGAATGTGGTGATCGATGGTGTCAAAAGTAGCACTAAGGTCTAGGAGCACGAGGACAGATGCAGAGCCTTGGTCTGACGTCATTAAAAAGTAATTTACCACCATCACGAGTGCAGTCTCAGTACTGTGATGGGGTCTAAAACCAGACTGAAGCGTTTCATATACATTGCTTGTCTTCAGGAAGGGAGTGAGTTGCTGCGCAACATCTTTTCCCCAAATGTTGAGAAGTGAGGGATCTAACATTAAGTAGCCCTATTTTTAGATGTGAGACATAATCTCTTTCAATAAAGACAGGAATGGAGGAGGTCTTTATTCCAGTGAGATTTCTTAGGCGAACACCGCCGCGCTTAGTTTTTCCCAACCTAGATTGAGGCACAGACACGGTCTCAATGGGGATAGCTGAGCTGAAACAAATACTCGATGCCGACACATCTTTCTAGCTGATTTACACGCTGAAGCTGTGTTGCGCTTGGTGACCTCTGACTGTTTCACCCTAACATTGTTGGTGCCGACGTGGATAACAATATCCCTATACTTTCTACACTTGCCAGTTTTAGCCTTAGCCAGCACCATCTTCAGATTAGCCTTAACGTCGGTAGCCCTGCCCCTTGGTAAACAGTGTATGATCGCTGGATGATTATTTTTAAGTCTAATATTGTGGATAATGGAGTCGCCAATGACTAGGGTTTTACATTTTTCAGAGCTAATGGTGGGAGTCTTCAGGTGGAGGAGAGACCTGAGAAGGCTACGCCTCTGACTCCGACTCGTTGCTTAATGGGGAGAACCGGTTCAAAGTTTCTGTTGGCTGAATGAGTGACACTGGTTGAGCATGCCGACAGTATTTCTTTCCAGAAGCCTTGAGAAAATTGTCCGGCTACGGGGACTGTGCGGGGGGATTTATACTACTGTCTGTACTTACTGGTGTACTTACTGTTTCATCCTTTCATACACTTATATTTCCTTTGCCTAACGATTGCATCTGAAGCTGGGCTTGCAGCTCTGCTATTCACACCATGAGATGATAGTTCTCCTGCATATTATGAGAAGAGCGACTGCAATTAGATGACGTTAATGTTAACTTAACTTTTTCGGCTGGTGCAGGTCCTGTAGAACGATGTCCAGATAAAGCGTCCGGGGTGAAAAATAAAAAAAATTAAAAGTACAACATTTAAAGTTTGGCAGGTAGCCAATTAGCAACAAACAGCACAGCAGCACAGAGACAACGCGGACGTGTGACTTCACAGTTCACACACGTCACAAAGATCTATTAGTGAAACAAATATTAGAATTGTGGTTCCTATCTAAATGCAATCTATAACTGAGATGTGTGGTTGTCCCACCTAGCTATCTTAACTACTTACTGAGTGGTGCGGCAAAAGCACAACATTTGATTGTTTGAGGGTAGCACCTCCAATATTTTCCATTAGCATAAATTCATAAACCATCGCGGTTCACACAAAACACATTTCACAGCGAAAACAAATCCCTTACCTTTTGAAGAACTTCTGCTGAGGGCTTCCCAAGTGTCCAACGAAGACATCCAATGGTTCTTTTGTTTGAAAAAGTCATTTATTATATCCATAAATCTCAGTTTGGTCTCAGTATGATTATAAAATACAGCGTCCAATCGCCCATTGAATCGTGAAGAAAACGCGTTCAACCTATACCTATACACTTGTCCAAGAACAATCAAACATCATTGATAATGTATCCTTAGGAACACTTTTATGTATATTTACTATAATATTTCAACCGGATTATAAACTGGACGATAGGAAAGGAAAAAACCACAGCGCGCGCGAGCAAGCCCGTGAACGCGCATCCTCTTCTGTTTACATCCGATGACCAGTTCGACATTCTTCTTCTATTACCATCTAGAGCAACTATAACATCACCAAACACTGTCTAGAGACTGTTGACATCCAGTGGAAGCAATAGGTACTGCAATCTTACTCCCAGAAATGGCTGTTTTCAATAGGGAGGGGTTCAAAATGAGGCAATGTGTCAAAAACACTTTTTCCAGGACAGAAATTCCTTGGGTTTTCTCCTGCTATATCCGTTCTGTTATGCTCACAGACATTATGTTAATTTTAGAAACTTCAGAGTGTTTCCTATCCAATAGTACTAATTATGTGCATATCCTATTTTCTGGGCCTGAGTGGGAGGCATTTTACTTTGGGCACGCCAGACTCTCCAAAACCGTCACCTCGGGAGCCGCTCCCTAAGAAGTTAATTGAATTGAGCATTGACAGTCTATCCAGCGGTTGGACTACTGATTATTGTACTACAACATTATAACCAGCTTTGAGACAGTAGTGTGTATCCTCAATGTCAGCATTTAACTGCATCATCTGAGAAAGTTTAACTGTCCAATAGCCTTACAATTTCAAGACGTTGTCTGTAAAGGGACCCGGTAGAGGAGTGGCTCTCTTATCAAGAGGTTGTCTGTAAAGGGACCCGGTAGAGGAGTGGTCCTCTTATCAAGAGGTTGTCTGTAAAGGGACCTGGTAGAGGAGTGGTCCTCTTATCAAGAGGTTGTCTGTAAAGGGACCCGGTAGAGGAGTGGTCCTCTTATCAAGAGGTTGTCTGTAAAGGGACCCGATAGAGGAGTGGTCCTCTTATCAAGAGGTTGTCTGTAAAGGGACTCAGGAGAGGAGTGGTCCTCTTCTCCATCCAAATGGAAGAAATAGTGTCAGAAAACTGAATTATTCCAGTAGTTACTGTATTATTCTAGTAGTTACTGCATTATTCCAGTAGTTACTGCATTATTCTAGTAGTTACTGTATTATTCTAGTAGTTACTGTATTATTCTAGTAGTTACTGTATTATTCTAGTAGATACAGTATTGTTCTAGTAATTACTGTATTAATCTAGTAGTTACTGTCATTTACAGAAGGTACTATAGGCGTGACCCACATCCTAACTGAGGGCATTGTTGGCCTACATTTCTAAACCAGGGAAGGTGGGGGTTCATAGTGTACTGAAGGATTTATATTTCACTAAGCACAATGGGTGAATGCTGTTAATGCTTCTGAATACAGTGAGGGAGTGTTTGTTCAACACACGCAAGCACGCACACACACACACACACGTACACACACACTCCCATCAGCGTCCAGGGTCTTACAGTGACCTGGCAGCCTACTGTGCTGAGCCTGATGACAAAAACCATTAGCATGTAATATGTATGGCCAGTCAGTGAGTGAAATGTCCTGTTACACTCCAGTGATAGATGAGCCTGCTGTATGTTAATAGGGTTGAGGTGTGGTGGGTTGATCTTTACGTGGATAACATCATCTTGTTAAATGAAGACAATCTTCGGTTGAATGATTGATTGAACCGTTGATTATAGAGTCTCCTTCCAAGTCATTACTTCATCTCACTGGAATGAACATTACCACACTGCAGGGAGAGGAGAACATGGTACACTAAACTTTTACTGGAAGGAAATGAACATTTTCACATGAACATGTTATTCTCTCTTCTCACAGGAGGACTTGGACTTGTCATATGTGGGGCATGTTCTTACAGTAGTGTTCTTACTGTGTATCTGTTCCCTGGGTGATAACAGGCCCAGAAACTGGATCATGTTGTTCCTGGTGATCCAGTCCAAAGCCACTCTGAAGGGACCAGATACAGTGTATTCGGAAAGTATTCAGACCCCTTGACTTTTTTCCACATTTTGTTTTACGTTTCAGCCTTATTCTAAAATTGACTAAGTTTTATTTTTTCCTCATCAATCTACACACAACACCCCATAATGACATCACAACACCCCATTTGGGCACGCCAGACTCTCCAAAACCGACACCTCAGCTGCCGCTCCCTAAGAAGTTAATCAATGCAGGCAAACCTTTAGCAAGCTATTCATACTAAACAGTTGTCCCTGCCCCTGCCTGGTGCCAGGTCCAACAGATGCAGCTTCAGGCTCAGCAGCCCTCAGCAGCCCCATCCCCATACCTCTGAACCAGCCCTACTCCCAACTGAAGAAGGAGGTGAGCAGCATTGTGTTGAATGACATGTCAGTTGGCATAATTGCAGGTACTGCAATGCATTGATGACAGGAACGTGATTCTCCAGTCAGGAGAAATCTCACTTGACACAAAGGCAGCCAATATCAGAGCCTTAAAGAAACAGATGCCGGCTCTTAGAGATGAATGGGAGTCTCTCCTGTCTGAGGCAACACTGTTTGCTACGCAGATGGATGTTGCACCTCAATTTAGCAAGGAACACAGCCGCCAGAGGAAAAGGAAGAGATTCCATGATGAGACCTCTCAAGACGAGACAGCTCAGGAAACTGCAGCAACGGTGTTTCGGAACAGTGTTTTTTACTGCTATGTACAATGGGACTCAGTAGAGGAGTGGACACTAGGTTCCACACCACTGCAGAAATTGTAGGATAATTTTCTGCTTTTCTGAAAGTTAGGCAGATTAGTGAGGATAAAGTCCCTTCTGTGTGCCAAGTCGGTTAGCTAGAAAGCTGTACTTCAAAGACTTGATTAGTGATTTTGCTAGCAAGAAGGCTCGGCGCTGGGCTCTTGGTGAGTAAGGCTGAGCGTTAACTGTTCAGTGATAACTGTTAAATGACATGGCTGTGGATATTGGATCACTACACACATGATGCCCACAGGCTAAGAACAAGACTGAGAACAGACTGAGAACAAGATATATCTCAAAGTAATGGCTGGATTGCCATCAAATTTGTTGTGCACAATCAAGACCCCAAGTGGAAGAAACCTATTGATTTGGTAACCACTTGACCTTTCCTCTAGCGCCACCATCAGGCCTTTTCATTTTGTTTTCCATTTCCACTTTTACAGCTGCTTATTTTCTAGTTGGTGTGTATACTTAGTTCAAACATCTGCTGCTGATTTTATTCTTTTGTTTCTTATATCATTCTATAGATGATAATGCTAATTTATTTTAATTGAAGAGGTTAATGTATATTGTTTATTTGAGCTGTTCTTGCCATAATATGGACTTGGTCTTTTACCAAATAGGGCTATCTTCTGGATACCTTGTCACAATACAACTGATTGGCTCAAACACATTAAGAAGGAAAGAAATTCCACAAATGAACTTTTAACACGGCACACCTGTTAATTGAAATGCATTCCAGGGGATTACCTCACAAAGCTGGTTGAGAGAATGCCAAGAGTGTGCAAAGGGGTCATCAAGGCAAAGGGTGGCTACTTTGAAGAATCTCAAATCTCAAATATTTGGGGATTTGTTTAACATTTTTTGGTTACTATATGATTCCATATGTGTTATTCCATACTTTTGATGTCTTCACTACTATTCTACAATGTAGAAATGTAAAATAAAGAAAAACCTTTGAATGAGTATGGGTGTCCAAACTTTTGACAGGTACTGTATATTCAGGTCTTTCCAGAGATGTTAGATCGGGTTCAAGGCCGGGCTCTGGCTGGGCCCCTCAAGGACATTCAGAAACTTGTCCCGAAGCCCCTCCTGCATTGTCTTGGCTGTGTGCTAAGGGTTGTTGTCCTGTTGGAAGGTAAACCTTCACCCCAGTCTGAGGTCCTGAGCTCTCTGGAGCAGGTTTCTGTCAAGGATCTCTGTTCCGTTCATCTCTGCTCCGTTCATCAATACCTCGATCCTGACTAGTTTCCCAGTCGCTGCCACTGAAAAACATCCCCACAGCATACTGCCACCACCATGCTTCACCGTAAGGATGGTGCCAGGTTTCCTCCAGACGTGACACTTGGCATTCAGGCCAAAGAGTTCAATCTTGGTTTCACCATACCAGAGAATCTTGTTTCTCATGGTCTGAGAGTCTTTAGGTGTCTTTTGAGCAAACTCCAAGCAAGCTGTCATGTTCCTTTTACTGAGAAATGGCTTCTGTCTGGCCACTCTACCATAAAGGTCTGATTGGTGGAGTGCTGCAGAGATGGTTGTCCTTCTGGAAGATTCTCCCATCTCCACAGTGGAACTCTGGAGCTCCGTCAGAGTGACCATCGGGTTCTTGGTGCCCACTCTGACCAAGGCCCTCCTCCCCCGATTGCTCAGTTTGGCCGGGCGGCCAGCCAGCTCTAGGAAGAGTTTTGGTGGTTCGAAACTTCTTTAATTTAAGAATGATGGAGGCCACTGTGTTCTCGGGGACCTTCAATGCTGCAGAAATGTTTTGGTGCCATCCCCAGATCTGTGCCAAGACACAATCCTGTCTCGGAGGTCTACGGACAATTCATTCAACCTCATGGCTTGGTTTTTTGCTCATAAATGTGGGACCTTATATAGACAGGTGTGTGCCTTTCCAAATCATGTCCAATCAACTGAATTTACCACAGGTGGACTCCAATCAATGGAATCAGGATAAACCTGAGCTCAATTTTGAGTCTCAAAGCAAAGGGTCTGAATACTTATGTAAATAAGGTATTTCAGCTTTTTTGGTTTTTTATAAATTTGCAACGATTTCTAAAAACCTGCTTTCGCTTTGTCATTATGGGGTATTGTGTGTAGATCGAAGAGATTTTTTTTTATTTAATCCATTTTAGAATAAGGCTGTATTGTAACAAAATGTGGAAAAACTCAAGGGGTCTGAATACTTACCGAATGCACTGTATACTATAGGCTCTGGTCCTGGGGAAGGGGAGAGATGGAGAGGCCTTGGGAAGGGGAGAGATGGAGAAGCCTGGGGAAGGGGAGAGATGGAGAGGCCTGGGGAAGGGGAGAGATGGAGAGGCCTGGGAAGGGGAGAGATGAAGAGGCCTTGGGGAGTGGGGAGAGATGGAGAGGCCTGGGGAAGGGGAGAGATGGAGAAGCCTGGGGAAGGGGAGAGATGGAGAGGCCTGGGGAAGGGGAGAGATGGAGAGGCCTTGGGGAGTGGGGAGAGATGGAGAGGCTTTGGGGAGTGGGGAGAGATGGAGAGGCCTGGGGGAGTGGGGAGGGATGGAGAGGCCTGGGGAAGGGGAGAGGTGGAGAGGCCTGGGGAAGGGGAGAGATGGAGAGGCTTTGGGGAGTGGGGAGAGATGGAGTGGCCTGGGGGAGTGGGGAGGGATGGAGAGGCCTGGGGGAGTGGGGAGAGATGGAGAGGCCTTGGGGAGTGGGGAGAGATGGAGAGGTCTGGGGGAGTGGGGAGAGATGGAGAGATCTGGGGAAGTGGGGTGAAATGGAGAAGCCTGGGAAAGGGAGAGATGGAGAGGCCTTGGGGAGTGGGGAGAGATGGAGAGGCCTGGGGAAGGGGAGAGATGGAGAGGCTTTGGGGAGTGGGGAGAGATGGAAAGGTCTTGGGAAGTGGGGTGAGATGGAGAGGCCTGGGAAGGGGAGAGATGGAGAGGCCTTGAGGAGTGGGGAGAGATTGAGAGGCCTGATCTCACGTCCTCCAGAAGACAACAGACCAGAGAGCTGTAAAGTCTTCTCTCTGTGAAGAGGTTGAATATGGAAGGGGATGGAGGAAGGGAGCGGGCTGAAGTAGATCACTCAACCTCAGATACTTAATGTAAATATTCTCTCTCATTCTTTCCCTCTCGATCTGGATCTCGCTCTCTCACTCTGTCTCTCTGTCTCTCCCTCTCTCTTTTCAGCTCTCTTTAAAAAATATATAGAAAAATATATAGTCATTTTTTTACGCACCAACTTCACCTAGCAATCTACATTTTATTTTGTTCAAGCTCATCACCTCCGTCACTCTTTAAAAATTCCTTGTATGAATGAATGCAACGAGGGATTTGCTGAACTCAATAAAGGAAAATAGGTATTCTGTGTCGCAAACCTAATCAGCAGGGTTCATTTCCTGGATTCTTTCATACCCTTATAGTGTTCTGAATGAGAGTAATTTCTGACTGAGTATTCAGAAGTAGCGAGCAGTGCTGTGCAACCAATGTAACCAAACAATTCAGACAAGATGTACTTATTTCACTGTTACAGCAGAGAGAGAGAGAGAGAGAGAGAGAGAGAGAGAGAGAGAGAGAGAGAGAGAGAGAGAGAGAGAGAGAGAGAGAGAGAGAGAGAGAGAGAGAGAGAGAGAGAGGACTCCAGCAGGAGCTGGTTGCTGCCCACACAGACACATTTCCACCACTCACTGTGCTGTGGTCCAGCAGCTCTCACTCATGAAACATTCAGTGTTGTCTTTCACACAGAAATAAATATGGCATATTACTGAGAGGGTGAAAAATGGAGGAGAGGAGGAGAGAGAGAAAGATATGTCAGATATGCAGTGCTGCTTCATTGTTGAGCAGCCCTGCATATTTCACACCGGCGTTTACCGCCAACAGCCTCTGTCAGTCAGCTCTCTGGGGCCAGGAGACGAGCCTGTTCTTCCTCTCACTGTTTTCACAGGTCATTTGGCTCTGTCAGTCCGATCTGCAGCACCTGTCTGTGAGATATACCACACTACACACTAAAACGGAGGGAGCCTCCTGATGGCCCTTACAGGACAGGAGACTAGACTAGACAACAACATGCCTGGTTGGGATGGCAGTGTAGCCTGCTGCTGCATAAGCCAAGTGGGTTCATGTTGGTCAATGTTTCTATTATATATGTCTGGAGTTGCAGTAGCCGATGCACCATAGTGTGACATTATTGTACAGTCTACGGTTGTACAGTTCTAGTTTTTATTAAGCTGATTGGTGTGTAGACTATTCCCAGTGAACCTTGGATATTGCAAGGGTGTAGATATCGCAAAGAAGGTGGCTGGAAGGACCATAAAAAATAGTTTTAAGCATTTCTGAGAGCATCCTATTAATATTATAGTCACATTATTGGCTACCATGCTGGAAGAAGGTCTGTGTATTCAAACAGTCAGAACTCAAGCCAACGTGTTTGTTGTTGATATAATGATGGACTCCTCTAACAGAATACTGAGGTGGTGAGTATAGTATTTCCTTTACATTGGAGCTGGACTCCTATATCATAATACTGAGGTGGTGATTATAGTCTTTCCTTTACATCGGAGCTGGACTCCTCTAACAGAATACTGAGCTGGTGATTATAGTATTTCCTTTACATTGGAGCTGGACTCCTCTCTCTCTACTCAACTTCTAATTGTGGCCAACACACTAAGATTGAGATATCTTTCTGTCTCTCTGCCTTTTCTCTCCGCCATCTCTCTCTCTCTCTCTCTCTCTCGCTCTCTCCTCCCTCCTCGGTTCTCTCCTCCCTCCTCGGTACATCTCTCCTTTTCCTGCATGTCTCTTGTTAATGAGGTGTTTGGGATGTTTGGCGGGAGGTGAGCTGTGTGTGTGTGTGTGTGTGTGTGTGTGTGTGTGTGTGTGTGTGTATGTGTGTGTGTGGCATACTAACTAACTCCAGGGCTCCAGCATGGGCACACTCTCCATGTTCCTCTATCACCTCATCCCTGCCTCAGCCTCTCCTCTCCTCTCCTCACTGCTCTGCCCCTGCTTCAGCCCCTCATTCCTCTCCTCTCCTTCCTTTCCCTCCCTTCCCTCTTCTCCATCTCTCCCTCCTTCTCTCCATCCCTATCTCTCACACTTCACCAACTCAGGAGGAGGCCTGCTTCAACCCAACAGCATTGTGTTAGTGTGTATGTGTGTGTGCTCAAGTGGGGGTTTATATTAGTCACTGGTTTGATGCTCTATGTGACTGACTCCTGTGTCCTTGTGTCTATTGATAGTCGTGGTCTCATAATCAGGTTCAAATCATCAGACATCATAACGACTTAAACCAAAAGCATGGTCAGTAGTGCACACCTAGCGAAACACCACTAGGCTAGCTGAACACACGAAGAGCAGTGCAGAAACATACAGACAGACACACCGCTAGGCTAGCTGAACACAGCAGAGCAGGAACAGGCAGACACACCACTAAGCTAGCTGAACACAGCAGTGCAGGAACAGACAGACACTCCGCTAGGCTAGCTGAACACATCAGAGCAGCAACATACAGACACACCGCTAGGCTAGCTGAACACATCAGTGCAGGAACAGACAGACACACCACTAGGCTAGCTGAACACATGCAGAGCAGCATTAACAGACAGACACACTGCTAGGCTAGCTGAACACATGCAAAGCAGCATTAACAGACAGACACACTGCTAGGCTAGCTGAAAACAGCAGAGCAGCATTAACAAACAGACACACTGCTAGGCTAGCTGAACACAGCAGAGCAGCGTTAACAGACACACAGGCACACCGCTAGGCTAGCTGAACACATCAGAGCAGCAACATACAGACACACCGCTAGGCTAGCTGAACACATGCAGAGCAGCATTAACAGACAGACACACTGCTAGGCTAGCTGAACACATGCAAAGCAGTATTAACAGACAGACACACTGCTAGGCTAGCTGAAAACAGCAGAGCAGCATTAACAAACAGACACACTGCTAGGCTAGCTGAACACAGCAGAGCAGCGTTAACAGACACACAGACACACCGCTAGGCTAGCTGAACACAGCAGAGCAGCATTAACAAACAGACACACTGCTAGGCTAGCTGAACACAGCAGAGCAGCATTAACAAACAGACACACTGCTAGGCTAGCTGAACACAGCAGAGCAGCGTTAACAGACACACAGACACACCGCTAGGCTAGCTGAACACAGCAGAGCAGCGTTAACAGACACACAGACAAACCGCTAGGCTAGCTGAACACAGCAGAGCAACATTAACAGACAGACACACTGCTAGGCTAGCTGAACACAGCAGAGCAGCATTAACAGACAGACCCACCGCTAGGCTAGCTGAACACATCAGAGCAGCAACATACAGACACACCGCTAGGCTAGCTGAACACAGCAGAGCAGCATTAACAGACAGACACACCACTAGGCTAGCTGAACACATGCAGAGCAGCATTAACAGACAGACACACTGCTAGGTTGCTGAACACATGCAGAGCAGCATTAACAGACAGACACACTGCTAGGCTAGCTGAACACATGCAGAGCAGCATTAACAGACAGACACACTGCTAGGCTAGCTGAACACATGCAAAGCAGTGTTAACAGACACACAGACACACCGCTAGGCTAGCTGAACACAGCAGAGCAGCATTAACAGACAGACAGACACACTACTAGGCTAGCTGAACAGATGCAGAGCAGCATTAACAAACAGACACACTGCTAGGCTAGCTGAACACAGCAGAGCAGCGTTAACAGACAGACAGACACACCGCTAGGCTAGCGGAACACAGCAGAGCAGCGTTAACAGACACACAGACACACCGCTAGGCTAGCTGAACACATCAGAGCAGCAACATACAGACACACCGCTAGGCTAGCTGAACACATCAGTGCAGGAACAGACAGACACACCGCGAGGCTAGCTGAACACAGCAGAGCAGCATTAAAAGATAGACACACCACTAGGCTAGCTGAACACATCAGAGCAGCAACATACAGACACACCGCTAGGCTAGCTGAACACATCAGTGCAGGAACAGACAGACACACCACTAGGCTAGCTAAACACATGCAGAGCAGCATTAACAGACAGACACACTGCTAGGCTAGCTGAACACATGCAAAGCAGTATTAACAGACAGACACACTGCTAGGCTAGCTGAAAACAGCAGAGCAGCGTTAACAGGCAGACAGACACACCACTAGGCTAGCTGAACACATGCAGAGCAGCATTTTAACAGACAAACACAGCACTAGGCTAGCTGATCACATGCAGAGCAGCATTAACAAACAGACACACTGCTAGGCTAGCTGCACACATCAGTGCAGGAACAGACAGACACACCGCGAGGCTAGCTGAACACATCAGAGCAGCATTAAAAGATAGACACACCACTAGGCTAGCTGAACACAGCAGTGCAGGAACAGACAGACACACCACTAGGCTAGCTGAACACAGCAGAGCAGCATTAACAGACAGACGCACTGCTAGGCTAGCTGAACACAGCAGAGCAGCGTTAACAGACAGACAGACACACCGCTAGGCTAGCTGAACATAGCAGAGCAGCATTAACAGACAGACAGACACACCGCTAGGCTAGCTGAACATAGCAGAGCAGCATTAACAGACAGACAGACACACTGCTAAGCTAGCAGAACACATGCAGAGCAGCATTAACATAGTACTGCAGGGAAGGAGCCTTACAGCGCATACATAACAACATAAAGAAGATAGGAGGGTAGCATGCTGAGAGAGAGAGATGGGGAGAAAGAAAGAGAAAAATAAAGAACGATTAGAAAGTATTGATAGAAAAAGAAAGGAGAGAGAGAGATACAGAGTGAGCAGAGAGAGGGAGCAGAGAGAGTGAGCAGAGAGAGCAGAGGGCCAGGCATCTGGTTGGTGTCAGTGAAAATGGTCAGATTGATTAAATCAGCTCTGTGCTCTCTGGTAACACATCCATCACACACACACGCACACGCACATGCACACACACACACACACAGAGAGACATACACACATTAATCCCTCCCATCACTGGGACAAATGGCCGCTTGTCTGGGGGACAAATCATACACTTAGAAAATAAGGTCATTTGTGCAGAAGGCAGGCAGCAGGAAGGATAGAAGGCCATGGCCACTGAGGTCATGACAGAAGGCAGGCAGCAGGAAGGATAGGAGGTCACAGGTCATGAAAGAAGGCAGGCTGCAGGAAGGATAGGAGGTCAGTAATGAAAGAAGGCAGCAAGAAGGATAGGAGGTCTGAGGTCATGACAGAAGGCAGGCAGCAGGAAGGATAGGGTGTCAGAGGTCATGACAGAAGGCAAGCAGCAGGAAGGATAGGAGGTCTGAGGTCATGACAGAAGGCAGGCAGCAGGAAGGATAGGGTGTCAGAGGTCATGACAGAAGGCAAGCAGCAGGAAGGATAGGAGGTCTGAGGTCATGACAGAAGGCAGGCAGCAGGAAGGATAGGGGGTCAGAGGTCATGACAGAAGGCAGGCAGCAGGAAGGATAGGAGGTCATGACAGAAATAGGCAGGGTGACGGGTTGTTTTGGTTGTGTTTTTTTCTCATGAAAATCTCTAATTTCTGGCCTTCCTGTTTTGATAGTCCTAACTACAAGGTAATGGTGCTCACCATAGATACTGTCTACCATTTCTCTCCCATAGAAACGATAGAGTTCTCCTGTTCTCTACCAGCTTGTCCACACACACACACACACACACACACACACACACACACACACACTCCTTTCCGGTCGTCTGCAACCTTCACCAACGACCCTATCTAGCAGTCCTACTTAGTATGTAACACCGAGCCTCAACATCGAGCATAAAACTGTCTAAGGAGGCCATCATCCTCATGTATGAGCCATTCCCTCAGGTCAGTGGAGAGTAGAGTTCACCATACATACATACAGTCTCTCTCTCCATCTCATCAGACTGTTTTCTATTGGATGCAGAGCCACTGCCACCCCACCAGCTCAATAGAATGACTGGAGGTTTGTGTTTTATTAAATCCTAATCGTTTCTCCCCCTAGGGTTTGGGGTCCTAGTCCCCCCCCACCTCACCGTCTGCCTGTAAATGATATATCATTCTGATGTCCCCTTCCACTTCCTCATTTTAATAGCCACTTCCTGACAGATTGGATGTGATTGGCCAAACCCAGCGTTCCATGGGCCTTGAAAAGCAACACATGGGAGGAAGGGAGAGAGATAAGAGAATGAGAATGGACAGATTGGAGAGAGAGAGAGAGAGAGAAAGGAGAAAAACACATACTTACAGAAATGTGTTGAAGCAGCAGCAGGAGAATATTGCAGAACGGAGAAATTGAGAAAATAACACGCCATTTCATCACTGCATGATATCCCATTCAATATACGTCCCAAATGGCGCACTAAAGTAGTGCACTTTAAATATAATAGGGTGCCATTTGGGACGCATCAGACCATAGGATTACACCAGCTCAGAGTCAGCCATGGAGGAGTAGCAGGGTATGAATGGGTGCAGACAGGAGAATAGAGAGATTATATATAATGGACATGATACAGTTATAGAGCTGGAATCCAGCTGAGAAGGTATTACAATGGTCCTTCCACTGGAGAACAGGTGTCCTTACACAACCCCTCCACTCCTTCGCTAATTCTTCTTTGATTATAGACCTCTCACAGACACACGTACACACACGTACACACGTACACACACGTAGATACTTCCGGCGCCGACAGAGATGGCAGCCTCGCTTCACGTTCTCAGGAAACTATGCAGTATTTTTATTTTTTTTATGTATTACTTCTTACATTGTTACCCCGGGAAATATTACGTTTTATTACATACAACTGGGAGGAACTATTGGATATAAGAGCAACGTCAACTTACCAACATTACGACCAGGAATACAACTTTCCTGTTTGGTTCACCAACCAGGACAATAGACTGGATCCCAGCCGGCGACTCAAAACAACGGCGGCACAGGAGAAGGGGGAAACGCAGCGGTCTTCTGGTGAAGCTACGTAGAAAGGGCGCATCGTGCACCTCTCCTGAGTATTTTAATCGCCAATGTCCAGTCTCTGGACAACAAAGTGGACGAAATCAGAGCGAGGGTTGCCTTCCAGAGAGACATCCGAGACTGCAATGTTCTTTGCTTTACGGAAACATGGCTCACTCAGGACACATTATCAGAGTCGGTACAGCCACATGGTTTCTCCACGCATCGCGCCGACAGAAACAAACATCTATCTGGTAAGAAGAAGGGCGGGGGTGTGTGTCTTATGATTAACGAGTCGTGGTGTGATCATAAGAACATACAGGAACTCAAGTCCTTTTCTTCACCTGACATAGAATTCTTTACAATCAAATGCCGACCGCATTATCTACCAAGAGAATTCTCCTCGATTATAATCACAGCCGTGTACATCCCCCCTCAAGCTGACACATTGAAATAAATTCCTTGGACTCTATGTAAATTGGAAACCACATATCCTGAGGCTGCATTTATTGCGGCAGGGGATTTTAATAAGGCTAATTTGAAAACAAGGCTCCCGAAATTTTACCAGCATATCGAATGTGCCACCCGGGCTGGTAAAATCCTGGATCATTGTTATTCCAACTTCCGTGATGCATACAAGGCTATTCCCCGCCCACCTTTCGGCAAGTCTGACCATGACTCCATTTTGTTGCTCCCAGCCTACAAACAGAAACTAAAACAGGAAACGCCCATTCTCAGGTCTGTTCAACGCTGGTCCGACCAATCTGATTCCATGCTGCAATTTTGCTTCGAGCACTTGGACTGGGATATGTTCCACATAGCGTCGGACAACAACATTGATGTATACGCTGATTCGGTGAGCGAGGTTATTAGCAAGTGCATTGGTGATGTTGTACCCATAGCAACTATTAAAACCTTCCCCAACCAGAAATCGTGGATTGATGGCAGCATTCGCGCAAATCTGAATGCGCAAACCACTGCTTTTAACCAGGGTAAGGCGACCGGAAACATGACTGAATACAAACAGTGTAGCTATTCCCTCCGCAAGGCAATCAAACAAGCTAAGCATAAATATAGAGACAAAGTAGAGTCACAATTCAACGGCTCAGACACGAGAGGAATGTGGCAGGGTCTACAGTCAATCACGGACTACAAAAAGAAAACCAGCCCCGTCGCGGACCACGATGTCCTACTCCCAGACAAACTAAACAACTTCTTTGCTCGCTTTGAGGATAATACAGTGACACCGACACGGCCTGCTACCAAAACCTGCAGGCTCTCCTTCACCGCAGCCAACGTGAGTAAAACAATTAAATGTGTTAACCCTCGCAAGGCTGCTGGCCCAGATGGCATCCCTGGCCGTGTCCTCAGAGCATGCGCAGACCAGCTGGCTGGTGTGTTTACGGACCTATTCAATCAGTCCCTATCCCAGTCTGCTGTTCCCACATGCTTCAAGCGGGCCACCATTGTTCCTGTTCCCAAGAAAGCTAAGGTAACTGAGCTATCGCCTCGTAGCACTCACTTCCGTCATCATGAAGTGCTTTGAGAGACTAGTCAAGGATCATTTCACCTCCATCCTGCCAGACACCCTGGACCCACTCCAATTTGCTTACCGTCCCAATAGGTCCACAGACGACGCAGTCGCAATCACACTGCATACTGCCCTAACCCATCTGGACAAGAGGAATACTTATGTAAGAATGCTGTTCATCGACTACAGCTCAGCATTTAACACCATAGTTCCCTCCAAGCTCGTCATTAAGCTCGAGACCCTAGGTCTCGACCCAGCCCTGAGCAACTGGGTCCTGGACTTCCTGACGGGCCGGCCCCAGGTGGTGAGGGTAGGAAACAACATCTCCACCCCGCTGATCCTCAACACTGGGGCCCGACAAGGGTGCGTTCTCAGCCCTCTCCTGTACTCCCTGTTTACCCATGACTGCGTGGCAAAGCACGCATCCAACTCAATCATCAAGTTTGCTGACGACACTACAGTGGTAGGCTTGATTACCAACAACGACGAGACGGCCTACAGGGAGGAGGTGAGGGCCCTCAGAGTGTGGTGTCAGGAAAATAACCTCTCACTCAATGTCAACAAAACAAAGGAGATGATCGTGGACTTCAGGAAACAGGAGAGGGAGCACTCCCCTATCCACATCGATGGGACAGTAGTGGAGAAGGTGGAAAGTTTTAAGTTCCTCGGCGTACACATCACGGACAAACTGAATTGGTCCACCCACACAGACAGCGTGGTGAAGAAGGCGCAACAGCGCCTCTTCAACCTCAGGAGGCTGAAGAAATTCGGTCTGTCACCAAAAACACTCACAAACTTCTACAGATGCACAATCGAGAGCATCCTGTCGGGCTGTATCACCACCTGGCACGGCAACTGCTCCGACCACAACCGTAAGGCTCTCCAGAGAGTAGTGAGGACTGCACAACGCGTCACCGGGGGTAAACTACCTGCCCTCCAGGACACCTACACCACCCGATGTCACAGGAAGGCCAAAAAGATCATCAAGGACAACAACCACCCGAGCCACTGCCTGTTCACCCCGCTATCATCCAGAAGGCGAGGTCAGTACAGGTGCATCAAAGCTGGGACCGAGAGACTGAAAAACAGCTTCTACCTCAAGGCCATCAGACTGTTAAACAGCCATCACTAACATTGAGTGGCTGCTGCCAACATACTGACTTAAATCACTAACCACTTTAAAAATAGGAATTGGATGTAACAAATGTATCACTAGCCACTTTAAACAATTTTGTATATAATGTTTACATATCCGACATTACTCATATCAAATGTATACACTGTACTCTAAACCATCTACTGTATCTTGCCTATGCCGTTCGGCCATCGACTCAAATCTCTAGCCACTTTAATAATTATAATTGGATGAAATAAATGTATCACTAGCCACTTTAAATGATGCCATTTATATAATGTTTACATATCCTACATTACTCATCTCATATGTATATACTGTACTCCATACCATCTACTGCATCTTGCCTATGCCGGTCAGCCATCGCTCATCCATATATTTATATGTACATACTCGTATTCATTCCTTTACTCTTGTGTGTATAAGGTAGTTGTTGTGAATTTGTTAGATTACTTGTTAGATACTACTGCATGGTCGGAACTAGAAGCACAAGCATTTCGCTACACTTGCATTAACATCTGCTAACCATGTGTATGTGACAAATAAAATTTGATTTTGATTTGACACGAACACACACACACACACAAACAAAAACCCATCCACATCCAACAGACATATACACCTGCCCCCACCCTCCATTTCCTCCAAACTGCATCTCAGCTGGACCCTCCCTCCTGTTTCTTCTCCCCTCCCTCCAGTCCCACAGCCCCACCCCCATCTGCTACCCCCTGATAGGCTGATTGATGAGATGAGGAGAAAGTAGGCGGTGTTAATTAAATAAGACCTGGATTAGTGTGTGATTTATGCTGATCACAGCACTATGAGCCGCCTCACTGGGGATTTTACACACCATGACAGGGAAAACCACCGTACACACACACACACACACACACACACACACAAACAAATGCACACACACACACACACAAATACACAAACACACACTAGACATGTCACAGTCCGCTGGTCCCTTAATAAGCAGCCAGGCGTTGGACAGATTAAATACTGCTTCAGGCTTTATAACTGTGGAATATTATTATTCATAATTAGGCTTTTCATTTAGGTTGTAAGGCTTTATGTGTGGAGAAGTGGTAAGGTCTTCATGTTTTGCTTTAATCTCATGTTCAGTATGTAGAGCTGTGGATGGGGCATTTAGTTGTAGGTCTGCAGGAGTTATTTCCTGACAACATGACCTGACCAGGAAAACTCCTGGCCCTACATGTGCTCTCTGCTGTAGTCTGTCTTCTCAGATACTAAAAGACCTCTCTCTCACTCCTCACTCCTCTCTCTCCCTCTACCCTCCTCTCTCTCCATCCTCACTCCTCTCTCTCCATCCTCACTCCTCACTCTTCTCTCTCCCTCCACCCTCCTCTCTCTCCATCCACCCTCCTCTCTCTCCCTCCACTCCTCTCTCTCCATCCTCACTCTTCTCTCTCCCTCCACCCTCCTCTCTCTCCATCCACCCTCCTCTCTCTCCCTCCACCCTCCTCTCTCTCCATCTTCACTCCTCTCTCTCCATCCTCACTCCTCTCTCTCCCTCCACCCTCCTCTCTCTCCATCCTCAAAATTTGAATTCTTTGTGGGTCTGTGTAATCTGAGGGAAATATGTGTCTCTAATATGGTCATACATTTGGCAGGAGGTTAGGAAGTGCAGATCAGTTTCCACCTCATTTTGTGGGCAGTGTGCACATAGCCTGTCTTCTCTTGAGAGACAGGCTTTCCTTAATTTTGGGTCAGTCACAGTGGTCAGGTATTATGCCACTGTGTACTCTCTGTTTAGGGAAAAATAGCATTCCAGTTTGCTCTGTTTTGTGGTAAATTCTTTCCAATGTGTCAAGTAATTATCTTTTTGTTTTCTCATGATTTGGTTGGGTCTAATTGTGTTGCTGTCCTGGGGCTCTGTGGGGTCTGTTTGTGTTTGTGAACAGCCCAGGACCAGCTTGCTTAGGGGACTTTTCTCTAGGTTAATCTCTCTATAGGTGATGGCTTTGTTATGGAAGGTTTGGGATTCGCTTCCTTTTAGATGGTTGTAGAATTTAATGGCTCCTATCTGGATTTTGATAATTAGAGGGTATCGGCCTAATTCTGCTCTGCATGCATTATTTGGTGTTTTACATTGTACAAAGAGGATTTTTGCTGAATTCTGCAGAATTCTCTCTCTTTCTCTCACCCTCTCTCTCTCATTCTCTGGTGATGGATGTCGCTGCCTGTGGACTGACCACTGTGACGGATGGGGTGATTAAACTAGCATATCCCCCTCTCCAGAAAAATAAGGGAAAACATCATCCTTTCTTCTCTCCACAACAGCCTACAGTACATACACACTATCATCACATATAGCCTACAGTACATACACATTATCATCACATATAGCCTACAGTACATACACACCATCATTACATTTAGCCTACAGTACATACACACTATCATCACATACATGTATAGTCTACAGTACATACACACTATCATTACATATAGTCTACAGTACATACACATCATCATCACATATAGTCTACAGTACATACACATCATCATCACATATAGTCTTGTTGTGTCTGTGAGTGGGAGAAATCAGATTTGTATCTTCCTTGCTAAGGGTGTTAACTCTTGCGGACCTGGTGTCCGGCAATTCCCCATTTAGGCCTTGTGACTTATCTTTTACCCTTTTCTCAAATTTTTCTCGCCTTAGTTCTTCACGTAGTGGAACTTCTATAGAACATTGTTCTATGTTTTGATCGTCCTTTAACCCTTGGTTACCCTTGTGCTCTGACAATTTGTGTGGGTTGGGTGCAGAAACGTAGCGAACAGGTCGATTGTAGCGGTAGTTCTTTCAATGGCAACATACTTTACAGTTATTTCGACCTCGGTGGTTATTGGATTCGTGGTTTCGTGGTAGAAACCGTTGTTGTGCGTCATCTCTCAACGCTCCAATACCTGATAATGCACCCTCTAACTGGAGTGAGTGCTCCTGGTCAAACTTCAAAACCGAGTTGTCAGGGCTGTTAGTGTGGCAAGCATTTGATGCCTCAAAAGCTGTGCTTGCAAGCTCTCTGAGTTGTAAGATAGGCAAGCCAACGTGGGCTGTAGGGCCCAAGTAGGTAATGAAGGTGGGATACATGTTCGACAGAAACATTTGTTTGAATGGTAACAGCCCTTCCATTCCTGTTTCAGTGAGTAGGCCAAAGTAAACTTAACGAAGCCTATGATAGTAGTTTGGGGCGGCAGGTAGCCTAGTGGTTAGACCATTGGGCCAGTAACTGAAAGGTTGCTAGATCGAATCCCCGAGCTGACAAGGTAAAAATATGTTGTTCTTCCCCTGAACAAAAGGCACTTAACCAACTGTTCCTAGGCTGTCATTGTAAATAAGAATTTTTTCTTACCTGACTTGCCTAGTTAAATGAAGGGAAAAAATAGTAAGCTTGTGGGTCTTCATTCTGAGCTTGTTTGATAGTTAGCCAGTGAGCTATCGTGTTTGCGAGTTGTAGAACCACTGAATTTTTATTTCAAAACTGTGGCAAGGTTAGCATAGTCGTTTAGCACGTGTTGCTGTTGTAGACGAATGAACCTCGTCACGTGTCTATTCGATGTTCGCTTCAACAGGTAAAGCCTGTCACATCCCGTAGCGTTCGGGTAGCCATCCAATGCGTCCTCTGTGTCAGCTAGGAATGTCTCAGTATCGTTTGGTGGGGACATTTTGGACGAGTTTGTCAAGGCGTTCCGCGCCAAGCAGGTGGAGAGGTTTGGCTTCATCCTGTGGGGAAATTGGGTCCGAAAGGCCAAGAGGAGAAGCCAAGCTTAGGCTTTGTTGGTGAAGTGGCGCCATATTACTCAGTGCCGAATGGCCAAGAGGAGAAGACTGAGCGACACATGAGGGAGGCAAAGTCTGAAACCTTCTGTCGTCTTCACTCTTTTCAGTACAGGGCTCCGATTGCTTGGTTGGGTAGTAACGCTGTAGCGCGTGACCGTTCTGGAATTCCACCAGATTGTACCTAAGGGTGGTATTCTGCTGCATTGCAGAGTCCACTTAACGCTTAGTGTACTGATTTTGGACACGTGAGTGTTGTACTTGCTCGTTTCGGTCTCATACTTACCGTATCTGTCATGGTTTGCAGATAGAGGTCTTGAGTACGGAGCGAGAGATTCAGTGATGAGATGTCCACCCTTTGCTTAGAAATCAATATATCCATCGTCATCACTTGAGTTCTCTCATCATTCATTTGGTCAGCGAATTCAATGAGTTCTGCTGATTTGTCATCCAACTTAGTCATTGTGTTTGTTTGGTCTGCAGCATTTGGAGTAGAACATTGTTACTTTGAGTAACATTCAATAAAACTCCCTGCATGTTATCAAATTGTGCGCTCCTGTTTGTAGATAACTCAACAGATTTATCCTGTTTGGAGTGGACTACTTCGTATTTAGGTTGGGCTAAATCGAGTTGTTCCTGCAGAAAGCGATTATGTTGAAGTGGAGAGAACCGTTACAAGCCTACGTTCGATGGTTGATTTTGGAGAGCGTTGTTCGCAATTTCTGCTGTTTTTCCGCTAATGGCATAATTAGGGTTTGTATCGCTGCTGAGGTCAGAAGGCAGGACTTCCTTCAGTACTAGGTAGTACTGAATGAGCGTTGCAAAAGCACATTTTACTGATAAATCAATGTTAATGATAAATCAAACCTGTATAGGCTATTTGGAAATTAAACTGTAATTAACCTGAAAGCGTTGCTGTATCAAGGTAAATGTAGACAGTCTAAATTGTCTCATTTGTAGAAACCAAACAATTTGGATATAATTTAAATGTCCATTTGAAAAAGGTAAGTCTGGCAATTTGACTTATTAGTTCAATTGAATGAGACATTGATGTCCAATCAGTTGAGATTGGCTGGATATCATAAGCAACCACTTGTTAAACGTGATAGACGTTGGTTGTCACATAATAATTAAAATAATTACTGCCGATTATTTACTGATCGTAGAAAGCTGAAATCAAACGGAAGTACAGTATACATTACAGAATAGTATAGCCTACAGTACAGTATAGCCTACAGTATAGAATAGCCTACAGCATAGCCTACAGTACAGTATAGCCTACAGTACAGTATATATTCTACAGTATAGCCTACAGTACAGTATAGCCTACGGTACAGTATAGCCTACAGTATAGTACAGCCTACAATATAGCCTACAGTATAGTATAGCCTACAGTATACCCTACAGAATAGTATAGCCTACAGTACAGTATAGCCTACAATACAGTATAGCCTACAGCATAGTATAGCCTACAGTATAGTATAGCCTACAGTATAGCCTGTAGTACATTATAGTCTACAGTAGGGTATAGCCTACAGTATAGCCTACAGGACAGTATAGCCTACAGTATAGTATAGCATACAGTACAGTATAGCCTATAGTATAGTATAGCCTACAGTACAGTATAGCCTACAGTATAGTATAGCCTACAGTATAGCCTACAGTATAGTATTGTCTACAGGACAGTATAGCCTACAGTATAGCGTAGTCTACAGTACAGTATAGCCTATAGTAATGTATAGCCTACAGTAGAGTATAGCCTACAGTACTGTATAGCCTACAGTACTGTATAGCCTACAGGACGGTATAGCCTAGAGTATAGTATAGCATACAGTACAGTATAGCTTACGGTATAGTATAGCCTATAGTATAGTATTGCCTACAGTATAGTGTAGCCTACAGTACAGATTAGCCTACAGTATAGCCTACAGTATAGTATATCCTACAGTACAGCATAGCCTACAGTATTCCATAGCCTACAGTATAGTATAGCCTACAGTACAGTATAGCCTACAGTATAGTACAGACTACAGTATAGTATAGATAAAAGTATAGCCTGCAGTACAGTATAGTCCACAGTATAGCCTACAGTACAGTATAGCCCACAGTATAGCCTACAATATAGTATAGCCAACAGTACAGTATAGCCTACAGTATAGCCTACAGTATAGTATAGCCTGCAGTATAGTACAGCCTACAGTATAGTGTAGTCTGCAGTATAGTACAGCCTACAGTACAGTATAGCCAACAGTATAGTATAGCCTACAGTACAGTATAGCCTACAGTATAGTATAGCCTGCAGTACAGTAAATCCTACAATACAGTATAGCCTACTGCATAGTATAGCCTAAAATGCAGTATAGCCTACAGTATAGTCTACAATAATATATAGCCTACAGTATAGCCTAGAGTATAGTATAGCCTACAGTACAGTATAGCCTACAGTACAGTATAGAGTACAGTGCAGTATAGCCTTCAGTACAGCCTACAGTACAGTATAGCCTACAGTACAGTAGAGTGTACAGTATAGCCTACAGTAAAGCCTACAGTATAGTATAGCTTACAGTACAGTACAGCCAACAGTACAGTATAGCCTACAGTACAGTATAGCCTACAGTACAGTATAGCCTACAGTGCAGTATAGCCTACAGTATTGTATAGCATACAGCATAGCCTACAGTACAGTATTGCCTACAGTACAGTAAAGACAACAGTAGAGTATAGCCTACAGTGCAGTATAGCTTACGGTATAGTATAGCCTATAGTATAGTATAGCCTACAGTATAGTATTGCCTACAGTATAGTGTAGCCTACAGTACAGATTAGCCTACAGTATAGCCTACAGTATAGTATATCCTACAGTACAGCATAGCCTACAGTATTCCATAGCCTACAGTATAGTATAGCCTACAGTACAGTATAGCCTACAGTATAGTACAGACTACAGTATAGTATAGATAACAGTATAGCCTGCAGTACAGTATAGTCCACAGTATAGTGCAGCCTACACTATAAACTACAGTATAGTATAGCCTACAGTGCTGTATAGCCGACAGTATAGCCTACAGTATAGTTTAGCCTATAGTATAGTATAGCCTACAATACAGTATAGCCTAAAGTATAGTATAGCCTACAGTATATTATAGTCTACAGTACAGTATAGCCTACATTATAGCCTGTTGTACAGTATAATCTACAGTAATGCCTACATATAGTATAGCCTACAGGACAGTATAGCGTATAGTATAGTATAGCCTAGAGTACAGTATAGCCATTAGTATAGTATAGCCTAAAGTATAATATTGCCTACAGTACAGTATATACTACAGTAGAGTATAGCCTACAGTACAGTATAGCCTACAGTAGAGTATAGCCCACAGTAAAGTATAGCCTACAGTACAGTACAGCCTACAGTACAGTATAGCCTACAGTACAGTATAGCCTACAATACAGAATAGCCTAAAGTACAGTATAGCCTACAGTACATTATAGCCTACAGTATAGTATAGCCTACAGTACAGTATAGCCTACAGTACATTATAGCCTACAGTATAGTATAGCCTACAGCATAGCCTACAATACAGTAAAGCCTACAGTAGAGTACAGCCTACAGTACAGTATAGATTCTTCAGTATAGCCTATGGTACAGAATAGCCTACAGTACAGTATAGTCTACAGTATAGAAAAGCCTACACTATAGCCTACAGTATAAAATAGCCTACAGTACTGTATAGCCCACAGTAAAGCCTACAATATAATATAGCCAACAGTACAGTATAGCCTACAGTATAGCCTATGGTACAGTATAGCCTCCAGTATAGTATAGCCTAGAGTGCAGTATAGCCTACAGTACAGTATATCCTACTGCATAGTATAGCCTACAATGCAGTATAGTCTACAGTATAGTCTACAGTAAAGTATTGCCTACAGTATAGCCAACGTTATAGTATAGCCTACAGTACAGTATAGCCTACAGTACAGTATAGCGTACAGTGCAGTATAGCCTTCAGTATAGCCTAGAGTACAGTATAGCCTACAGTACAGTAGAGTGTATAGTATAGTCTACAATATAGTCTACAGTACAGTATAGCCTACAGTAAAGCCTACAGTATAGTATAGACTACAGTAAAGTATAGCCTACAGTACAGCCTACAGTACAGTATAGCCTACAATACAGTATAGCCTTCAAAAGAGTATAGCCTACAGTATAGTATAGCCTACAGTACAGTATAACCTACAGTATAGTATAGCCTATAGTACAGTATAGCCTACAGTACAGTATAGCCTGTAGTACAGTATAGCCTACAGTATAGCCTGTTGTACCGTTTAGTCTACAGTATAGCCTACAGTACAGTATAGCCAACAGTATAGCCTATAGTATAGCCTACAGGAAAGTATAGCCTACCATATAGTGTAGCCTACAGTACAGTATAGCCTACAGTATTCCATAGCCTACAGTATAGTATAGCCTAGAGTACAGTACAGATGACAGTAAAGTATAGAAAACAGTATAGCATGCAGTACAGTATAGTCCACAGTATAGCCTACAGTACAGTATAGCCCACAGTATAGTCTACAATATAGTATAGCCAACAGTACAGTATAGCCTACAGTTTAGCCTACAGTATAGTATAGCCTGCAGTACACTATAGCCTACAGTATAAAATAGCCTACAGTACTGTATAGCCCACAGTATAGCCTACAATATAATATAGCCAACAGTACAGTATAGCCTACAGTATAGCCTACAGTATAGTATAGCCTCCAGTATAGTACAGACTACAGTACAGTTTAGCCTACATTATAGTATAGCCTACAAGTACAGTACAGCCTACAGTATAGTATAGCCTATGGTACAGTATAGCCTCCAGTATAGTATAGCCTACAGTGCAGTATAGCCTACAGTACAGTATAGCCTACTGCATAGTATAGCCTACAATGCAGTATAGTCTACAGTATAGTCTACAGTACAGTATAGCCTACAGTATAGTATAGCCTACAGTACAGTATAGCCTACAGTACAGTATAGCGTACAGTGCAGTATAGCCTTCAGTATAGCCTAGAGTACAGTATAGCCTACAGTACAGTAGAGTGTATAGTATAGTCTACAATATAGCCTACAGTACAGTATAGCCTACAGTAAAGCCTACATTATAGTATAGACTACAGTAAAGTATAGCCTACAGTACAGCCTACAGTACAGTATAGCCTACAATACAGTATAGTCTTCAAAAGAGTATAGCTTACAGTACAGTATAGCCTACAGTACAGTATAGCCTACAGTATAGTATAGCCTACAGTACAGTATAACCTACTGTATAGTATAGCCTATAGTACAGTATAGCCTACAGTACAGTATAGCCTGTAGTACAGTATAGCCTACAGTATAGCCTGTTGTACCGTATAGTCTACAGTATAGCCTACAGTACAGTATAGCCAACAGTATAGCCTACAGTATAGTATAGCCTACAGGAAAGTATAGCCTACCATATAGTGTAGCCTACAGTACAGTATAGCCTACAGTATTCCATAGCCTACAGTATAGTATAGCCTAGAGTACAGTACAGATGACAGTAAAGTATAGAAAACAGTATAGCATGCAGTACAGTATAGTCCACAGTATAGCCTACAGTACAGTATAGCCCACAGTATAGTCTACAATATAGTATAGCCAACAGTACAGCATAGCCTACAGTTTAGCCTACAGTATAGTATAGCCTGCAGTATAGTACAGCCTACAGTACAGTATAGCCTACAGTATAGTATAGCCTACAGTACAGTATAGCCTACAGTATATTATAGCCTACAGTACAGTATAGCCTACAGTATATTATAGCCTACAGTACAGTGTAGCCTACAGTACAGTATTGCCTACAGTAGAGTATAGCCTACAGTACAATATCGCCTACAGTATAGTATAGTCTACTTCACAGTATAGTCTACAGTACAATATAGCCTACAGTAGAGTATAGTCTACAGTATAGCATACAGTACAGTATTGCCTACAGTAGAGTTTAGCCTACATTACACTATCACCTACAGTATAGTATAGTCTACAGTACAGTGTAGCCTACAGTAGAGTATAGTCTACAGTACAGTGTAGCCTACAGTAGAGTATAGTCTACAGTATTGCATACAGTACAGTATAGCATATAGTAGAGTATAGCCTTACAGTACAGCCTACAGTACAATTTCGCCTACAGTACAGTATAGTCTACAGTACAATGTAGCCTACAGTAGAGCATAGTCTACAATATAGCATACAGTACAGTATAGCCTACAGAAGAGTATAGCCTACAGTAGAGTATAGCCTACAGTACAGTATAGCCTACATTAGAGTATAGCCTACAGTACAGTATAGCCTACAGTAGAGTATAGCATACAGTACACTGTAGTCTACAGTACATCGTTGGGACACAATTGTGAAATTTTGAGACTCCAGTCACATGACTTCTGCTAGCTGCTAGCTAGTCACACTGTCTGACATGGCATCCCTCATATCTTGATTCACAACATACTCAATGGAGCACCACAACAGTCTGCCATGTTTTCTGTCTCATATACATATCTGAATTGCAGAGGTGAGGACGATTTCTATATCTTATGCTGATTTTCTGAGAATACATGACAAGTTAACTGAAACTGCCTTGATAACAGCCAAGAGAGACAGTACAAAGAAAGATCCTGAGTGGCACAGCTGTCTAAGGCACTGCATCGCAGTGCTAGAGGTGTCACTACAGACCAGGTTCGATCCTGGGCTGTATCACAACAGGCCGTGATCAGGAGTCCCATAGGGCTGCGCACATTTGGCCCAGCGTCGTCCAGGTTAGGGGAGGGTTTGGCAGGGGTAGGCCTTAATTGTAAATAAGAATTTGTTCTTAACTGACTCACCTAGTTAAATAAAACAAAGATAGAAGAATGAATGCTTTATAATGGACGTTGCTCTTTCGGTCTTCAGTCTAGAACTAAAATGGCTGAAAGAGAGGATGTTTCTGTTTTGAAGTCTTAATGTGAAAACAGGTAGCCATCTTGACTCAGAACAAGGCCACTGATGACCCAAAATGGCCGTCTTTGTATTGATGTCCCCAGTCACTGGAGGGTCACAGGAAGACTGATTGGTGTCATAGTGGCAGGCAGTTTCCATTGACACTCTCATCCACATGGCCTCAAACTGCACCATTTTGTTTCTCTCCGTTGACCACACACTTTCAACATTTACATACTAAATAATTTGACATTTCCTTTGTGTGAACGACGGAGGATTGGTTGACTTCCAGTTGTTAAGTATAAATTTCTTTCATGATGATTGAAGAGAAAAGCATCGTCCAACTCATCCATGTTTCTCAAATGTCAAATATTGAAGTTGTTCCAAATGTCAAATGTTAAAGTGTGTGGTTACTTCTTTGTATCGTTCCAAGGTTAAGTTTAGGCATGAACACCGAATTCTTAAGGTTAGGTATTAACTCTGAATGGTTAAGGTAAGGGTTTAGGTTTGGGTCAGGCTTAAAACAAAAATAACTTTCTATCATTGGATTTGAACATGCAACCTTTGGCCCTTAGGTCACCAACATTTTCGTTACGGCTATACACGTCTGGTTCTTTTACACCCATCTCCCACACTGTATGAAATCCAAAGCCTACTTCAAGGTAACTGCTCACTGTTGCCCCCTAGTGGCCGGGTTCCATGTCATCTCCCGAACTCCTCAGACATGGATGGACGTCGAGTACTTGTATCACGGGTGACCTGCCTGACCAATACCCCTTGATTATGTCAATTGTGTGTCTTCAAATCTAGACTTGTGTCTTCGAACGCAAACGTTTGAAGGACAAAAATCATCAACATCTAATACTCGAGACAGAGGTGTTTATCTTTCTTTGTCAGATGAATTAAATCAAACGTGAGCATGCACCATACTGTAGATTGTCTCCCTCCACCAAGCTCCTCTCCCCTCATGTACCATACTGTAGACTGTATCCCTCCACCAAGCTCCTCTCCCCACATGCACCATACTGTAGACTGCCTCCCTCTGTACCTAGCTCCTTGCACCTCATGTACCATACTGTAGACTGCCTTCCTCCACCAAGCTCCTTTCACCTCATGTACCATACTGCAGACTGCCTTCCTCCACAAAGCTCCTCTCCCCTCATGTACTATATGTTAGACTGTCTCCCTCTGTTTCCTAGCTCCTCTCACCTCATGTACCATACTGTAGACTGTCTCTCTCTGTCCCTAGCTCCTCTCACCTCATGTACCATACTGTAGACCATCTCCCTCTGTCCCTAGCTTCTCACACAGCATGTACAAAACTGTAGACTGCATCCCTCTGTCCCTAGCTCCTCTCACCTAATGTACCATACTGTAGACTGTCTCCCTCTGTCCCTAGCTCCTTGCTCCTCATGTACCATACTGTAGACTGCCTCCCACCACCAAGCTCCTCTCCCCTCTTCTACCATACTGTAGACTGCCTCCCTCCACCAAGCTCCTCTCACCTCATGTACCATACTGTAGACTGTCTCCCTCTATCCCTAGCTTCTAGCACCACATGTACAATACTGTAAACGGCCTCCCTCCTTCAAATTCCTTTCACCTCATGTACCATACTGTAGACTGCCTCCCTCTGTACAAAGCTCCTCTCACGTCATGTACCATACTGTGGACTGCCTCTCTCTGTCCCAGGCAACTCACCCCTCATGTACCATACGTTAGACTGTCTCCCTCTGTCCCTATCTCCGCTCACCTCATGTACCATACTGTAGACTGTCTCCCTATTTCCCTAGGTCCTCGCAACTCATGTACCATACTGTAGACTGCCTTCCTCTGTTCCTAGCTCCTCTCACCTCATGTACCATACTGTAGACTGTCTCCCTAGCTCTTCTCACCTCATGTACCATACTGTAGACTGCCTCCCTCTGACCCTAGCTCCTCTAACCTCATGTACCATACTGTAGACTGTCTCCCTCTGTCCCTAGCTCCTTGCACCTCATGTACCATACTTTGGACTGCCTCTCTCTGTCCCTAGCTCCTCTCCCCTCATGTAAAATACTGTAGACTGCCTCCCTCTGTCCCTAGCTCCTCTCGCCTCATGTACCATACTGTAGACTGTCTCCCTCTGTCCCTAGATCCTCGCAACTCATGTACCATACTGTAGACTGCCTTCCTCTGTTCCTAGCTCCTCTCACCTCATGTACCATACTGTAGACTGCCTCCCTCTGTCCCTAGCTCCTTGCACCTCATGTACCATACTGTGGACTGCCTCTCTCTGTCCCTAGCTCCTCTCCCCTCATGTACCATATGTAAGACTGTCTCCCTCTGTCCCTAGCTCCTCTCACCTCATGTACCATACTGTAGACTGTCTCCCTCTGTCCCTAGCTCCTCTCACCTCATGTACCATACTGTAGACCATCTCCCTCTGTCCCTAGCTTCTCACACCGCATGTACAAAACTGTAGACTGCCTCCCTCTGTCCCTAGCTCCTCTAACCTCATGTACCATACTGTAGACTGCCTCCCTCTGTCCCTAGCTCCTCTCCCTCATGTTCCATACTGTAGACTGTCTCCCTCCACCAAGCTCCTCTCCCCTCATGTACCATACTGTAGACTGCCTCCCTCCACCAAGCTCCTTGCACCTCATGTACCATACTGTAGACTATCTCCCGCTGTACAAAGCTCCTCTCACCTCAAGTACCATACTGTGGACTGCCTCTCTCTGTCCCTAGCTCCTCTCCCCTCATGTACTATACTGGAGAATGCCTCCCACCACAAAGCTCCTCTCCCCTCATCTACCATACTGTAGACTGCCTCCCTCCACCAAGCTCCTCTCACCTCATGTACCATACTGTAGACTGTCTCCCTCTGTCCCTAGCTCCTCTCACCTCATGTACCATACTGTGGTCTGCCTCCCTCTGTCCCTAGCTCCTCGCCCCTCATGTACCATACGTTAGACTGTCTCCCGTTTGTCCCTATCTCCTTGCACATCATGTGCCATACTGTAGACTGCCTCCATCTGTCCCTAGCTCCTCTCACCTCATGTACCATACTGTAGACTGTCTCCCTCTGTCCCTAGCTTCTCGCACCACATGTACAATACTGTAGACTGCCTCCCTCTGTCCCTAGCTCCTCTCACCTCATGTACCATACTGTAGACTGCCTCCCTCCACCAAGCTCCTTTCATCTCATGTACCACACTGTAGACTGCCTCCCTCCACCAAGCTCCTTGCACCTCATGTACCATACTGTAGACTGTCTCCCTCTGTACTAAGCTCCTCTCACCTCATGTACCATACTGTGGACTGCCTCTCTCTGTCCCTAGCTCCTCTCCCCTCATATACCATACGTTAGACTGTCTCCCTTTGTCCCTAGCTCCTTGCACATCATGTGCCATGCTGTAGACTGCCTCCCTCTGTCCCTAGCTCCTCTCCCTCATGTTCCATACTGTAGACTGTCTCCCTCCACCAAGCTCCTCTCCCCTCATGTACCATACTGTAGACTGCCTCCCTCCACCAAGCTCCTTGCACCTCATGTACCATACTGTAGACTGTCTCCCTCTGTACAAAGCTCCTCTCACCTCATGTACCATACTGTGGACTGCCTCTCTCTGTCCCTAGCTCCTCTCCCCTCATGAACTATACTGTAGAATGCCTCCCACCACAAAGCTCCTCTCCCCTCATCTACCATACTGTAGACTGCCTCCCTCCACCAAGCTCCTCTCACTTCATGTACCATACTGTAGACTGTCTCCCTCTGTCCCTAGCTCCTCTCACCTCATGTACCATACTGTGGTCTGCCTCCCTCTGTCCCTAGCTCCTCGCCCCTCATGTACCATACGTTAGACTGTCTCCCTTTGTCCCTAGCTCCTTGCACCTCATGTACCATACTGTGGACTGCCTCTCTCTGTCCCTAGCTCCTCTCCCCTCATGTACCATATGTAAGACTGTCTCCCTCTGTCCCTATCTCCTCTCACCTCATGTACCATACTGTAGACCATCTCCCTCTGTCCCTAGCTTCTCACACCGCATGTACAAAACTGTAGACTGCATCCGTCTGTCCCTAGCTCCTCTCACCTAATGTACCATACTGTAGACTGTCTCCCTCTGTCGCTAGCTCCTTGCTCCTCATGTACCATACTGTAGACTGCCTCCCACCACAAAGCTCCTCTCACCTCATCTACCATACTGTAGACCATCTCCCTCTGTCCCTAGCTTCTCACACCGCATGTACAAAACTGTAGACTGCCTCCCTCTGTCCCTAGCTCCTCTAACCTCATGTACCATACTGTAGACTGCCTCCCTCTGTCCCTAGCTCCTCTCCCTCATGTTCCATACTGTAGACTGTCTCCCTCCACCAAGCTCCTCTCCCCTCATGTACCATACTGTAGACTGCCTCCCTCCACCAAGCTCCTTGCACCTCATGTACCATACTGTAGACTATCTCCCGCTGTACAAAGCTCCTCTCACCTCAAGTACCATACTGTGGACTGCCTCTCTCTGTCCCTAGCTCCTCTCCCCTCATGTACTATACTGGAGAATGCCTCCCACCACAAAGCTCCTCTCCCTCATCTACCATACTGTAGACTGCCTCCCTCCACCAAGCTCCTCTCACCTCATGTACCATACTGTAGACTGTCTCCCTCTGTCCCTAGCTCCTCTCACCTCATGTACCATACTGTGGTCTGCCTCCCTCTGTCCCTAGCTCCTCGCCCCTCATGTACCATACGTTAGACTGTCTCCCGTTTGTCCCTATCTCCTTGCACATCATGTGCCATACTGTAGACTGCCTCCATCTGTCCCTAGCTCCTCTCACCTCATGTACCATACTGTAGACTGTCTCCCTCTGTCCCTAGCTTCTCGCACCACATGTACAATACTGTAGACTGCCTCCCTCTGTCCCTAGCTCCTCTCACCTCATGTACCATACTGTAGACTGCCTCCCTCCACCAAGCTCCTTTCATCTCATGTACCACACTGTAGACTGCCTCCCTCCACCAAGCTCCTTGCACCTCATGTACCATACTGTAGACTGTCTCCCTCTGTACTAAGCTCCTCTCACCTCATGTACCATACTGTGGACTGCCTCTCTCTGTCCCTAGCTCCTCTCCCCTCATATACCATACGTTAGACTGTCTCCCTTTGTCCCTAGCTCCTTGCACATCATGTGCCATGCTGTAGACTGCCTCCCTCTGTCCCTAGCTCCTCTCCCTCATGTTCCATACTGTAGACTGTCTCCCTCCACCAAGCTCCTCTCCCCTCATGTACCATACTGTAGACTGCCTCCCTCCACCAAGCTCCTTGCACCTCATGTACCATACTGTAGACTGTCTCCCTCTGTACAAAGCTCCTCTCACCTCATGTACCATACTGTGGACTGCCTCTCTCTGTCCCTAGCTCCTCTCCCCTCATGAACTATACTGTAGAATGCCTCCCACCACAAAGCTCCTCTCCCTCATCTACCATACTGTAGACTGCCTCCCTCCACCAAGCTCCTCTCACTTCATGTACCATACTGTAGACTGTCTCCCTCTGTCCCTAGCTCCTCTCACCTCATGTACCATACTGTGGTCTGCCTCCCTCTGTCCCTAGCTCCTCGCCCCTCATGTACCATACGTTAGACTGTCTCCCTTTGTCCCTAGCTCCTTGCACCTCATGTACCATACTGTGGACTGCCTCTCTCTGTCCCTAGCTCCTCTCCCCTCATGTACCATATGTAAGACTGTCTCCCTCTGTCCCTATCTCCTCTCACCTCATGTACCATACTGTAGACCATCTCCCTCTGTCCCTAGCTTCTCACACCGCATGTACAAAACTGTAGACTGCATCCGTCTGTCCCTAGCTCCTCTCACCTAATGTACCATACTGTAGACTGTCTCCCTCTGTCGCTAGCTCCTTGCTCCTCATGTACCATACTGTAGACTGCCTCCCACCACAAAGCTCCTCTCACCTCATCTACCATACTGTAGACTGCCTCCCTCCACCAAGCTCCTCTCACCTCAAGTACCATACTGTAGACTGTTTCCCTCTGTCCCTAGCTCCTCTCACCTGATGTACCATACTGTGGTCTGCCTCCCTCTGTCCCTAGCTCCTCGCCCCTCATGTACCATACTGTAGACTGTCTCCCTCTGTCCCTTGCTCCTCTCACCTCAAGTACCATACTGTAGACTGTCTCCCTCTGTCCCTTGCTCCTCTCACCTCATGTACCATACTGTAGACTGTCTCCCTCTGTCCATAGCTCCTCTCACCTCATGTACCATACTGTAGACTGCCTCCCTCCACCAAGCTCCTTGCACCTCATGTACCATACTGTAGACTGCCTCCCTCTGTCCCTAGCTCCTCTCACCTCATGTACCATACTGTGGACTGCCTCTCTCTGGCCCTAGCTCCTCTCCACTCTTGTACCATACGGTAGACTGTCTCCCTCTGTCCCTAGCTCCTTGCACCTCATGTGCCATACTGTAGACTGCCTCCCTCTGTCCCTAGCTCCTCTAACCTCATGTACCATACTGTAGACTGCCTCCCTCTGTCCCTAGCTCCTCTCCCTCATGTTCCATACTGTAGACTGTCTGCCTCTGCCCCTTGCTCCTCTCACCTCATGTACCATATTGTAGACTGTATCCCTCTGTCCATAGTTCCTCTCACCTCATGTACCATACTGTAGACTGTCTCCCTCTGTCCCTAGCTTCTCGCACCACATGTACAATACTGTAGACTGCCTCCCTCTGTCCCTAGCTCCTCTCACCTCATGTACCATACTGTAGACTGCCTCCCTCCACCAAGCTCCTCTCACCTCATGTACCATACTGTAGACTGTTTCCCTCTGTCCCTAGCTCCTCTCACCTGATGTACCATACTGTGGTCTGCCTCCCTCTGTCCCTAGCTCCTCGCCCCTCATGTACCATACGTTAGACTGTCTCCCTTTTTTCCCTAGCTCCTTGCACATAATGTGCCATACTGTAGACTGCCTCCATCTGTCCCTAGCTCCTCTCACCTCATGTGCCATACTGTAGACTGTCTCCCTCTGTCCCTTGCTCCTCTCACCTCAAGTACCATACTGTAGACTGTCTCCCTCTGTCCCTTGCTCACCTCATGTACCATACTGTAGACTGTCTCCTCTGTCCATAGTTCCTCTCACCTCATGTACCATACTGTAGACTTTCTCCCTCTGTCCCTAGCTTCTGCACCTCATGTACCATACTGTAGACTGTCTCCCTCTGTCCATAGCTCCTCTCACCTCATGTACCATACTGTAGACTGCCTCCCTCCACCAAGCTCCTCTCACCTCATGTACCATACTGTAGACTGTCTCCCTCTGTCCCTAGCTCCTCTCACCTCATGTACCATACTGTGGTCTGCCTCCCTCTGTCCCTAGCTCCTCGCCCCTCATGTACCATACGTTAGACTGTCTCCTTTTTTCCCTAGCTCCTTGCACATCATGTGCCATACTGTAGACTGCCTCCATCTGTCCCTAGCTCCTCTCACCTCATGTGCCATACTGTAGACTGTCTCCCTCTGTCCCTTGCTCCTCTCACCTCATCTACCATACTGTAGACTGCCTCCCTCCACCAAGCTCCTCTCACCTCATGTACCATACTGTAGACTGTTTCCCTCTGTCCCTAGCTCCTCTCACCTGATGTACCATCTTGTGGTCTGCCTCCCTCTGTCCCTAGCTCCTCGCCCCTCATGTACCATACGTTAGACTGTCTCCCTTTTTCCCTAGCTCCTTGCACATCATGTGCCATACTGTAGACTGCCTCCATCTGTCCCTAGCTCCTCTCACCTCATGTGCCATACTGTAGACTGTCTCCCTCCACCAAGCTCCTCTCCCCTCATGTACCATACTGTAGACTGCATCCCTCAACCAAGCTCCTTGCAACTCATGTACCATACTGTAGACTGTCTCCCTCTGTACAAAGCTCCTCTCACCTCATCTACCATACTGTGGACTGCCTCTCTCTGTCCCTAGCTCCTCTCCCCTCATGAACTATACTGTAGAATGCCTCCCACCACAAAGCTCCTCTCCCCTCATCTACCATTCTGTAGACTGCCTCCCTCCACCAAGCTCCTCTCACTTCATGTACCATACTGTAGACTGTCTCCCTCTGTCCCTAGCTCCTCTCACCTCATGTACCATACTGTGGTCTGCCTCCCTCTCTCCCTAGCTCCTCTCCCCTCATGTACCATATGTAAGACTGTCTCCCTCTGTCCCTATCTCCTCTCACCTCATGTACCATACTGTAGACCATCTCCCTCTGTCCCTAGCTTCTCACACCGCATGTACAAAACTGTAGACTGCATCCCTCTGTCCCTAGCTCCTCTCACCTAATGTACCATACTGTAGACTGTCTCCCTCTGTCCCTAGCTCCTTGCTCCTCATGTACCATACTGTAGACTGCCTCCCACCACAAAGCTCCTCTCACCTCATCTACCATACTGTAGACTGCCTCCCTCCACCAAGCTCCTCTCACCTCATGTACCATACTGTAGACTGTTTCCCTCTGTCCCTAGCTCCTCTCACCTGATGTACCATACTGTGGTCTGCCTCCCTCTGTCCCTAGCTCCTCGCCCCTCATGTACCATACGTTAGACTGTCTCCCTTTTTTCCCTAGCTCCTTGCACATCATGTGCCATACTGTAGACTGCCTCCATCTGTCCCTAGCTCCTCTCACCTCATGTGCCATACTGTAGACTGTCTCCCTCTGTCCCTTGCTCCTCTCACCTCAAGTACCATACTGTAGACTGTCTCCCTCTGTCCCTTGCTCCTCTCACCTCATGTACCATACTGTAGACTGTCTCCCTCTGTCCATAGCTCCTCTCACCTCATGTACCATACTGTAGACTGCCTCCCTCCACCAAGCTCCTCTCACCTCATGTACCATACTGTAGACTGTCTCCCTCTGTCCCTAGCTCCTCTCACCTCATGTACCATACTGTGGTCTGCCTCCCTCTGTCCCTAGCTCCTCGCCCCTCATGTACCATACGTTAGACTGTCTCCTTTTTGTCCCTAGCTCCTTGCACATCATGTGCCATACTGTAGACTGCCTCCATCTGTCCCTAGCTCCTCTCAACTCATGTGCCATACTGTAGACTGTCTCCCTCTGTCCCTTGCTCCTCTCACCTCATGTACCATACTGTAGACTGTATCCCTCTGTCCATAGTTCCTCTCACCTCATGTACCATACTGTAGACTTTCTCCCTCTGTCCCTAGCTTCTTGCACCACATGTACAATACTGTAGACTGCCTCCCTCTGTCCCTAGCTCCTCTCACCTCATGTACCATACTGTAGACTGCCTCCCTCCACCAAGCTCCTTTCATCTCATGTACCACACTGTAGACTGCCTCCCTCTGTACTAAGCTCCTCTCACCTCATGTACCATACTGTGGTCTGCCTCCCTCTGTCCCTAGCTCCTCGCCCCTCATGTACCATACGTTAGACTGTCTCCTTTTTGTCCCTAGCTCCTTGCACATCATGTGCCATACTGTAGACTGCCTCCATCTGTCCCTAGCTCCTCTCACCTCATGTGCCATACTGTAGACTGTCTCCCTCTGTCCCTTGCTCCTCTCACCTCATCTACCATACTGTAGACTGTATCCCTCTGTCCATAGTTCCTCTCACCTCATGTACCATACTGTAGACTTTCTCCCTCTGTCCCTAGCTCCTTGCACCTCATGTACCATACTGTAGACTGCCTCCCTCTGTCCCTAGCTCCTCTCACCTCATGTACCATACTGTAGACTGCCTCCCTCTGTCCCTAGCTCCTCTCACCTCATGTACCATACTGTAGACTGCCTCCCTCCACCAAGCTCCTTGCACCTCATGTACCATACTGTAGACTGTCTCCCTCTGTACTAAGCTCCTCTCACCTCATGTACCATACTGTGGACTGCCTCTCTCTGTCCCTAGCTCCTCTCCCTCATGTACCATACGTTAGACTGTCTCCCTTTGTCCCTAGCTCCTTGCACATCATGTGCCATACTGTAGACTGCCTCCATCTGTCCCTAGCTCCTCTCACCTCATGTTCCATACTGTAGACTGTCTCCCTCCACCAAGCTCCTCTCCCTCATGTACCATACTGTAGACTGCCTCCCTCCACCAAGCTCCTTGCACCTCATGTACCATACTGTAGACTGTCTCCCTCTGTACAAAGCTCCTCTCCCCTCTTGTACTATACTGTAGAATGCCTCCCACCACAAAGCTCCTCTCCCTCATCTACCATACTGTAGACTGTCTCCCTCTGTCCCTAGCTCCTTGCACCACATGTACAATACTGTAGACTGCCTCCCTCTGTCCCTAGCTCCTCTCACCTCATGTACCATACTGTAGACTGCCTCCCTCCACCAAGCTCCTTTCATCTCATGTACCACACTGTATACTGCCTCCCTCTGTACTAAGCTCCTCTCACCTCATGTGCCATACTGTAGACTGCCTCCCTCTGTCCCTAGCTCCTCTCACCTCATGTGCCAGACTGTAAGACTGTCTCCCTCTGTCCCTAGCTCCTCTCCCCTCATGTGCCATACTGTAGACTGTCTCCCTCTGTCCCTAGCTCCTCTCAACTCATGTACCATACTGTAGACTGTCTCCCTCTGTCCCTAGCTCCTTGCAGATCATGTGCCATACTGTAGACTGCCTCCCTCTGTCCCTAGCTCCTTGCTCCTCATGTACCATACTGTAGACTGCCTCCCACCACAAAGCTCCTCTCACCTCATCTACCATACTGTAGACTGCCTCCCTCCACCAAGCTCCTCTCACCTCATGTACCATACAGTAGACTGTCTCACTCTGTCCCTAGCTCCTCTCACCTCATGTACCATACTGTAGGCTGCCTCCCTCTGTTCCTAGCTCCTCTCACCTCATGTACCATACTGTAGACTGCCTCCCTCCACCAAGCTCCTTTCACCTCATGTACCATACTGTAGACTGCCTCCCTCTGTCCCTAGCTCCTCTCACCTCATGTACCATACTGTGGACTGCCTCTCTCTGGCCCCTAGCTCCTCTCACCTCTTGTACCATACTGTAGACTGTCTCCCTCTGTCCCTAGCTCCTTGCACCTCATGTGCCATACTGTAGACTGCCTCCCTCTGTCCCTAGCTCCTCTCACCTCATGTACCATACTGTAGACTGCCTCCTTCTGTCCCTAGCTCCTTGCACATCATGTTCCATACTGTAGACTGCCTCCATCTGTCCCTAGCTCCTCTCACCTCATGTACCATACTGTAGACTGCCTCCCTCTGTCCCTAGCTCCTCTCACCTCATGTACCATACTGTAGACTGTCTCCCACTGTCCCTAGCTCCTTGCACCTCATGTGACATACTGTAGACTGGCTCCCTCTGTCCCAAGCTCCTCTCACCTCATGTGCCATACTGTAGACTGCCTCCCTCTGTCCCTAGCTCCTCTCCCTCATGTACCATACTGTAAACTGCCTCCCTCCACCAAGCTTCTTTCACCTCATGTACCATACTGTAGACTGCCTCCCTCCACCAAGCTCCTTTCACCTCATGTACCATACTGTAGACTGCCTCCCTCTGTACAAAGCTCCTCTCACCTCATGTACCATACTGTAGACTGTCTCCCTCTGTCCCTAGCTCCTCTCACCTCATGTACCATACTGTAGACTGCCTCCATCTGTCCCTAGTTCCTCTCACCTCATGTGCCATACTGTAGACTGTCTCCCTCTGTCCCTTGCTCCTCTCACCTCATGTACCATACTGTAGACTGCCTCCCTCTGTCCATATCTCCTCTCACCTCATATACCATACTGTAGACTGTCTCCCTCTGTTCCTAGCTCCTCTCACCTCATGTACCATACTGTGGACTGCCTCTCTCTGTCCCTAGCTCCTCTCAACTCATGTACCATACTGTAGACTGTCTCCCTTTGTCCCTAGCTCCTTGCACATCATGTGCCATACTTTAGACTGCCTCCCTCTGTCCCTAGCTCCTTGCTCCTCATGTGCCATACTGTAGACTGCCTCCATCTGTCCCTAGCTCCTCTCACCTCATGTGCCATACTGTAGACTGCCTCCCTCCACCAAGCTCCTCTCACCTCATGTACCATACAGTAGACTGCATCCCTCAACCAAGCTCCTTGCAACTCATGTACCATACTGTAGACTGTCTCCCTCTGTACAAAGCTCCTCTCACCTCATCTACCATACTGTGGACTGCCTCTCTCTGTCCCTAGCTCCTCTCCCCTCATGAACTATACTGTAGAATGCCTCCCACCACAAAGCTCCTCTCCCTCATCTACCATTCTGTAGACTGCCTCCTCTCCACCAAGCTCCTCTCACTTCATGTACCATACTGTAGACTGTCTCCCTCTGTCCCTAGCTCCTCTCACCTCATGTACCATACTGTGGTCTGCCTCCCTCTCTCCCTAGCTCCTCGCCCCTCATGTACCATATGTAAGACTGTCTCCCTCTGTCCCTATCTCCTCTCACCTCATGTACCATACTGTAGACCATCTCCCTCTGTCCCTAGCTTCTCACACCGCATGTACAAAACTGTAGACTGCATCCCTCTGTCCCTAGCTCCTCTCACCTAATGTACCATACTGTAGACTGTCTCCCTCTGTCCCTAGCTCCTTGCTCCTCATGTACCATACTGTAGACTGCCTCCCACCACAAAGCTCCTCTCACCTCATCTACCATACTGTAGACTGCCTCCCTCCACCAAGCTCCTCTCACCTCATGTACCATACTGTAGACTGTTTCCCTCTGTCCCTAGCTCCTCTCACCTGATGTACCATACTGTGGTCTGCCTCCCTCTGTCCCTAGCTCCTCGCCCCTCATGTACCATACGTTAGACTGTCTCCCTTTTTTCCCTAGCTCCTTGCACATCATGTGCCATACTGTAGACTGCCTCCATCTGTCCCTAGCTCCTCTCACCTCATGTGCCATACTGTAGACTGTCTCCCTCTGTCCCTTGCTCCTCTCACCTCAAGTACCATACTGTAGACTGTCTCCCTCTGTCCCTTGCTCCTCTCACCTCATGTACCATACTGTAGACTGTCTCCCTCTGTCCATAGCTCCTCTCACCTCATGTACCATACTGTAGACTGCCTCCCTCCACCAAGCTCCTCTCACCTCATGTACCATACTGTAGACTGTCTCCTCTGTCCCTAGCTCCTCTCACCTCATGTACCATACTGTGGTCTGCCTCCCTCTGTCCCTAGCTCCTCGCCCCTCATGTACCATACGTTAGACTGTCTCCTTTTTGTCCCTAGCTCCTTGCACATCATGTGCCATACTGTAGACTGCCTCCATCTGTCCCTAGCTCCTCTCACCTCATGTGCCATACTGTAGACTGTCTCCCTCTGTCCCTTGCTCCTCTCACCTCATGTACCATACTGTAGACTGTATCCCTCTGTCCATAGTTCCTCTCACCTCATGTACCATACTGTAGACTTTCTCCCTCTGTCCCTAGCTTCTTGCACCACATGTACAATACTGTAGACTGCCTCCCTCTGTCCCTAGCTCCTCTCACCTCATGTACCATACTGTAGACTGCCTCCCTCCACCAAGCTCCTTTCATCTCATGTACCACACTGTAGACTGCCTCCCTCTGTACTAAGCTCCTCTCACCTCATGTACCATACTGTGGTCTGCCTCCCTCTGTCCCTAGCTCCTCGCCCCTCATGTACCATACGTTAGACTGTCTCCTTTTTGTCCCTAGCTCCTTGCACATCATGTGCCATACTGTAGACTGCCTCCATCTGTCCCTAGCTCCTCTCACCTCATGTGCCATACTGTAGACTGTCTCCCTCTGTCCCTTGCTCCTCTCACCTCATGTACCATACTGTAGACTGTATCCCTCTGTCCATAGTTCCTCTCACCTCATGTACCATACTGTAGACTTTCTCCCTCTGTCCCTAGCTTCTTGCACCACATGTACAATACTGTAGACTGCCTCCCTCTGTCCCTAGCTCCTCTCACCTCATGTACCATACTGTAGACTGCCTCCCTCCACCAAGCTCCTTTCATCTCATGTACCACACTGTAGACTGCCTCCCTCCACCAAGCTCCTTGCACCTCATGTACCATACTGTAGACTGTCTCCCTCTGTACTAAGCTCCTCTCACCTCATGTACCATACTGTGGACTGCCTCTCTCTGTCCCTAGCTCCTCTCCCCTCATATACCATACGTTAGACTGTCTCCCTTTGTCCCTAGCTCCTTGCACATCATGTGCCATGCTGTAGACTGCCACCCTCTGTCCCTAGCTCCTCTCCCTCATGTTCCATACTGTAGACTGTCTCCCTCCACCAAGCTCCTCTCCCCTCATGTACCATACTGTAGACTGCCTCCCTCCACCAAGCTCCTTGCACCTCATGTACCATACTGTAGACTGTCTCCCTCTGTACAAAGCTCCTCTCCCCTCTTGTACTATACTGTAGAATGCCTCCCACCACAAAGCTCCTCTCCCCTCATCTACCATACTGTAGACTGTCTCCCTCTGTCCCTAGCTTCTCGCACCACATGTACAATACTGTAGACTGCCTCCCTCTGTCCCTAGCTCCTCTCAACTCATGTACCATACTGTAGACTGCCTCCCTCCACCAAGCTCCTTTCATCTCATGTACCACACTGTATACTGCCTCCCTCTGTACTAAGCTCCTCTCACCTCATGTGCCATGCTGTAGACTGCCTCCCTCTGTCCCTAGCTCCTCTCACCTCATGTGCCAGACTGTAGACTGTCTCCCTCTGTCCCTAGCTCCTCTCCCCTCATGTGCCATACTGTAGACTGTCTCCCTCTGACCCTAGCTCCTCTCAACTCATGTACCATACTGTAGACTGTCTCCCTTTGTCCCTAGCTCCTTGCACATCATGTGCCATACTTTAGACTGCCTCCCTCTGTCCCTAGCTCCTTGCTCCTCATGTACCATACTGTAGACTGCCTCCCACCACCAAGCTCCTCTCCCCTCATCTACCATACTGTAGACTGCCTCCCTCCACCAAGCTCCTCTCACCTCATGTACCATACAGTAGACTGTCTCACTATGTACCTAGCTCCTCGCAACTCATGTACCATACTGTAGGCTGCCTTCCTCTGTTCCTAGCTCCTCTCACCTAATGTACCATACTGTAGACTGCCTCCCTCCACCAAGCTCCTTTCACCTCATGTACCATACTGTAGAATGCCTCCCTCTGTCCCTAGCTCCTCTCACCTCATGTACCATACTGTGGACTGCCTCTCTCTGGCCCTAGCTCCTCTCCCCTCTTGTACCATACGGTAGACTGTCTCCCTCTGTCCCTAGCTCCTTGCACCTCATGTGCCATACTGTAGACTGCCTCCCTCTGTCCCTAGATCCTCTCACCTCATGTACCATACTGTAGACTGCCTCCTTCTGTCCCTAGCTCCTTGCACATTGTTCCATACTGTAGACTGCCTCCATCTGTCCCTAGCTCCTCTCACCTCATGTACCATACTGTAGACTGCCTCCCTCTGTCCCTAGCTCCTCTCCCCTCATGTACCATACGGTAGACTGTCTCCCACTGTCCCTAGCTCCTTGCACCTCGTGTGACATAATGTAGACTGGCTCCCTCTGTCCCAAGCTCCTCTCACCTCATGTGCCATATTGTAGACTGCCTCCCTCTGTCCCTAACTCCTCTCCCTCATGTACCATACTGTAAACTGCCTCCCTGCACCAAGCTTCTTTCCCCTCATGTAGCATACTGTAGACTTCCTCCCTCCACCAAGCTCCTTCCACCTCATGTACCATACTGTAGACTGTCTCCCTCTTTACAAAGCTCCTCTCACCTCATGTACAATACTGTAGACTGTCTCCCTCTGTCCCTAGCTCCTCTCACCTCATGTACCATACTGTAGACTGCCTCCCTCTGTCCCTAGTTCCTCTCACCTCATGTGCCAGACTGTAGACTGTCTCCCTCTGTCCCTTGCTCCTCGCACCTCATGTACAATACTGTAGACTGCCTCCCTCTGTCCATATCTCCGCTCACCTCATATACAATACTGTAGACTGTCTACCTCTGTTCCTAGCTCCTTGCACTTCATGTACCATACTGTGGACTGCCTCTCTCTGTCCCTAGCTCCTCTCAACTCATGTACCATACTGTAGACTGTCTCCCTTTGTCCCTAGCTCCTTGCACATCATGTGCCATACTTTAGACTGCCTCCCTCTGTCCCTAGCTCCTTGCTCCTCATGTACCATACTGTAGACTGCCTCCCACCACCAAGCTCCTCTCCCCTCATCTACCATACTGTAGACTGCCTCCCTCCACCAAGCTCCTCTCACCTCATGTACCATACAGTAGACTGTCTCACTATGTACCTAGCTCCTCGCAACTCATGTACCATACTGTAGGCTGCCTTCCTCTGTCACTAGCTCCTCTCACCTAATGTACCATACTGTAGACTGCCTCCCTCCACCAAGCTCCTTTCACCTCATGTATCATTCTGTAGACTGCCTCCCTCTGTCCCTAGCTCCTCTCACCTCATGTACCATACTGTGGGCTGCCTCTCTCTGTCCCTAGCTCCTCTCCCCTCATGTACCATACGGTAGACTGTCTCCCTCTGTCCCTAGCTCCTCTCACCTCATGTACCATACTGTAGACTGCCTCCCTCTGTCCCTAGCTCCTTGCACATTGTGCCATACTGTAGACTGCCTCCATCTGTCCCTAGCTCCTCTCACCTCATGTGCCATACTGTAGACTGCCTCCCTCTGTCCCTAGCTCCTCTCCCCTCATGTACCATACGGTAGACTGTCTCCCACTGTCCCTAGCTCCTTGCACCTCATGTGACATAATGTAGACTGGCTCCCTCTGTCCCAAGCTCCTCTCACCTCATGTGCCATATTGTAGACTGCCTCCCTCTGTCCCTAACTCCTCTCCCTCATGTACCATACTGTAAACTGCCTCCCTGCACCAAGCTGCTTTCCCCTCATGTAGCATACTGTAGACTTCCTCCCTCCACCAAGCTCCTTCCACCTCATGTACCATACTGTAGACTGTCTCCCTCTTTACAAAGCTCCTCTCACCTCATGTACAATACTGTAGACTGTCTCCCTCTGTCCCTAGCTCCTCTCACCTCATGTACCATACTGTGGACTGCCTCCCTCTGTCCCTAGCTCCTCTCCCCTCATGTGCCATACTGTAGACTGCCTCCATCTGTCCCTAGCTCCTCTCACCTCATGTGCCATACTGTAGACTGTCTCCCTCTGTCCCTAGCTCCTCCTAACCTCATGTACCATACTGTAGACTGTCTCACTCTGTCCCTAGCGTCTCGCACCGCATGTAAAATACTGTGGACTGCTTCCCTCTGTCCCTAACTCTTCTCACCTCATGTACCATACTGTAGATTGTCTCCCTCTGTCCCTAGCTCCTTGCACCTCATGTATCATACTGTAGAGCTGCCTCCCTCCAACAAGCTCCTTTCACGTCATGTACCATACTGTAGACTGCCCCCCACTGTCCCTAGCTCCTCTCACCTCATGTACCATACTGTGGACTGCCTCTCTCTGGTCCTAGCTCCTCTCCCCTCATGTACCATACGGTAGAGTGTCTCCCCCTCCCTAGCTCCTTGCACCTCATGTGCCATACTGTAGACTGCCTCCCTCTCTCCCTAGCTCCTCTCACATCATGTACCATACTGTAGACTGCCTCTCTCTGGCCCTAGCTCCTCTCCCCTCTTGTACCATACGGTAGACTGTCTCCCTCTGTCCCTAGCTCCTTGCACCTCATGTGCCATACTGTAGACTGCCACCCTCTGTCCCTAGCTCCTCTCACCTCATGTACCATACTGTAGACAGTCTCCCTCTGTCCCTAGCTCCTTGCACATTGTGCCATACTGTAGACTGCCTACATCTGTCCCTAGCTCCTCTCACCTCATGTACCATACTGTAGACTGCCTCCCTCTGTCCCTAGCTCCTCTCCCCTCATGTACCATACGGTAGACTGTCTCCCACTGTCCCTAGCTCCTTGCACCTCATGTGACATAATGTAGACTGGCTCCCTCTGTCCCAAGCTCCTCTCACCTCATGTGCCATATTGTAGACTGCCTCCCTCTGTCCCTAACTCCTCTCCCTCATGTACCATACTGTAAACTGCCTCCCTGCACCAAGCTGCTTTCCCCTCATGTAGCATACTGTAGACTTCCTCCCTCCACCAAGCTCCTTCCACCTCATGTACCATACTGTAGACTGTCTCCCTCTTTACAAAGCTCCTCTCACCTCATGTACAATACTGTAGACTGTCTCCCTCTGTCCCTAGCTCCTCTCACCTCATGTACCATACTGTGGACTGCCTCCCTCTGTCCCTAGCTCCTCTCCCCTCATGTGCCATACTGTAGACTGCCTCCATCTGTCCCTAGCTCCTCTCACCTCATGTGCCATACTGTAGACTGTCTCCCTCTGTCCCTAGCTCCTCTCACCTCATGTACAATACTGTAGACTGTCTCCCTCTGTCCCTAGCTCCTCTCACCTCATGTACCATACTGTAGACTGTCTCCCTCTGTCCCTAGCTCCTCTCCCCTCATGTGCCATACTGTAGACTGCCTCCATCTGTCCCTAGCTCCTCTCACCTCATGTGCCATACTGTAGACTGTCTCCCTCTGTCCCTAGCTCCTTGCACCTCATGTATCATACTGTAGACTGCCTCCCTCCAACAAGCTCCTTTCACGTCATGTACCATACTGTAGACTGCCCCCCACTGTCCCTAGCTCCTCTCACCTCATGTACCATACTGTGGACTTCCTCTCTCTGGTCCTAGCTCCTCTCCCCTCATGTACCATACGGTAGAGTGTCTCCCTCTGTCCCTAGCTCCTTGCACCTCATGTGCCATACTGTAGACTGCCTCCCTCTGTCCCTAGCTCCTCTCACATCATGTACCATACTGTAGACTGCCTTACTCTGTCCCTAGCTCCTCTCCCTCATGTACCATACTGTAGACTGCCTCCCTCCACCAAGCTCCTTTCACCTCATGTACCATACTGTGGACTGTCTCCCTCTGTACAAAGCTCCTCTCACCTCATGTACAATACTGTAGACAGTCTCCCTCTGTCCCTAGCTCCTTACACCTCATGTACCATACTGTGGACTGCCTCCCTCTGTCCCTAGCTCCTTGCACATTGTGCCATACTGTAGACTGCCTCCATCTGTCCCTAGCTCCTCTCACCTCATGCGCCATACTGTAGACTGTCTCCCTCTGTCCCTAGATCCTCTCACCTCATGTACCATACTGTAGACCGTCTCCCTCTGTCCCTTGCTTCTCGCACTGCATGTACAATACTGTGGACTGCTTTCCTCTGTCCCCAACTCCTCTCACCTCATGTGCCATACTGTAGACTGCCTCCCTCTGTCCCTAGCTCCTCTCCCCTCATGTACCATACGGTAGACTGTCTCCCACTGTCCCTAGCTCCTTGCACCTCGTGTGACATAATGTAGACTGGCTCCCTCTGTCCCAAGCTCCTCTCACCTCATGTGCCATATTGTAGACTGCCTCCCTCTGTCCCTAACTCCTCTCCCTCATGTACCATACTGTAAACTGCCTCCCTGCACCAAGCTGCTTTCCCCTCATGTAGCATACTTTAGACTTCCTCCCTCCACCAAGCTCCTTCCACCTCATGTACCATACTGTAGACTGTCTCCCTCTTTACAAAGCTCCTCTCACCTCATGTACAATACTGTAGACTGTCTCCCTCTGTCCCTAGCTCCTCTCACCTCATGTACCATACTGTAGACTGCCTCCCTCTGTCCCTAGTTCCTCTCACCTCATGTGCCAGACTGTAGACTTTCTCCCTCTGTCCCTTGCTCCTCGCACCTCATGTACAATACTGTAGACTGCCTCCCTCTGTCCATATCTCCGCTCACCTCATATACAATACTGTAGACTGTCTACCTCCGTCCCTAGCTGCTTGCACTTCATGTACCATACTGTGGACTGCCTCTCTCTGTCCCTAGCTCCTCTCCCCTCATGTACCATATGTTAGACTGTCTCCCTCTGTCCCTAGCATACTGAAGACTACATTACTCTGTCCCTAGCTCCTCTCCCTCATGTACCATACTGTAGACTGCCTCCCTCCACCAAGCTCCTTTCACCTCATGTACCATACTGTGGACTGTCTCCCTCTGTACAAAGCTCCTCTCACCTCATGTACAATACTGTAGACAGTCTCCCTCTGTCCCTAGCTCCTTACACCTCATGTACCATACTGTGGACTGCCTCCCTCTGTCCCTAGCTCCTTGCACATTGTGCCATACTGTAGACTGCCTCCATCTGTCCCTAGCTCCTCTCACCTCATGCGCCATACTGTAGACTGTCTCCCTCTGTCCCTAGATCCTCTCACCTCATGTACCATACTGTAGACCGTCTCCCTCTGTCCCTTGCTTCTCGCACTGCATGTACAATACTGTGGACTGCTTTCCTCTGTCCCCAACTCCTCTCACCTCATGTGCCATACTGTAGACTGCCTACCTCTGTCCCTAGCTCCTCTCCCCTCATGTACCATACGGTAGACTGTCTCCCACTGTCCCTAGCTCCTCTCACCTCATGTGCCAGACTGTAGACTGTCTCCCTCTGTCCCTTGCTCCTCGCACCTCATGTACAATACTGTAGACTGCCTCCCTCTGTCCCTAGCTCCTTGCTCCTCATGTACCATACTGTAGACTGCCTCCCACCACCAAGCTCCTCTCCCCTCATCTACCATACTGTAGACTGCCTCCCTCCACCAAGCTCCTCTCACCTCATGTACCATACAGTAGACTGTCTCACTATGTACCTAGCTCCTCGCAACTCATGTACCATACTGTAGGCTGCCTTCCTCTGTCACTAGCTCCTCTCACCTAATGTACCATACTGTAGACTGCCTCCCTCCACCAAGCTCCTTTCACCTCATGTACCATACTGTAGACTGCCTCCCTCTGTCCCTAGCTCCTCTCACCTCATGTACCATACTGTGGGCTGCCTCTCTCTGTCCCTAGCTCCTCTCCCCTCATGTACCATATGGTAGACTGTCTCCCTCTGTCCCTAGCTCCTCTCACCTCATGTACCATACTGTAGATTGCCTCCCTCTGTCCCTAGCACCTTGCACATTGTGCCATACTGTAGACTGCCTCCATCTGTCCCTAGCTCCTCTCACCTCATGTGCCATACTGTAGACTGCCTCCCTCTGTCCCTAGCTCCTCTCCCCTCATGTGCCATACTGTAGACTGCCTCCATCTGTCCCTAGCTCCTCTCACCTCATGTGCCATACTGTAGACTGCCTCCCTCTGTCCCTAGCTCCTCTCCCCTCATGTACCATACTGTAGACTGCCTCCCTCCACCAAGCTCCTTTCACCTCATGTACCATACTGTGGACTGTCTCCCTCTGTACAAAGCTCCTCTCACCTCATGTACCATACTGTAGACTGTCTCACTCTGTCCCTAGCGTCTCGCACCGCATGTAAAATACTGTGGACTGCTTCCCTCTGTCCCTAACTCTTCTCACCTCATGTACCATACTGTAGATTGTCTCCCTCTGTCCCTAGCTCCTTGCACCTCATGTATCATACTGTAGACTGCCTCCCTCCAACAAGCTCCTTTCACGTCATGTACCATACTGTAGACTGCCCCCCACTGTCCCTAGCTCCTCTCACCTCATGTACCATACTGTGGACTGCCTCTCTCTGGTCCTAGCTCCTCTCCCCTCATGTACCATACGGTAGAGTGTCTCCTTCTGTCCCTAGCTCCTTGCACCTCATGTGCCATACTGTAGACTGCCTCCCTCTGTCCCTAGCTCCTCTCACATCATGTACCATACTGTAGACTGCCTCTCTCTGGCCCTAGCTCCTCTCCCCTCTTGTACCATACGGTAGACTGTCTCCCTCTGTCCCTAGCTCCTTGCACCTCATGTGCCATACTGTAGACTGCCACCCTCTGTCCCTAGCTCCTCTCACCTCATGTACCATACTGTAGACTGCCTCCCTCTGTCCCTAGCTCCTTGCACATTGTGCCATACTGTAGACTGCCTCCATCTGTCCCTAGCTCCTCTCACCTCATGTGCCATACTGTAGACTGCCTCCCTCTGTCCCTAGCTCCTCTCCCTCATGTACCATACGGTAGACTGTCTCCCACTGTCCCTAGCTCCTTGCACCTCATGTGACATAATGTAGACTGGCTCCCTCTGTCCCAAGCTCCTCTCACCTCATGTGCCATATTGTAGACTGCCTCCCTCTGTCCCTAACTCCTCTCCCTCATGTACCATACTGTAAACTGCCTCCCTGCACCAAGCTGCTTTCCCCTCATGTAGCATACTGTAGACTTCCTCCCTCCACCAAGCTCCTTCCACCTCATGTACCATACTGTAGACTGTCTCCCTCTTTACAAAGCTCCTCTCACCTCATGTACAATACTGTAGACTGTCTCCCTCTGTCCCTAGCTCCTCTCACCTCATGTGCCATACTGTAGACTGCCTCCATCTGTCCCTAGCTCCTCTCACCTCATGTGCCATACTGTAGACTGTCTCCCTCTGTCCCTAGCTCCTCTAACCTCATGTACCATACTGTAGACTGTCTCACTCTGTCCCTAGCGTCTCACACCGCATGTAAAATACTGTGGACTGCTTCCCTCTGTCCCTAACTCTTCTCACCTCATGTACCATACTGTAGATTGTCTCCCTCTGTCCCTAGCTCCTTGCACCTCATGTATCATACTGTAGACTGCCTCCCTCCAACAAGCTCCTTTCACGTCATGTACCATACTGTAGACTGCCCCCCACTGTCCCTAGCTCCTCTCACCTCATGTACCATACTGTGGACTGCCTCTCTCTGGTCCTAGCTCCTCTCCCCTCATGTACCATACGGTAGAGTGTCTCCCTCTGTCCCTAGCTCCTTGCACCTCATGTGCCATACTGTAGACTGCCTCCCTCTGTCCCTAGCTCCTCTCACATCATGTACCATACTGTAGACTGCCTTACTCTGTCCCTAGCTCCTCTCCCTCATGTACCATACTGTAGACTGCCTCCCTCCACCAAGCTCCTTTCACCTCATGTACCATACTGTGGACTGTCTCCCTCTGTACAAAGCTCCTCTCACCTCATGTACAATACTGTAGACAGTCTCCCTCTGTCCCTAGCTCCTTACACCTCATGTACCATACTGTGGACTGCCTCCCTCTGTCCCTAGCTCCTTGCACATTGTGCCATACTGTAGACTGCCTCCATCTGTCCCTAGCTCCTCTCACCTCATGTGCCATACTGTAGACTGTCTCCCTCTGTCCCTAGATCCTCTCACCTCATGTACCATACTGTAGACCGTCTCCCTCTGTCCCTTGCTTCTCTGCACTGCATGTACAATACTGTGGACTGCTTTCCTCTGTCCCCAACTCCTCTCACCTCATGTGCCATACTGTAGACTGCCTCCCTCTGTCCCTAGCTCCTTGCACATTGTTCCATACTGGAGACTGCCTCCATCTGTCCCTAGCTCCTCTCACCTCATGTACCATACTGTAGACTGCCTCCCTCTGTCCCTAGCTCCTCTCCCCTCATGTACCATACGGTAGACTGTCTCCCACTGTCCCTAGCTCCTTGCACCTCGTGTGACATAATGTAGACTAGCTCCCTCTGTCCCAAGCTCCTCTCACCTCATGTGCCATATTGTAGACTGCCTCCCTCTGTCCCTAACTCCTCTCCCTCATGTACCATACTGTAAACTGCCTCCCTGCACCAAGCTGCTTTCCCTCATGTAGCATACTGTAGACTTCCTCCCTCCACCAAGCTCCTTCCACCTCATGTACCATACTGTAGACTGTCTCCCTCTTTACAAAGCTCCTCTCACCTCATGTACAATACTGTAGACTGTCTCCCTCTGTCCCTAGCTCCTCTCACCTCATGTACCATACTGTAGACTGCCTCCCTCTGTCCCTAGTTCCTCTCACCTCATGTGCCAGACTGTAGACTGTCTCCCTCTGTCCCTTGCTCCTCGCACCTCATGTACAATACTGTAGACTGCCTCCCTCTGTCCATATCTCCGCTCACCTCATATACAATACTGTAGACTGTCTACCTCTGTCCCTAGCTCCTTGCACTTCATGTGCCATATTGTAGACTGCCTCCCTCTGTCCCTAACTCCTCTCCCTCATGTACCATACTGTAAACTGCCTCCCTGCACCAAGCTGCTTTCCCCTCATGTAGCATACTGTAGACTTCCTCCCTCCACCAAGCTCCTTCCACCTCATGTACCATACTGTAGACTGTCTCCCTCTTTACAAAGCTCCTCTCACCTCATGTACAATACTGTAGACTGTCTCCCTCTGTCCCTAGCTCCTCTCACCTCATGTGCCATACTGTAGACTGCCTCCATCTGTCCCTAGCTCCTCTCACCTCATGTGCCATACTGTAGACTGTCTCCCTCTGTCCCTAGCTCCTCTAACCTCATGTACCATACTGTAGACTGTCTCACTCTGTCCCTAGCGTCTCACACCGCATGTAAAATACTGTGGACTGCTTCCCTCTGTCCCTAACTCTTCTCACCTCATGTACCATACTGTAGATTGTCTCCCTCTGTCCCTAGCTCCTTGCACCTCATGTATCATACTGTAGACTGCCTCCCTCCAACAAGCTCCTTTCACGTCATGTACCATACTGTAGACTGCCCCCCACTGTCCCTAGCTCCTCTCACCTCATGTACCATACTGTGGACTGCCTCTCTCTGGTCCTAGCTCCTCTCCCCTCATGTACCATACGGTAGAGTGTCTCCCTCTGTCCCTAGCTCCTTGCACCTCATGTGCCATACTGTAGACTGCCTCCCTCTGTCCCTAGCTCCTCTCACATCATGTACCATACTGTAGACTGCCTTACTCTGTCCCTAGCTCCTCTCCCTCATGTACCATACTGTAGACTGCCTCCCTCCACCAAGCTCCTTTCACCTCATGTACCATACTGTGGACTGTCTCCCTCTGTACAAAGCTCCTCTCACCTCATGTACAATACTGTAGACAGTCTCCCTCTGTCCCTAGCTCCTTACACCTCATGTACCATACTGTGGACTGCCTCCCTCTGTCCCTAGCTCCTTGCACATTGTGCCATACTGTAGACTGCCTCCATCTATCCCTAGCTCCTCTCACCTCATGTGCCATACTGTAGACTGTCTCCCTCTGTCCCTAGATCCTCTCACCTCATGTACCATACTGTAGACCGTCTCCCTCTGTCCCTTGCTTCTCGCACTGCATGTACAATACTGTGGACTGCTTTCCTCTGTCCCCAACTCCTCTCACCTCATGTGCCATACTGTAGACTGCCTCCCTCTGTCCCTAGCTCCTTGCACATTGTTCCATACTGGAGACTGCCTCCATCTGTCCCTAGCTCCTCTCACCTCATGTACCATACTGTAGACTGCCTCCCTCTGTCCCTAGCTCCTCTCCCCTCATGTACCATACGGTAGACTGTCTCCCACTGTCCCTAGCTCCTTGCACCTCGTGTGACATAATGTAGACTAGCTCCCTCTGTCCCAAGCTCCTCTCACCTCATGTGCCATATTGTAGACTGCCTCCCTCTGTCCCTAACTCCTCTCCCTCATGTACCATACTGTAAACTGCCTCCCTGCACCAAGCTGCTTTCCCCTCATGTAGCATACTGTAGACTTCCTCCCTCCACCAAGCTCCTTCCACCTCATGTACCATACTGTAGACTGTCTCCCTCTTTACAAAGCTCCTCTCACCTCATGTACAATACTGTAGACTGTCTCCCTCTGTCCCTAGCTCCTCTCACCTCATGTACCATACTGTAGACTGCCTCCCTCTGTCCCTAGTTCCTCTCACCTCATGTGCCAGACTGTAGACTGTCTCCCTCTGTCCCTTGCTCCTCGCACCTCATGTACAATACTGTAGACTGCCTCCCTCTGTCCATATCTCCGCTCACCTCATATACAATACTGTAGACTGTCTACCTCTGTCCCTAGCTCCTTGCACTTCATGTACCATACTGTGGACTGCCTCTCTCTGTCCCTAGCTCCTCTCCCCTCATGTACCATATGTTAGACTGTCTCCCTCTGTCCCTAGCATACTGAAGACTACATTACTCTGTCCCTAGCTCCTCTCCCTCGTGTACCATACTGTAGACTGCCTCCCTCCACCAAGCTCCTTTCACCTCATGTACCATACTGTGGACTGTCTCCCTCTGTACAAAGCTCCTCTCACCTCATGTACAATACTGTAGACAGTCTCCCTCTGTCCCTAGCTCCTTACACCTCATGTACCATACTGTGGACTGCCTCCCTCTGTCCCTAGCTCCTTGCACATTGTGCCATACTGTAGACTGCCTCCATCTGTCCCTAGATCCTCTCACCTCATGTACCATACTGTAGACCGTCTCCCTCTGTCCCTTGCTTCTCGCACTGCATGTACAATACTGTGGACTGCTTTCCTCTGTCCCCAACTCCTCTCACCTCATGTGCCATACTGTAGACTGCCTCCCTCTGTCCCTAGCTCCTCTCCCCTCATGTACCATACTGTAGACTGTCTCCCACTGTCCCTAGCTCCTCTCACCTCATGTGCCATACTGTAGACTGCCTCCCTCTGTCCCTAGCTCCTCTCCCCTCATGTACCATACGGTAGACTGTCTCCCACTGTCCCTAGCTCCTCTCACCTCATGTGCCAGACTGTAGACTGTCTCCCTCTGTCCCTAGATCCTCTCACCTCATGTACCATACTGTAGACTGCCTCCCTCTGTCCCTAGCTCCTTGTACATTGTTCCATACTGTAGACTGCCTCCATCTGTCCCTAGCTCCTCTCACCTCATGTACCATACTGTAGACTGCCTCCCTCTGTCCCTAGCTCCTCTCCCCTCATGTACCATACGGTAGACTGTCTCCCACTGTCCCTAGCTCCTTGCACCTCGTGTGACATAATGTAGACTAGCTCCCTCTGTCCCAAGCTCCTCTCACCTCATGTGCCATATTGTAGACTGCCTCCCTCTGTCCCTAACTCCTCTCCCTCATGTACCATACTGTAAACTGCCTCCCTGCACCAAGCTGCTTTCCCCTCATGTAGCATACTGTAGACTTCCTCCCTCCACCAAGCTCCTTCCACCTCATGTACCATACTGTAGACTGTCTCCCTCTTTACAAAGCTCCTCTCAGCTCATGTACAATACTGTAGACTGTCTCCCTCTGTCCCTAGCTCCTCTCACCTCATGTACCATACTGTAGACTGCCTCCCTCTGTCCCTAGTTCCTCTAACCTCATGTGCCAGACTGTAGACTGTCTCCCTCTGTCCCTTGCTCCTCGCACCTCATGTACAATACTGTAGACTGCCTCCCTCTGTCCATATCTCCGCTCACCTCATATACAATACTGTAGACTGTCTACCTCTGTCCCTAGCTCCTTGCACTTCATGTACCATACTGTGGACTGCCTCTCTCTGTCCCTAGCTCCTCTCCCTCATGTACCATATGTTAGACTGTCTCCCTCTGTCCCTAGCATACTGAAGACTACATTACTCTGTCCCTAGCTCCTCTCCCTCATGTACCATACTGTAGACTGCCTCCCTCCACCAAGCTCCTTTCACCTCATGTACCATACTGTGGACTGTCTCCCTCTGTACAAAGCTCCTCTCACCTCATGTACAATACTGTAGACAGTCTCCCTCTGTCCCTAGCTCCTTACACCTCATGTACCATACTGTGGACTGCCTCCCTCTGTCCCTAGCTCCTTGCACATTGTGCCATACTGTAGACTGCCTCCATCTGTCCCTAGATCCTCTCACCTCATGTACCATACTGTAGACCGTCTCCCTCTGTCCCTTGCTTCTCGCACTGCATGTACAATACTGTGGACTGCTTTCCTCTGTCCCCAACTCCTCTCACCTCATGTGCCATACTGTAGACTGCCTCCCTCTGTCCCTAGCTCCTCTCCCCTCATGTACCATACGGTAGACTGTCTCCCACTGTCCCTAGCTCCTCTCACCTCATGTGCCAGACTGTAGACTGTCTCCCTCTGTCCCTTGCTCCTCGCACCTCATGTACAATACTGTAGACTGCCTCCCTCTGTCCCTAGCTCCTTGCTCCTCATGTACCATACTGTAGACTGCCTCCCACCACCAAGCTCCTCTCCCCTCATCTACCATACTGTAGACTGCCTCCCTCCACCAAGCTCCTCTCACCTCATGTACCATACAGTAGACTGTCTCACTATGTCCCTAGCTCCTCTCACCTCATGTACCATACTGTGGACTGCCTCCCTCTGTCCCTAGCTCCTCTCCCCTCATGTGCCATACTGTAGACTGCCTCCATCTGTCCCTAGCTCCTCTCACCTCATGTGCCATACTGTAGACTGTCTCCCTCTGTCCCTAGCTCCTCTAACCTCATGTACCATACTGTAGACTGTCTCACTCTGTCCCTAGCGTCTCACACCGCATGTAAAATACTGTGGACTGCTTCCCTCTGTCCCTAACTCTTCTCACCTCATGTACCATACTGTAGATTGTCTCCCTCTGTCCCTAGCTCCTTGCACCTCATGTATCATACTGTAGACTGCCTCCCTCCAACAAGCTCCTTTCACGTCATGTACCATACTGTAGACTGCCCCCCACTGTCCCTAGCTCCTCTCACCTCATGTACCATACTGTGGACTGCCTCTCTCTGGTCCTAGCTCCTCTCCCCTCATGTACCATACGGTAGAGTGTCTCCCTCTGTCCCTAGCTCCTCTCACATCATGTACCATACTGTAGACTGCCTTACTCTGTCCCTAGCTCCTCTCCCTCATGTACCATACTGTAGACTGCCTCCCTCCACCAAGCTCCTTTCACCTCATGTACCATACTGTGGACTGTCTCCCTCTGTACAAAGCTCCTCTCACCTCATGTACAATACTGTAGACAGTCTCCCTCTGTCCCTAGCTCCTTACACCTCATGTACCATACTGTGGACTGCCTCCCTCTGTCCCTAGCTCCTTGCACATTGTGCCATACTGTAGACTGCCTCCATCTGTCCCTAGCTCCTCTCACCTCATGTGCCATACTGTAGACTGTCTCCCTCTGTCCCTAGATCCTCTCACCTCATGTACCATACTGTAGACCGTCTCCCTCTGTCCCTTGCTTCTCGCACTGCATGTACAATACTGTGGACTGCTTTCCTCTGTCCCCAACTCCTCTAACCTCATGTGCCATACTGTAGACTGCCTCCCTCTGTCCCTAGCTCCTCTCCCCTCATGTACCATACGGTAGACTGTCTCCCACTGTCCCTAGCTCCTCTCACCTCATGTGCCAGACTGTAGACTGTCTCCCTCTGTCCCTAGATCCTCTCACCTCATGTACCATACTGTAGACTGCCTCCCTCTGTCCCTAGCTCCTTGCACATTGTTCCATACTGTAGACTGCCTCCATCTGTCCCTAGCTCCTCTCACCTCATGTACCATACTGTAGACTGCCTCCCTCTGTCCCTAGCTCCTCTCCCCTCATGTACCATACGGTAGACTGTCTCCCACTGTCCCTAGCTCCTCTCACCTCATGTGCCAGACTGTAGACTGTCTCCCTCTGTCCCTAGATCCTCTCACCTCATGTACCATACTGTAGACTGCCTCCCTCTGTCCCTAGCTCCTTGCACATTGTTCCATACTGGAGACTGCCTCCATCTGTCCCTAGCTCCTCTCACCTCATGTACCATACTGTAGACTGCCTCCCTCTGTCCCTAGCTCCTCTCCCCTCATGTACCATACGGTAGACTGTCTCCCACTGTCCCTAGCTCCTTGCACCTCGTGTGACATAATGTAGACTGGCTCCCTCTGTCCCAAGCTCCTCTCACCTCATGTGCCATATTGTAGACTGCCTCCCTCTGTCCCTAACTCCTCTCCCTCATGTACCATACTGTAAACTGCCTCCCTGCACCAAGCTGCTTTCCCCTCATGTAGCATACTGTAGACTTCCTCCCTCCACCAAGCTCCTTCCACCTCATGTACCATACTGTAGACTGTCTCCCTCTTTACAAAGCTCCTCTCACCTCATGTACAATACTGTAGACTGTCTCCCTCTGTCCCTAGCTCCTCTCACCTCATGTACCATACTGTAGACTGCCTCCCTCTGTCCCTAGTTCCTCTCACCTCATGTGCCAGACTGTAGACTGTCTCCCTCTGTCCCTTGCTCCTCGCACCTCATGTACAATACTGTAGACTGCCTCCCTCTGTCCATATCTCCGCTCACCTCATATACAATACTGTAGACTGTCTACCTCTGTCCCTAGCTCCTTGCACTTCATGTACCATACTGTGGACTGCCTCTCTCTGTCCCTAGCTCCTCTCCCCTCATGTACCATATGTTAGACTGTCTCCCTCTGTCCCTAGCATACTGAAGACTACATTACTCTGTCCCTAGCTCCTCTCCCTCATGTACCATACTGTAGACTGCCTCCCTCCACCAAGCTCCTTTCACCTCATGTACCATACTGTGGACTGTCTCCCTCTGTACAAAGCTCCTCTCACCTCATGTACAATACTGTAGACAGTCTCCCTCTGTCCCTAGCTCCTTACACCTCATGTACCATACTGTGGACTGCCTCCCTCTGTCCCTAGCTCCTTGCACATTGTGCCATACTGTAGACTGCCTCCATCTGTCCCTAGATCCTCTCACCTCATGTACCATACTGTAGACCGTCTCCCTCTGTCCCTTGCTTCTCGCACTGCATGTACAATACTGTGGACTGCTTTCCTCTGTCCCCAACTCCTCTCACCTCATGTGCCATACTGTAGACTGCCTCCCTCTGTCCCTAGCTCCTCTCCCCTCATGTACCATACGGTAGACTGTCTCCCACTGTCCCTAGCTCCTCTCACCTCATGTGCCAGACTGTAGACTGTCTCCCTCTGTCCCTTGCTCCTCGCACCTCATGTACAATACTGTAGACTGCCTCCCTCTGTCCCTAGCTCCTTGCTCCTCATGTACCATACTGTAGACTGCCTCCCACCACCAAGCTCCTCTCCCCTCATCTACCATACTGTAGACTGCCTCCCTCCACCAAGCTCCTCTCACCTCATGTACCATACAGTAGACTGTCTCACTATGTTCCTAGCTCCTTGCACCTCATGTATCATACTGTAGACTGCCTCCCTCCAACAAGCTCCTTTCACGTCATGTACCATACTGTAGACTGCCCCCCACTGTCCCTAGCTCCTCTCACCTCATGTACCATACTGTGGACTGCCTCTCTCTGGTCCTAGCTCCTCTCTCCTCATGTACCATACGGTAGAGTGTCTCCCTCTGTCCCTAGCTCCTTGCACCTCATGTGCCATACTGTAGACTGCCTCCCTCTGTCCCTAGCTCCTCTCACATCATGTACCATACTGTAGACTGCCTTACTCTGTCCCTAGCTCCTCTCCCTCATGTACCATACTGTAGACTGCCTCCCTCCACCAAGCTCCTTTCACCTCATGTACCATACTGTGGACTGTCTCCCTCTGTACAAAGCTCCTCTCACCTCATGTACAATACTGTAGACTGTCTCCCTCTGTCCCTTGCTCCTCGCACCTCATGTACAATACTGTAGACTGTCTCCCTCTGTCCCTAGCTCCTTGCTCCTCATGTACCATACTGTAGACTGCCTCCCACCACCAAGCTCCTCTCCCCTCATCTACCATACTGTAGACTGCCTCCCTCCACCAAGCTCCTCTCACCTCATGTACCATACAGTAGACTGTCTCACTATGTACCTAGCTCCTCGCAACTCATGTACCATACTGTAGGCTGCCTTCCTCTGTCACTAGCTCCTCTCACCTAATGTACCATACTGTAGACTGCCTCCCTCCACCAAGCTCCTTTCACCTCATGTACCATACTGTAGACTGCCTCCCTCTGTCCCTAGCTCCTCTCACCTCATGTACCATACTGTGGGCTGCCTCTCTCTGTCCCTAGCTCCTCTCCCCTCATGTACCATACGGTAGACTGTCTCCCTCTGTCCCTAGCTCCTCTCACCTCATGTACCATACTGTAGATTGCCTCCCTCTGTCCCTAGCACCTTGCACATTGTGCCATACTGTAGACTGCCTCCATCTGTCCCTAGCTCCTCTCACCTCATGTGCCATACTGTAGACTGCCTCCCTCTGTCCCTAGCTCCTCTCCCCTCATGTACTATACGGTAGACTGTCTCCCACTGTCCCTAGCTCCTTGCACCTCATGTGACATAATGTAGACTGGCTCCCTCTGTCCCAAGCTCCTCTCACCTCATGTGCCATATTGTAGACTGCCTCCCTCTGTCCCTAACTCCTCTCCCTCATGTACCATACTGTAAACTGCCTCCCTGCACCAAGCTGCTTTCCCCTCATGTAGCATACTGTAGACTTCCTCCCTCCACCAAGCTCCTTCCACCTCATGTACCATACTGTAGACTGTCTCCCTCTTTACAAAGCTCCTCTCACCTCATGTACAATACTGTAGACTGTCTCCCTCTGTCCCTAGCTCCTCTCACCTCATGTACCATACTGTGGACTGCCTCCCTCTGTCCCTAGCTCCTCTCCCCTCATGTGCCATACTGTAGACTGCCTCCATCTGTCCCTAGCTCCTCTCACCTCATGTGCCATACTGTAGACTGTCTCCCTCTGTCCCTAGCTCCTCTAACCTCATGTACCATACTGTAGACTGTCTCACTCTGTCCCTAGCTCCTTGCACCTCATGTATCATACTGTAGACTGCCTCCCTCCAACAAGCTCCTTTCACGTCATGTACCATACTGTAGACTGCCCCCCACTGTCCCTAGCTCCTCTCACCTCATGTACCATACTGTGGACTGCCTCTCTCTGGTCCTAGCTCCTCTCCCCTCATGTACCATACGGTAGAGTGTCTCCCTCTCCTAGCTCCTTGCACCTCATGTGCCATACTGTAGACTGCCTCCCTCTGTCCCTAGCTCCTTGCACCTCATGTGCCATACTGTAGACTGCCTCCCTCTGTCCCTAGCTCCTCTCACATCATGTACCATACTGTAGACTGCCTCTCTCTGGCCCTAGCTCCTCTCCCCTCTTGTACCATACGGTAGACTGTCTCCCTCTGTCCCTAGCTCCTTGCACCTCATGTGCCATACTGTAGACTGCCTCCCTCTATCCCTAGCTCCTCTCACCTCATGTACCATACTGTAGACTGCCTCCCTCTGTCACTAGCTCCTTGCACATTGTGCCATACTGTAGACTGCCTCCATCTGTCCCTAGCTCCTCTCACCTCATGTGCCATACTGTAGACTGCCTCCCTCTGTCCCTAGCTCCTCTCCCCTCATGTACCATACGGTAGACTGTCTCCCACTGTCCCTAGCTCCTTGCACCTCATGTGACATAATGTAGACTGGCTCCCTCTGTCCCAAGCTCCTCTCACCTCATGTGCCATATTGTAGACTGCCTCCCTCTGTCCCTAACTCCTCTCCCTCATGTACCATACTGTAAACTGCCTCCCTGCACCAAGCTGCTTTCCCCTCATGTAGCATACTGTAGACTTCCTCCCTCCACCAAGCTCCTTCCACCTCATGTACCATACTGTAGACTGTCTCCCTCTTTACAAAGCTCCTTTCACCTCATGTACAATACTGTAGACTGTCTCCCTCTGTCCCTAGCTCCTCTCACCTCATGTACCATACTGTGGACTGCCTACCTCTGTCCCTAGCTCCTCTCCCCTCATGTGCCATACTGTAGAGCTGCCTCCATCTGTCCCTAGCTCCTCTCACCTCATGTGCCATACTGTAGACTGTCTCCCTCTGTCCCTAGCTCCTCTAACCTCATGTACCATACTGTAGACTGTCTCACTCTGTCCCTAGCGTCTCACACCGCATGTAAAATACTGTGGACTGCTTCCCTCTGTCCCTAACTCTTCTCACCTCATGTACCATACTGTAGATTGTCTCCCTCTGTCCCTAGCTCCTTGCACCTCATGTATCATACTGTAGACTGCCTCCCTCCAACAAGCTCCTTTCACGTCATGTACCATACTGTAGACTGCCCCCCACTGTCCCTAGCTCCTCTCACCTCATGTACCATACTGTGGACTGCCTCTCTCTGGTCCTAGCTCCTCTCCCCTCATGTACCATACGGTAGAGTGTCTCCCTCTGTCCCTAGCTCCTTGCACCTCATGTGCCATACTGTAGACTGCCTCCCTCTGTCCCTAGCTCCTCTCACATCATGTACCATACTGTAGACTGCCTTACTCTGTCCCTAGCTCCTCTCCCTCATGTACCATACTGTAGACTGCCTCCCTCCACCAAGCTCCTTTCACCTCATGTACCATACTGTGGACTGTCTCCCTCTGTACAAAGCTCCTCTCACCTCATGTACAATACTGTAGACTGTCTCCCTCTGTCCCTTGCTCCTCGCACCTCATGTACAATACTGTAGACTGCCTCCCTCTGTCCCTAGCTCCTTGCTCCTCATGTACCATACTGTAGACTGCCTCCCACCACCAAGCTCCTCTCCCCTCATCTACCATACTGTAGACTGCCTCCCTCCACCAAGCTCCTCTCACCTCATGTACCATACAGTAGACTGTCTCACTATGTACCTAGCTCCTCGCAACTCATGTACCATACTGTAGGCTGCCTTCCTCTGTCACTAGCTCCTCTCACCTAATGTACCATACTGTAGACTGCCTCCCTCCACCAAGCTCCTTTCACCTCATGTACCATACTGTAGACTGCCTCCCTCTGTCCCTAGCTCCTCTCACCTCATGTACCATACTGTGGGCTGCCTCTCTCTGTCCCTAGCTCCTCTCCCCTCATGTACCATACGGTAGACTGTCTCCCTCTGTCCCTAGCTCCTCTCACCTCATGTACCATACTGTAGATTGCCTCCCTCTGTCCCTAGCACCTTGCACATTGTGCCATACTGTAGACTGCCTCCATCTGCCCCTAGCTCCTCTCACCTCATGTGCCATACTGTAGACTGCCTCCCTCTGTCCCTAGCTCCTCTCCCCTCATGTACTATACGGTAGACTGTCTCCCACTGTCCCTAGCTCCTTGCACCTCATGTGACATAATGTAGACTGGCTCCCTCTGTCCCAAGCTCCTCTCACCTCATGTGCCATATTGTAGACTGCCTCCCTCTGTCCCTAACTCCTCTCCCTCATGTACCATACTGTAAACTGCCTCCCTGCACCAAGCTGCTTTCCCCTCATGTAGCATACTGTAGACTTCCTCCCTCCACCAAGCTCCTTCCACCTCATGTACCATACTGTAGACTGTCTCCCTCTTTACAAAGCTCCTCTCACCTCATGTACAATACTGTAGACTGTCTCCCTCTGTCCCTAGCTCCTCTCACCTCATGTACCATACTGTGGACTGCCTCCCTCTGTCCCTAGCTCCTCTCCCTCATGTGCCATACTGTAGACTGCCTCCATCTGTCCCTAGCTCCTCTCACCTCATGTGCCATACTGTAGACTGTCTCCCTCTGTCCCTAGCTCCTCTAACCTCATGTACCATACTGTAGACTGTCTCACTCTGTCTCTAGCGTCTCGCACCGCATGTAAAATACTGTGGACTGCTTCCCTCTGTCCCTAACTCTTCTCACCTCATGTACCATACTGTAGATTGTCTCCCTCTGTCCCTAGCTCCTTGCACCTCATGTATCATACTGTAGACTGCCTCCCTCCAACAAGCTCCTTTCACGTCATGTACCATACTGTAGACTGCCCCCCACTGTCCCTAGCTCCTCTCACCTCATGTACCATACTGTGGACTGCCTCTCTCTGGTCCTAGCTCCTCTCCCCTCATGTACCATACGGTAGAGTGTCTCCCTCTCCCTAGCTCCTTGCACCTCATGTGCCATACTGTAGACTGCCTCCCTCTGTCCCTAGCTCCTCTCACATCATGTACCATACTGTAGACTGCCTCTCTCTGGCCCTAGCTCCTCTCCCCTCTTGTACCATACGGTAGACTGTCTCCCTCTGTCCCTAGCTCCTTGCACCTCATGTGCCATACTGTAGACTGCCTCCCTCTATCCCTAGCTCCTCTCACCTCATGTACCATACTGTAGACTGCCTCCCTCTGTCACTAGCTCCTTGCACATTGTGCCATACTGTAGACTGCCTCCATCTGTCCCTAGCTCCTCTCACCTCATGTGCCATACTGTAGACTGCCTCCCTCTGTCCCTAGCTCCTGTCCCCTCATGTACCATACGGTAGACTGTCTCCCACTGTCCCTTGCTCCTTGCACCTCATGTGACATAATGTAGACTGGCTCCCTCTGTCCCAAGCTCCTCTCACCTCATGTGCCATATTGTAGACTGCATCCCTCTGTCCCTAACTCCTCTCCCTCATGTACCATACTGTAAACTGCCTCCCTGCACCAAGCTGCTTTCCCCTCATGTAGCATACTGTAGACTTCCTCCCTCCACCAAGCTCCTTCCACCTCATGTACCATACTGTAGACTGTCTCCCTCTTTACAAAGCTCCTCTCACCTCATGTACAATACTGTAGACTGTCTCCCTCTGTCCCTAGCTCCTCTCACCTCATGTACCATACTGTGGACTGCCTCCCTCTGTCCCTAGCTTCTCTCCCCTAATGTGCCATACTGTAGAATGCCTCCATCTGTCCCTAGCTCCTCTCACCTCATGTGCCATACTGTAGACTGTCTCCCTCTGTCCCTAGCTCCTCTAACCTCATGTACCATACTGTAGACTGTCTCACTCTGTCCCTAGCTCCTCTCACATCATGTACCATACTGTAGACTGCCTTACTCTGTCCCTAGCTCCTCTCCCTCATGTACCATACTGTAGACTGCCTCCCTCCACCAAGCTCCTTTCACCTCATGTACCATACTGTGGACTGTCTCCCTCTGTACAAAGCTCCTCTCACCTCATGTACAATACTGTAGACAGTCTCCCTCTGTCCCTAGCTCCTTACACCTCATGTACCATACTGTGGACTGCCTCCCTCTGTCCCTAGCTCCTTGCACATTGTGCCATACTGTAGACTGCCTCCATCTGTCCCTAGCTCCTCTCACCTCATGCGCCATACTGTAGACTGTCTCCCTCTGTCCCTAGATCCTCTCACCTCATGTGCCATACTGTAGACCGTCTCCCTCTGTCCCTTGCTTCTCGCACTGCATGTACAATACTGTGGACTGCTTTCCTCTGTCCCTAACTCCTCTCACCTCATGTGCCATACTGTAGACTGCCTCCCTCTGTCCCTAGCTCCTCTCCCCTCATGTACCATACGGTAGACTGTCTCCCACTGTCCCTAGCTCCTTGCACCTCATGTGACATACTGTAGACTGGCTCCCTCTGTCCCAAGCTCCTCTCACCTCATGTGCCATATTGTAGACTGCCTCCCTCTGTCCCTAGCTCCTCTCCCTCATGTACCATACTGTAAACTGCCTCCCTGCACCAAGCTGCTTTCCCCTCATGTAGCATACTGTAGACTTCCTCCCTCCACCAAGCTCCTTGCACCTCATGTACCATACTGTGGACTGCCTCCCTCTGTCCCTAGCTCCTCTCCCCTCATGTGCCATACTGTAGACTGCCTCCATCTGTCCCTAGCTCCTCTCACCTCATGTGCCATACTGTAGACTGTCTCCCTCTGTCCCTAGCTCCTCTCACCTCATGTACCATACTGTAGACTGTCTCCCTCTGTCCCTAGTGTCTCGCACCGCATGTACAATACTGTGGACTGCTTCCCTCTGTCCCTAACTCTTCTCACCTCATGTACCATACTGTAGATTGTCTCCCTCTGTCCCTAGCTCCTTGCACCTCATGTATCATACTGTAGACTGCCTCCCTCCAACAAGCTCCTTTCACGTCATGTACCATACTGTAGACTGCCCCCCACTGTCCCTAGCTCCTCTCACCTCATGTACCATACTGTGGACTGCCTCTCTCTGGTCCTAGCTCCTCTCCCCTCATGTAGCATACTGTAGACTTCCTCCCTCTCCCTAGCTCCTTGCACCTCATGTGCCATACTGTAGACTGCCTCCCTCTGTCCCTAGCTCCTCTCACATCATGTACCATACTGTAGACTGCCTCTCTCTGGCCCTAGCTCCTCTCCCCTCTTGTACCATACGGTAGACTGTCTCCCTCTGTCCCTAGCTCCTTGCACCTCATGTGCCATACTGTAGACTGCCTCCCTCTGTCCCTAGCTCCTCTCACCTCATGTACCATACTGTAGACTGCCTCCCTCTGTCCCTAGCTCCTTGCACATTGTGCCATACTGTAGACTGCCTCCATCTGTCCCTAGCTCCTCTCACCTCATGTGCCATACTGTAGACTGCCTCCCTCTGTCCCTAGCTCCTCTCCCCTCATGTACCATACGGTAGACTGTCTCCCATTGTCCCTAGCTCCTTGCACCTCATGTGACATAATGTAGACTGGCTCCCTCTGTCCCAAGCTCCTCTCACCTCATGTGCCATATTGTAGACTGCCTCCCTCTGTCCCTAACTCCTCTCCCTCATGTACCATACTGTAAACTGCCTCCCTGCACCAAGCTGCTTTCCCCTCATGTACCATACTGTAGACTTTCTCCCTCTTTACAAAGCTGCTCTCACCTCATGTACAATACTGTAGACTGTCTCCCTCTGTCCCTAGCTCCTCTCACCTCATGTACCATACTGTGGACTGCCTCCCTCTGTCCCTAGCTCCTCTCCCCTCATGTGCCATACTGTAGACTGCCTCCATCTGTCCCTAGCTCCTCTCACCTCATGTGCCATACTGTAGACTGTCTCCCTCTGTCCCTAGCTCCTCTAACCTCATGTACCATACTGTAGACTGTCTCACTCTGTCCCTAGCGTCTCACACCGCATGTAAAATACTGTGGACTGCTTCCCTCTGTCCCTAACTTTTCTCACCTCATGTACCATACTGTAGATTGTCTCCCTCTGTCCCTAGCTCCTTGCACCTCATGTATCATACTGTAGACTGCCTCCCTCCAACAAGCTCCTTTCACGTCATGTACCATACTGTAGACTGCCCCCCACTGTCCCTAGCTCCTCTCACCTCATGTACCATACTGTGGACTGCCTCTCTCTGGTCCTAGCTCCTCTCCCCTCATGTAGCATACTGTAGACTTCCTCCCTCTCCCTAGCTCCTTGCACCTCATGTGCCATACTGTAGAATGCCTCCCTCTGTCCCTAGCTCCTCTCACATCATGTACCATACTGTAGACTGCCTCTCTCTGGCCCTAGCTCCTCTCCCCTCTTGTACCATACGGTAGACTGTCTCCCTCTGTCCCTAGCTCCTTGCACCTCATGTGCCATACTGTAGACTGCCTCCCTCTGTCCCTAGCTCCTCTCACCTCATGTACCATACTGTAGACTGCCTCCCTCTGTCCCTAGCTCCTTGCACATTGTGCCATACTGTAGACTGCCTCCATCTGTCCCTAGCTCCTCTCACCTCATGTGCCATACTGTAGACTGCCTCCCTCTGTCCCTAGCTCCTCTCCCCTCATGTACCATACGGTAGACTGTCTCCCACTGTCCCTAGCTCCTTGCACCTCATGTGACATAATGTAGACTGGCTCCCTCTGTCCCAAGCTCCTCTCACCTCATGTGCCATATTGTAGACTGCCTCCCTCTGTCCCTAACTCCTCTCCCTCATGTACCATACTGTAAACTGCCTCCCTGCACCAAGCTGCTTTCCCCTCATGTAGCATACTGTAGACTTCCTCCCTCCACCAAGCTCCTTCCACCTCATGTACCATACTGTAGACTGTCTCCCTCTTTACAAAGCTCCTCTCACCTCATGTACAATACTGTAGACTGTCTCCCTCTGTCCCTAGCTCCTCTCACCTCATGTACCATACTGTGGACTGCCTCCTCTCTGTCCCTAGCTCCTCTCCCTCATGTGCCATACTGTAGACTGCCTCCATCTGTCCCTAGCTCCTCTCACCTCATGTGCCATACTGTAGACTGTCTCCCTCTGTCCCTAGCTCCTCTAACCTCATGTACCATACTGTAGACTGTCTCACTCTGTCTCTAGCGTCTCGCACCGCATGTAAAATACTGTGGACTGCTTCCCTCTGTCCCTAACTCTTCTCACCTCATGTACCATACTGTAGATTGTCTCCCTCTGTCCCTAGCTCCTTGCACCTCATGTATCATACTGTAGACTGCCTCCCTCCAACAAGCTCCTTTCACGTCATGTACCATACTGTAGACTGCCCCCCACTGTCCCTAGCTCCTCTCACCTCATGTACCATACTGTGGACTGCCTCTCTCTGGTCCTAGCTCCTCTCCCCTCATGTACCATACGGTAGAGTCTCTCCCTCTGTCCCTAGCTCCTTGCACCTCATGTGCCATACTGTAGACTGCCTCCCTCTGTCCCTAGCTCCTTGCACCTCATGTATCATACTGTAGACTGCCTCCCTCCAACAAGCTCCTTTCACGTCATGTACCATACTGTAGACTGCCCCCCACTGACCCTAGCTCCTCTCACCTCATGTACCATACTGTGGACTGCCTCTCTCTGGTCCTAGCTCCTCTCCCCTCATGTAGCATACTGTAGACTTCCTCCCTCTCCCTAGCTCCTTGCACCTCATGTGCCATACTGTAGACTGCCTCCCTCTGTCCCTAGCTCCTCTCACATCATGTACCATACTGTAGACTGCCTCTCTCTGGCCCTAGCTCCTCTCCCCTCTTGTACCATACGGTAGACTGCCTCCCTCTGTCCCTAGCTCCTTGCACCTCATGTGCCATACTGTAGACTGCCTCCCTCTGTCCCTAGCTCCTCTCACCTCATGTACCATACTGTAGACTGCCTCCCTCTGTCCCTAGCTCCTTGCACCTTGTGCCATACTGTAGACTGCCTCCATCTGTCCCTAGCTCCTCTCACCTCATGTGCCATACTGTAGACTGCCTCCCTCTGTCCCTAGCTCCTCTCCCTCATGTACCATACGGTAGACTGTCTCCCCACTGTCCCTAGCTCCTTGCACCTCATGTGACATAATGTAGACTGGCTCCCTCTGTCCCAAGCTCCTCTCACCTCATGTGCCATATTGTAGACTGCCTCCCTCTGTCCCTAACTCCTCTCCCTCATGTACCATACTGTAAACTGCCTCCCTGCACCAAGCTGCTTTCCCCTCATGTAGCATACTGTAGACTTCCTCCCTCCACCAAGCTCCTTCCACCTCATGTACCATACTGTAGACTGTCTCCCTCTTTACAAAGCTCCTCTCACCTCATGTACAATACTGTAGACTGTCTCCCTCTGTCCCTAGCTCCTCTCACCTCATGTACCATACTGTGGACTGCCTCCCTCTGTCCCTAGCTCCTCTCCCCTCATGTGCCATACTGTAGACTGCCTCCATCTGTCCCTAGCTCCTCTCACCTCATGTGCCATACTGTAGACTGTCTCCCTCTGTCCCTAGCTCCTCTAACCTCATGTACCATACTGTAGACTGTCTCACTCTGTCTCTAGCGTCTCGCACCGCATGTAAAATACTGTGGACTGCTTCCCTCTGTCCCTAACTCTTCTCACCTCATGTACCATACTGTAGATTGTCTCCCTCTGTCCCTAGCTCCTTGCACCTCATGTATCATACTGTAGACTGCCTCCCTCCAACAAGCTCCTTTCACGTCATGTACCATACTGTAGACTGCCCCCCACTGTCCCTAGCTCCTCTCACCTCATGTACCATACTGTGGACTGCCTCTCTCTGGTCCTAGCTCCTCTCCCCTCATGTACCATACGGTAGAGTCTCTCCCTCTGTCCCTAGCTCCTTGCACCTCATGTGCCATACTGAAGACTGCCTCCCTCTGTCCCTAGCTCCTCTCACATCATGTACCATACTGTAGACTGCCTTACTCTGTCCCTAGCTCTTCTCCCTCATGTACCATACTGTAGACTGCCTCCCTCCACCAAGCTCCTTTCACCTCATGTACCATACTGTGGACTGTCTCCCTCTGTACAAAGCTCCTCTCACCTCATGTACAATACTGTAGACAGTCTCCCTCTGTCCCTAGCTCCTTACACCTCATGTACCATACTGTGGACTGCCTCCCTCTGTCCCTAGCTCCTTGCACATTGTGCCATACTGTAGACTGCCTCCATCTGTCCCTAGCTCCTCTCACCTCATGCGCCATACTGTAGACTGTCTCCCTCTGTCCCTAGATCCTCTCCCCTCATGTACCATACGGTAGACTGTCTCCCACTGTCCCTAGCTCCTTGCACCTCATGTGACATACTGTAGACTGGCTCCCTCTGTCCCAAGCTCCTCTCACCTCATGTGCCATATTGTAGACTGCCTCCCTCTGTCCCTAGCTCCTCTCCCTCATGTACCATACTGTAAACTGCCTCCCTGCACCAAGCTGCTTTCCCCTCATGTAGCACACTGTAGACTTCCTCCCTCCACCAAGCTCCTTGCACCTCATGTACCATACTGTAGACTGTCTCCCTCTTTACAAAGCTCCTCTCACCTCATGTACAATACTGTAGACTGTCTCCCTCTGTCCCTAGCTCCTCTCACCTCATGTACCATACTGTGGACTGCCTCCCTCTGTCCCTAGCTCCTCTCCCCTCATGTGCCATACTGTAGACTGCCTCCATCTGTCCCTAGCTCCTCTCACCTCATGTGCCATACTGTAGACTGTCTCCCTCTGTCCCTAGCTCCTCTCACCTCATGTACCATACTGTAGACTGTCTCCCTCTGTCCCTAGCGTCTCGCACCGCATGTACAATACTGTGGACTGCTTCCCTCTGTCCCTAACTCTTCTCACCTCATGTACCATTCTGTAGATTGTCTCCCTCTGTCCCTAGCTCCTTGCACCTCATGTACCATACTGTAGACTGTCTCCCTCTTTACAAAGCTCCTCTCACCTCATGTACAATACTGTAGACTGTCTCCCTCTGTCCCTAGCTCCTCTCACCTCATGTACCATACTGTGGACTGTCTCCCTCTGTCCCTAGCTCCTCTCACCTCATGTACCGTACTTTGGACTGCCTCCCTCTGTCCCTAGCTCCTCTCCCCTCATGTGCCATACTGTAGACTGCCTCCATCTGTCCCTAGCTCCTCTCACCTCATGTGCCATACTGTAGACTGTCTCCCTCTGTCCCTAGCTCCTCTCACCTCATGTACCATACTGTAGACTGTCTCCCTCTGTCCCTAGCGTCTCGCACCGCATGTACAATACTGTGGACTGCTTCCCTCTGTCCCTAACTCTTCTCACCTCATGTACCATACTGTAGACTGCCCCCCACTGTCCCTAGCTCCTCTCACCTCATGTACCATACTGTGGACTGCCTCTCTCTGGTCCTAGCTCCTCTCCCCTCATGTAGCATACTGTAGACTTCCTCCCTCCACCAAGCTCCTTTCACCTCATGTACCATACTGTAGACTGTCTCCCTCTTTACAAAGCTCCTCTCACCTCATGTACAATACTGTAGACTGTCTCCCTCTGTCCCTAGCTCCTCTCACCTCATGTACCATACTGTGGACTGCCTCCCTCTGCCCCTAGCTCCTCTCCCCTCATGTGCCATACTGTAGACTGCCTCCATCTGTCCCTAGCTCCTCTCACCTCATGTGCCATACTGTAGACTGTCTCCCTCTGTCCCTAGCTCCTCTCACCTCATGTACCATACTGTAGATTGTCTCCCTATGTCCCTAGCGTCTCGCACCGCATGTACAATACTGTGGACTGCTTCCCTCTGTCCCTAACTCTTCTCACCTCATGTACCATACTGTAGATTTTCTCCCTCTGTCCCTAGCTCCTTGCACCTCATGTATCATACTGTAGACTGCCTCCCTCCAACAAGCTCATTTCACGTCATGTACCATACTGTAGACTGCCCCCCACTGTCCCTAGCTCCTCTCACCTCATGTACCATACTGTGGACTGCCTCTCTCTGGTCCTAGCTCCTCTCCCCTCATGTACCATACGGTAGAGTGTCTCCCTCTGTCCCTAGCTCCTTGCACCTCATGTGCCATACTGTAGACTGCCTCCCTCTGTCCCTAGCTCCTCTCACCTCATGTACCATACTGTAGACTGCCTTCCTCTGTCCCTAGCTCCTCTCCCTCGTGTACCATACTGTAGACTGCCTCCCTCCACCAAGCTCCTTGCACCTCATGTACCATACTGTGGACTGTCTCCCTCTGTACAAAGCTCCTCTCACCTCATGTACAATACTGTAGACAGTCTCCCTCTGTCCCTAGCTCCTTACACCTCATGTACCATACTGTGGACTGCCTCTCTCTGTCCCTAGTTCCTCTCCCCTTATGTACCATATGTTAGACTGTCTTCCTCTGTCCCAAGCTCCTTTCACCTCATGTACCATAATGTAGACTGCCTTCCTCCACCAAGCTCCTCTCCCCTCATGTACCATATGTTAGACTGTCTCCCTCTGTCACTAGCTCCTCTAACCTCATGTACCATACTGTAGACTGCCTCCTTCTGTTCTTAGCTCCTCTCACCTCATGTACCATACTGTAGACTGTCTCCCTCTGTCCCTAGCTCCTTGCTCCTCATGTACCATACTGTAGACTGCCTCCCACCACCAAGCTCCTCTCCCCTCATCTACCATACTGTAGTCTGCCTCCCTCCACCAAGCTCCTTTCACCTCATGTACCATACTGTAGACTGCCTCCCTCTGTCCCTAGCTCCTCTCACCTCATTTACCATACTGTAGACTGCCTCCCTCTATCCCTAGCTCCTCTCCCTCATGTACCATACGGTAGACTGTCTCCCTCTGTCCCTAGCTCCTTGCACATTGTGCCATACTGTAGACTGGCTTCCTCTGTCCCTAGCTCCTCTCCCTCATGTACCATACTGTAGACTGCCTCCCTCCACCAAGCTCCTTGCACCTCATGTACCATAATGTGGACTGCCTCCCTCTGTCCCTAGCTCCTCTCACCTCATGTTCCATACTGTAGACTGCCTTCCTCTGTCCCTAGCTCCTCTCCCTCATGTACCATACTGTAGACTGCCTCCCTCCACCAAGCTCCTTGCACCTCATGTACCATACTGTGGACTGTCTCCCTCTGTACAAAGCTCCTCTCACCTCATGTACAATACTGTAGACAGTCTCCCTCTGTCCCTAGCTCCTTACACCTCATGTACCATACTGTGGACTGCCTCTCTCTGTCCCTAGTTCCTCTCCCCTCATGTACCATATGTTAGACTGTCTTCCTCTGTCCCAAGCTCCTTTCACCTCATGTACCATAATGTAGACTGCCTTCCTCCACCAAGCTCCTCTCCCTCATGTACCATATGTTAGACTGTCTCCCTCTGTCACTAGCTCCTCTAACCTCATGTACCATACTGTAGACTGCCTCCTTCTGTTCTTAGCTCCTCTCACCTCATGTACCATACTGTAGACTGTTTCCCTCTGTCCCTAGCTCCTTGCTCCTCATGTACCATACTGTAGACTGCCTCCCACCACCAAGCTCCTCTCCCCTCATCTACCATACTGTAGTCTGCCTCCCTCCACCAAGCTCCTTTCACCTCATGTACCATACTGTAGACTGCCTCCCTCTGTCCCTAGCTCCTCTCACCTCATTTACCATACTGTAGACTGCCTCCCTCTATCCCTAGCTCCTCTCCCTCATGTACCATACGGTAGACTGTCTCCCTCTGTCCCTAGCTCCTTGCACATTGTGCCATACTGTAGACTGGCTTCCTCTGTCCCTAGCTCCTCTCCCTCATGTACCATACTGTAGACTGCCTCCCTCCACCAAGCTCCTTGCACCTCATGTACCATAATGTGGACTGCCTCCCTCTGTCCCTAGCTCCTCTCACCTCATGTTCCATACTGTAGACTGCCTTCCTCTGTCCCTAGCTCCTCTCCCTCATGTACCATACTGTAGACTGCCTCCCTCCACCAAGCTCCTTGCACCTCATGTACCATACTGTGGACTGTCTCCCTCTGTACAAAGCTCCTCTCACCTCATGTACAATACTGTAGACAGTCTCCCTCTGTCCCTAGCTCCTTACACCTCATGTACCATACTGTGGACTGCCTCTCTCTGTCCCTAGTTCCTCTCACCTCATGTACCATATGTTAGACTGTCTTCCTCTGTCCCAAGCTCCTTTCACCTCATGTACCATAATGTAGACTGCCTTCCTCCACCAAGCTCCTCTCCCCTCATGTACCATATGTTAGACTGTCTCCCTCTGTCACTAGCTCCTCTCACCTCATGTACCATACTGTAGACTGTCTCACTCTGTCCCTAGCTCCTCTCACCTCATGTACAATACTGTAGACTGCCTCCTTCTGTTCTTAGCTCCTCTCACCTCATGTACCATACTGTAGACTGTCTCCCTCTGTCCCTAGCTCCTTGCTCCTCATGTACCATACTGTAGACTGCCTCCCACCACCAAGCTCCTCTCCCCTCATCTACCATACTGTAGTTATCCTCCCTCCACCAAGCTCCTTTCACCTCATGTACCATACTGTAGACTGCCTCCCTCTGTCCCTAGCTCCTCTCACCTCATTTACCATACTGTAGACTGCCTCCCTCTATCCCTAGCTCCTCTCCCCTCATGTACCATATGGTAGACTGTCTCCCTCTGTCCCTAGCTCCTTGCACATTGTGCCATACTGTAGACTGGCTCCATCTGTCCCTAGCTCCTCTCACCTCATGTACCATACTGTAGACTGCCTCCCTCTGTCCCTAGCTCCTTTCACCTCATGTCCCATACTGTAGACTGTCTCCCTCTGTCCCTAGCTCCTCTCCCTCATGTACCATACTGTAATCTGCCTCCCTGCACCAAGCTGCTTTCCCCTCATGTAGCATACTGTAGACTTCCTCCCTCCACCAAGCTCCTTGCACCTCATGTACCATACTGTAGACTTTCTCCCACTGTCCCTAGCGTCTCGCACCGCATGTACAATACTGTAGACTGCTTCCCTCTGTCCCTAACTCCTCTCACCTCATGTACCATACTGTAGATTGTCTCCCTCTGTCCCTAGCTCCTTGAACCTCATGTATCATACTGTAGACTGCCTACCTCCAACAAGCTCCTTTCACGTCATGTACCATACTGTAGACTGCCTCCCTCAGTCCCTAGCTCCTCTCACCTCATGTACCATACTGTGGACTGCCTCTCTCTGGTCCTAGCTCCTCTCACCTCATGTACCATACTGTAGAGTACCTCCCTCTGTTCCTAGCTCCTCTCCCTCATGTTCCATACTGTAGACTGCCTCCCTCCACCAAGCTCCTTGCACCTCATGTAACATACTGTAGACTGTCTCCCTCTGTATATAGCTCCTCTCACCTCATGAACCATACTGTACACTGTCTCCCTCTGACCCTATCTCCTTGCTCCTCATGTACCATACTGTAGACTGCCTCCCACCACCAAGCTCCTCTCCCCTCATCTACCATACTGTAGACTGCCTCCCTCCACCAAGGTCCTCTCAACACATGTACCATACTGTAGACTGTCTCCCTCTGTCCCTAGCTCCTCTCACGTCATGTACCATACTGTGGACTGCCTCTCTCTGTCCATAGCTCCTCTCCCCTCATGTGCCATACTGTAGACTGCCTCCCTCTGTCCCTAGCTCCTCTCCCTCATGTACCATACTGTAAACTGCCTCCCTGCACCAAGCTGCTTTCCCCTCATGTAGCATACTGTAGACTTCCTCCCTCCACCAAGCTCCTTGCACCTCATGTACCATACTGTAGACTGTCTCCCTCTTTACAAAGCTCCTCTCACCTCATGTACAATACTGTAGACTGTCTCCCTCTGTCCCTAGCTCCTCTCACCTCATGTACCATACTGTGGACTGCCTCCCTCTGTCCCTAGCTCCTCTCCCTCATGTGCCATACTGTAGACTGCCTCCATCTGTCCCTAGCTCCTCTCACCTCATGTGCCATACTGTAGACTGTCTCCCTCTGTCCCTAGCTCCTCTCACCTCATGTACCATACTGTAGACTGTCTCCCTCTGTCCCTAGTGTCTCGCACCGCATGTACAATACTGTGGACTGCTTCCCTCTGTCCCTAACTCTTCTCACCTCATGTACCATACTGTAGATTGTCTCCCTCTGTCCCTAGCTCCTTGCACCTCATGTATCATACTGTAGACTGCCTCCCTCCAACAAGCTCCTTTCACGTCATGTACCATACTGTAGACTGCCCCCCACTGTCCCTAGCTCCTCTCACCTCATGTACCATACTGTGGACTGCCTCTCTCTGGTCCTAGCTCCTTACACCTCATGTACCATACTGTGGACTGCCTCTCTCTGTCCCTAGTTCCTCTCCCCTCATGTACCATATGTTAGACTGTCTTCCTCTGTCCCAAGCACCTTTCACCTCATGTACCATAATGTAGACTGCCTTCCTCCACCAAGCTCCTCTCCCCTCATGTACCATATGTTAGACTGTCTCCCTCTGTCCCTAGCTCCTCTCACCTCATGTATCATACTGTAGACTGTCTCCCTCTGTCCCTAGCTTCTCGCACCACATGTGCAGTACTGTAGACTGCCTCCCTCTGTCCCTAGCTCCTCTCACCTCATGTACCATACTGTAGACTGCCTCCCTCCACCATGCTCCTTTCATCTCATGTACCACACTGTAGACTGCCTCCCTCTGTACTAAGCTCCTCTCACCTCATGTACCATACTGTGGACTGCCTCTCTCTGTCCCTAGCTCCTCTCCCCTCATGTACCATATGTTAGACTGTCTTCCTCTGTCCCTAGCTCCTTGCACCTCATGTACCATACTGTAGACTGCAGTCCCTCACCAAGCTCCTTTCACCTCATGTACCATACTGTAGACTGCCTTCCTCCACCAAGCTCCTCTCCCCTCATGTACCATATGTTAGACTGTCTCCCTCTGTCCCTAGCTCCTCGCCCCTCATGTACCATACGTTAGACTGTCTCCCTTTGTCCCTAGCTCCTTGCACATCATGTGCCATACTGTAGACTGTCTCCCTCTGTCCGTAGCTCCTCTCACCTCATGTACCATACTGTAGACCGTCTCCCTCTGTCCCTAGCTTCTCGCACTGCATGTACAATACTGTGGACTGCTTTCCTCTATCCCTAACTCCTCTCACCTCATGTGCCATCCTGTAGACTGCCTCCCTCTGTACCTAGCTCCTCTCCCCTCATGTACCATACGGTAGACTGTCTCCCTCTGTCCCTAGCTCCTTGCACATTGTGCCATACTGTAGACTGTCTCCCTTTGTCCCTAGATCCTCTCACCTCATGTACCATACTGTAGACCGTCTCCCTCTGCCCCTAGCTTCTCGCACTGCATTTACAATACTGTGGACTGCATTCCTCTGTCCCTAACTCCTCTCACCTCATGTGCCATACTGTAGACTGCCTCCCTCTGTCCCTAGCTCCTCTCCCCTCATGTACCATACGGTAGACTGTCTCCCTCTGTCCCTAGCTCCTTGCACCTCATGTGCCATACTGTAGACTGGCTCCTAATGTCCCTAGCTCCTCTCACCTCATGTGCCATATTGTAGACTGCCTCCCTATGTCCCTAGCTCCTCTCCCTCATGTACCATACTGTAAACTGCCTCCCTGCACCAAGCTGCTTTCCCCTCATGTAGCATACTGTAGACTTCCTCCCTCTACCAAGCTCCTTGCACCTCATGTACCATACTGTAGACTGTCTCCCTCTTTACAAAGCTCCTCTCACCTCTTGTACAATACTGTAGACAGTCTCCCTCTGTCCCTAGCTCCTTACACCTCATGTACCATACTGTGGACTTACTCTCTCATTCCCTAGCTCCTCTCCCCTCATGTACCATATGTTAGACTGTCTTCCTCTGTCCCTAGCTCCTTGCACCTCATGTACCATACTGTAGACTGCAGTCCCTCACCAAGCTCCTTTCACCTCATGTACAATACTGTAGACTACCTTCCTCCACCAAGCTCCTCTCCCCTCATGTACCATATGTTAGACTGTCTCCCTCTGTCCCTAGCTCCTCTCACCTCATGTACCATACTATAGACTGTCTCCCTCTGTCCCTAGCTCCTCTCACCTCATGTACAATACTGTAGACTGCCTCCCTCTGTTCTTAGCACCTCTCACCTCATGTATCATACTGTAGACTGTCTCCCTCTGTCCCTAGCTCCTTGCTCCTCATGTACCATACTGTAGACTGCCTCCCAACACCAAGCTCCTCTCCCCTCATCTACCATACTGTAGACTGCCTCCCTCCACCAAGGCCCTCTCACCTCATGTACCATACTGTAGATTGTCTCCCTCTGTCCCTAGCTCCTCTCACCTCATGTACAATACTGTAGACAGTCTCCCTCTGTCCCTAGCTCCTCTCCCCTCATGTACCATATGTTAGACTGTCTCCCTCTGTCCCTAGCTCATTTGCACCTCATGTACCATACTGTAGACTGCAGTCCCTCACCAAGCTCCTTTCACCTCATGTGCCATACTGTAGACTGCCTTCCTCCACCAAGCTCCTCTCCCTCATGTACCATATGTTAGACTGTCTCCCTCTGTCACTAGCTCCTCTAACCTCATGTACCATACTGTAGACTGCCTCCTTCTGTTCTTAGCTCCTCCCACCTCATGTACCATACTGTAGACTGTCTCCCTCTGTCCCTAGCTCCTTGCTCCTCATGTACCATACTGTAGACTGCCTCCCACCACCAAGCTCCTCTCCCCTCATCTACCATACTGTAGTCTGCCTCCCTCCACCAAGCTCCTTTCACCTCATGTACCATACTGTAGACTGCCTCCCTCTGTCCCTAGCTCCTCTCACCTCATTTACCATACTGTAGACTGCCTCCCTCTATCCCTAGCTCCTCTCCCCTCATGTACCATACAGGTAGACTGTCTCCCTCTGTCCCTAGCTCCTTGCACATTGTGCCATACTGTAGACTGGCTTCCTCTGTCCCTAGCTCCTCTCCCTCATGTACCATACTGTAGACTGCCTCCCTCCACCAAGCTCCTTGCACCTCATGTACCATAATGTGGACTGCCTCCCTCTGTCCCTAGCTCCTCTCACCTCATGTTCCATACTGTAGACTGCCTTCCTCTGTCCCTAGCTCCTCTCCCTCATGTACCATACTGTAGACTGCCTCCCTCCACCAAGCTCCTTGCACCTCATGTACCATACTGTGGACTGTCTCCCTCTGTACAAAGCTCCTCTCACCTCATGTACAATACTGTAGACAGTCTCCCTCTGTCCCTAGCTCCTTGCACCTCATGTACCATACTGTAGACTGCAGTCCCTCACCAAGCTCCTTTCACCTCATGTACAATACTGTAGACTACCTTCCTCCACCAAGCTCCTCTCCCTCATGTACCATATGTTAGACTGTCTCCCTCTGTCCCTAGCTCCTCTCACCTCATGTACCATACTATAGACTGTCTCCCTCTGTCCCTAGCTCCTCTCACCTCATGTACAATACTGTAGACTGCCTCCCTCTGTTCTTAGCACCTCTCACCTCATGTATCATACTGTAGACTGTCTCCCTCTGTCCCTAGCTCCTTGCTCCTCATGTACCATACTGTAGACTGCCTCCCAACACCAAGCTCCTCTCCCCTCATCTACCATACTGTAGACTGCCTCCCTCCACCAAGGCCCTCTCACCTCATGTACCATACTGTAGATTGTCTCCCTCTGTCCCTAGCTCCTCTCACCTCATGTACAATACTGTAGACAGTCTCCCTCTGTCCCTAGCTCCTCTCCCCTCATGTACCATATGTTAGACTGTCTCCCTCTGTCCCTAGCTCATTGCACCTCATGTACCATACTGTAGACTGCAGTCCCTCACCAAGCTCCTTTCACCTCATGTGCCATACTGTAGACTGCCTTCCTCCACCAAGCTCCTCTCCCCTCATGTACCATATGTTAGACTGTCTCCCTCTGTCACTAGCTCCTCTAACCTCATGTACCATACTGTAGACTGCCTCCTTCTGTTCTTAGCTCCTCCCACCTCATGTACCATACTGTAGACTGTCTCCCTCTGTCCCTAGCTCCTTGCTCCTCATGTACCATACTGTAGACTGCCTCCCACCACCAAGCTCCTCTCCCCTCATCTACCATACTGTAGTCTGCCTCCCTCCACCAAGCTCCTTTCACCTCATGTACCATACTGTAGACTGCCTCCCTCTGTCCCTAGCTCCTCTCACCTCATTTACCATACTGTAGACTGCCTCCCTCTATCCCTAGCTCCTCTCCCCTCATGTACCATACGGTAGACTGTCTCCCTCTGTCCCTAGCTCCTTGCACATTGTGCCATACTGTAGACTGGCTTCCTCTGTCCCTAGCTCCTCTCCCTCATGTACCATACTGTAGACTGCCTCCCTCCACCAAGCTCCTTGCACCTCATGTACCATAATGTGGACTGCCTCCCTCTGTCCCTAGCTCCTCTCACCTCATGTTCCATACTGTAGACTGCCTTCCTCTGTCCCTAGCTCCTCTCCCTCATGTACCATACTGTAGACTGCCTCCCTCCACCAAGCTCCTTGCACCTCATGTACCATACTGTGGACTGTCTCCCTCTGTACAAAGCTCCTCTCACCTCATGTACAATACTGTAGACAGTCTCCCTCTGTCCCTAGCTCCTTGCACCTCATGTACCATACTGTAGACTGCAGTCCCTCACCAAGCTCCTTTCACCTCATGTACAATACTGTAGACTACCTTCCTCCACCAAGCTCCTCTCCCCTCATGTACCATATGTTAGACTGTCTCCCTCTGTCCCTAGCTCCTCTCACCTCATGTACCATACTATAGACTGTCTCCCTCTGTCCCTAGCTCCTCTCACCTCATGTACAATACTGTAGACTGCCTCCCTCTGTTCTTAGCACCTCTCACCTCATGTATCATACTGTAGACTGTCTCCCTCTGTCCCTAGCTCCTTGCTCCTCATGTACCATACTGTAGACTGCCTCCCAACACCAAGCTCCTCTCCCCTCATCTACCATACTGTAGACTGCCTCCCTCCACCAAGGCCCTCTCACCTCATGTACCATACTGTAGATTGTCTCCCTCTGTCCCTAGCTCCTCTCACCTCATGTACAATACTGTAGACAGTCTCCCTCTGTCCCTAGCTCCTCTCCCCTCATGTACCATATGTTAGACTGTCTCCCTCTGTCCCTAGCTCATTGCACCTCATGTACCATACTGTAGACTGCAGTCCCTCACCAAGCTCCTTTCACCTCATGTGCCATACTGTAGACTGCCTTCCTCCACCAAGCTCCTCTCCCCTCATGTACCATATGTTAGACTGTCTCCCTCTGTCACTAGCTCCTCTAACCTCATGTACCATACTGTAGACTGTCTCCCTCTGTCCCTAGCTCCTTGCTCCTCATGTACCATACTGTAGACTGCCTCCCACCACCAAGCTCCTCTCCCCTCATCTACCATACTGTAGTCTGCCTCCCTCCACCAAGCTCCTTTCACCTCATGTACCATACTGTAGACTGCCTCCCTCTGTCCCTAGCTCCTCTCACCTCATTTACCATACTGTAGACTGCCTCCCTCTATCCCTAGCTCCTCTCCCCTCATGTACCATACGGTAGACTGTCTCCCTCTGTCCCTAGCTCCTTGCACATTGTGCCATACTGTAGACTGGCTTCCTCTGTCCCTAGCTCCTCTCCCTCATGTACTATACTGTAGACTGCCTATCTCCACCAAGCTCCTTGCACCTCATGTACCATAATGTGGACTGCCTCCCTCTGTCCCTAGCTCCTCTCACCTCATGTTCCATACTGTAGACTGCCTTCCTCTGTCCCTAGCTCCTCTCCCTCATGTACCATACTGTAGACTGCCTCCCTCCACCAAGCTCCTTGCACCTCATGTACCATACTGTGGACTGTCTCCCTCTGTACAAAGCTCCTCTCACCTCATGTACAATACTGTAGACAGTCTCCCTCTGTCCCTAGCTCCTTACACCTCATGTACCATACTGTGGACTGCCTCTCTCTGTCCCTAGTTCCTCTCCCCTTGTGTACCATATGTTAGACTGTCTTCCTCTGTCCCTAGCTCCTTTCACCTCATGTACCATAATGTAGACTGCCTTCCTCCACCAAGCTCCTCTCCCCTCATGTACCATATGTTAGACTGTCTCCCTCTGTCACTAGCTCCTCTCACCTCATGTACCATACTGTAGACTGTCTCCCTCTGTCCCTAGCTCCTCTCACCTCATGTACAATACTGTAGACTGCCTCCTTCTGTTCTTAGCTCCTCTCACCTCATGTACCATACTGTAGACTTTCTCCCTCTGTCCCTAGCTCCTTGCTCCTCATGTACCATACTGTAGACTGCCTCCCACCACCAAGCTCCTCTCCCCTCATCTACCATACTGTAGTCTGCCTCCCTCCACCAAGCTCCTTTCACCTCATGTACCATACTGTAGACTGCCTCCCTCTGTCCCTAGCTCCTCTCACCTCATTTACCATACTGTAGACTGCCTCCCTCTATCCCTAGCTCCTCTCCCCTCATGTACCATATGGTAGACTGTCTCCCTCTGTCCCTAGCTCCTTGCACATTGTGCCATACTGTAGACTGGCTCCATCTGTCCCTAGCTCCTCTCACCTCATGTACCATACTGTAGACTGCCTCCCTCTGTCCCTAGCTCCTCTCACCTCATGTCCCATACTGTAGACTGTCTCCCTCTGTCCCTAGCTCCTCTCCCTCATGTACCATACTGTAATCTGCCTCCCTGCACCAAGCTGCTTTCCCCTCATGTAGCATACTGTAGACTTCCTCCCTCCACCAAGCTCCTTGCACCTCATGTACCATACTGTAGACTGTCTCCCTCTTTACAAAGCTCCTCTCACCTCATGTACAATACTGTAGACTGTCTCGCTCTGTCCCTAGCTCCTCTCCCCTCATGTGCCATACTGTAGACTGCCTTCCTCTGTCCCTAGCTCCTCTCACCTCATGTACCATACTGTAGACTGTCTCCCACTGTCCCTAGCGTCTCGCACCGCATGTACAATACTGTGGACTGCTTCCCTCTGTCCCTAACTCCTCTCACCTCATGTACCATACTGTAGATTGTCTCCCTCTGTCCCTAGCTCCTTGAACCTCATGTATCATACTGTAGACTGCCTACCTCCAACAAGCTCCTTTCACGTCATGTACCATACTGTAGACTGCCTCCCTCAGTCCCTAGCTCCTCTCACCTCATGTACCATACTGTGGACTGCCTCTCTCTGGTCGTAGCTCCTCTCACCTCATGTACCATACTGTAGACTACCTCCCTCTGTCCCTAGCTCCTCTCCCTCATGTTCCATACTGTAGACTGCCTCCCTCCACCAAGCTCCTTGCACCTCATGTAACATACTGTAGACTGTCTCCCTCTGTATATAGCTCCTCTCACCTCATGAACCATACTGTACACTGTCTCCCTCTGACCCTAGCTCCTTGCTCCTCATGTACCATACTGTAGACTGCCTCCCACCACCAAGCTCCTCTCCCCTCATCTACCATACTGTAGACTGCCTCCCTCCACCAAGGTCCTCTCAACACATGTACCATACTGTAGACTGTCTCCCTCTGTCCCTAGCTCCTCTCACGTCATGTACCATACTGTGGACTGCCTCTCTCTGTCCATAGCTCCTCTCCCCTCATGTGCCATACTGTAGACTGCCTCCCTCTGTCCCTAGCTCCTCTCCCTCATGTACCATACTGTAAACTGCCTCCCTGCACCAAGCTGCTTTCCCGTCATGTAGCATACTGTAGACTTCCTCCCTCCACCAAGCTCCTTGCACCTCATGTACCATACTGTAGACTGTCTCCCTCTTTACAAAGCTCCTCTCACCTCATGTACAATACTGTAGACTGTCTCCCTCTGTCCCTAGCTCCTCTCACCTCATGTACCATACTGTGGACTGCCTCCCTCTGTCCCTAGCTCCTCTCCCCTCATGTGCCATACTGTAGACTGCCTCCATCTGTCCCTAGCTCCTCTCACCTCATGTGCCATACTGTAGACTGTCTCCCTCTGTCCCTAGCTCCTCTCACCTCATGTACCATACTGTAGACTGTCTCCCTCTGTCCCTAGTGTCTCGCACTTTGCATGTACAATACTGTGGACTGCTTCCCTCTGTCCCTAACTCTTCTCACCTCATGTACCATACTGTAGATTGTCTCCCTCTGTCCCTAGCTCCTTGCACCTCATGTATCATACTGTAGACTGCCTCCCTCCAACAAGCTCCTTTCACGTCATGTACCATACTGTAGACTGCCCCCCACTGTCCCTAGCTCCTCTCACCTCATGTACCATACTGTGGACTGCCTCTCTCTGGTCCTAGCTCCTTACACCTCATGTACCATACTGTGGACTGCCTCTCTCTGTCCCTAGTTCCTCTCCCCTCATGTACCATATGTTAGACTGTCTTCCTCTGTCCCAAGCACCTTTCACCTCATGTACCATAATGTAGACTGCCTTCCTCCACCAAGCTCCTCTCCCCTCATGTACCATATGTTAGACTGTCTCCCTCTGTCCCTAGCTCCTCTCACCTCATGTATCATACTGTAGACTGTCTCCCTCTGTCCCTTGCTTCTCGCACCACATGTGCAATACTGTAGACTGCCTCCCTCTGTCCCTAGCTCATCTCACCTCATGTACCATACTGTAGACTGCCTCCCTCCACCATGCTCCTTTCATCTCATGTACCACACTGTAGACTGCCTCCCTCTGTACTAAGCTCCTCTCACCTCATTTACCATACTGTGGACTGCCTCTCTCTGTCCCTAGCTCCTCTCCCCTCATGTACCATATGTTAGACTGTCTTCCTCTGTCCCTAGCTCCTTGCACCTCATGTACCATACTGTAGACAGCAGTCCCTCACCAAGCTCCTTTCACCTCATGTACCATACTGTAGACTGCCTTCCTCCACCAAGCTCCTCTCCCCTCATGTACCATACTGTGGACTGTCTCCCTCTGTCCCTAGCTCCTCGCCCCTCATGTACCATACGTTAGACTGTCTCCCTTTGTCCCTAGCTCCTTGCACATCATGTGCCATACTGTATACTGTCTCCCTCTGTCCCTAGCTCCTCTCACCTCATGTACCATACTGTAGACCGTCTCCCTCTGTCCCTAGCTTCTCGCACTGCATGTACAATACTGTGGACTGCTTTCCTCTATCCCTAACTCCTCTCACCTCATGTGCCATCCTGTAGACTGCCTCCCTCTGTACCTAGCTCCTCTCCCCTCATGTACCATACGGTAGACTGTCTCCCTCTGTCCCTAGCTCCTTGCACATTGTGCCATACTGTAGACTGCCTCCCTCTGTCCCTAGCTCCTCTCCCCTCATGTACCATACGGTAGACTGTCTCCCTCTGTCCCTAGCTCCTTGCACCTCATGTGCCATACTGTAGACTGGCTCCTAATGTCCCTAGCTCCTCTCACCTCATGTGCCATATTGTTGACTGCCTCCCTATGTCCCTAGCTCCTCTCCCTCATGTACCATACTGTAAACTGCCTCCCTGCACCAAGCTGCTTTCCCCTCATGTAGCATACTGTAGACTTCCTCCCTCTACCAAGCTCCTTGCACCTCATGTACCATACTGTAGACTGTCTCCCTCTTTACAAAGCTCCTCTCACCTCTTGTACAATACTGTAGACAGTCTCCCTCTGTCCCTAGCTCCTTACACCTCATGTACCATACTGTGGACTTACTCTCTCTGTCCCTAGCTCCTCTCCCCTCATGTACCATATGTTAGACTGTCTTCCTCTGTCCCTAGCTCCTTGCACCTCATGTACCATACTGTAGACTGCAGTCCCTCACCAAGCTCCTTTCACCTCATGTACAATACTGTAGACTACCTTCCTCCACCAAGCTCCTCTCCCCTCATGTTCCATATGTTAGACTGTCTCCCTCTGTCCCTAGCTCCTCTCACCTCATGTACCATACTATAGACTGTCTCCCTCTGTCCCTAGCTCCTCTCACCTCATGTACAATACTGTAGACTGCCTCCCTCTGTTCTTAGCACCTCTCACCTCATGTATCATACTGTAGACTGTCTCCCTCTGTCCCTAGCTCCTTGCTCCTCATGTACCATACTGTAGACTGCCTCCCAACACCAAGCTCCTCTCCCCTCATCTACCATACTGTAGACTGCCTCCCTCCACCAAGGTCCTCTCACCTCATGTACCATATTGTAGATTGTCTCCCTCTGTCCCTAGCTCCTCTCCCTCATGTACCATACTGTGGACTGCCTCCCTCTCTCCCTAGCTCCTCTCCCCTCATGTGCCATACTGTAGACTGCCTCCCTCTGTGTCTAGCTCCTCTCACCTCATGTACAATACTGGAGACTGCCTGCCTCTGTTCTTAGCTCCTCTCACCTCATGTACCATACTGTCGACTGTCTCCCTCTGTCCCTAGCTCCTTGCTCCTCATGTACCATACTGTAGACTGCCTCCCACCACCAAGCTCCTCTCCCCTCATCTACCATACTGTAGACTGCCTCCCTCCACCAAGGCCCTCTCACCTCATGTACCATACTGTAGATTGTCTCCCTCTGTCCCTAGCTCCTCTCACCTCATGTACCATACTGTGGACTGCCTCCCTCTGTCCCTAGCTCCTCTCCCCTCATGTGCCATACTGTAGACTGCCTCCATCTGTCCCTAGCTCCTCTCACTTCATGTGCCATACTGTAGACTGTCTCCCTCTGTTCCTAGCTCCTCTCACCTCATGTACCATACTGTAGACTGTCTCCCACTGTCCCTAGCGTCTCGCACCGCATGTACAATACTGTGGACTGCTTCCCTCTGTCCCTAACTCCTCTCACCTCATGTACCATACTGTAGACTTCCTCCCTCTGTCCCTAGCTCCTTGAACCTCATGTATCATACTGTAGACTGCCTACCTCCAACAAGCTCCTTTCACGTCATGTACCATACTGTAGACTGCCTCCCTCAGTCCCTAGCTCCTGTCACGTCATGTACCATACTGTGGACTGCCTCTCTCTGGTCCTAGCTCCTCTCACCTCATGTACCATACTGTAGACTACCTCCCTCTGTCCCTAGCTCCTCTCCCTCATGTTCCATACTGTAGACTGCCTCCCTCCACAAAGCTCCTTGCACCTCATGTACCATACTGTAGACTGTCTCCCTCTGTACATAGCTCCTCTCACCTCATGAACCATACTGTACACTGTCTCCCTCTGACCCTAGCTCCTTGCTCCTCATGTACCATACTGTAGACTGCCTCCCACCACCAAGCTCCTCTCCCTCATCTACCATACTGTAGAGCTGCCTCCCTCCACCAAGGTCCTCTCACCTCATGTACCATACTGTAGACTGTCTCCCTCTGGCCCTAGCTCCTCTCACGTCATGTACCATACTGTGGACTGCCTCTCTCTGTCCCTAGCTCCTCTCCCCTCATGTGCCATACTTTAGACTGCCTCCCTCTGTCCCTAGCTCCTCTCCCTCATGTACCATACTGTAGACTGCCTCCCTCCACCAAGCTCCTTGCACCTCATGTACCATACTGTGGACTGTCTACCTCTGTACAAAGCTCCTCTCACCTCATGTACAATACTGTAGACAGTCTCCCTCTGTACCTAGCTCCTTACACCTCATGTACCATACTGTGGACTGCCTCTCTCTGTCCCTAGCTCCTCTCCCCTCATGTACCATATGTTAGACTGTCTTCCTCTGTCCCTAGCTCCTTGCACCTAATGTACCATACTGTAGACTGCAGTCCCTCACCAAGCTCCTGTCACCTCATGTACCATACTGTAGACTGCCTTCCTCCACCAAGCTCCTCTCCCTCATGTACCATATGTTAGACTGTCTCCCTCTGTCCCTAGCTCCTCTCACCTCATGTACCATACTGTAGACTGTCTCCCACTGTCCCTAGCGTCTCGCACCGCATGTACAATACTGTGGACTGCTTCCCTCTGTCCCTAACTCCTCTCACCTCATGTACCATACTGTAGATTGTCTCCCTCTGTCCCTAGCTCCTTGAACCTCATGTATCATACTGTAGACTGCCTACCTCCAACAAGCTCCTTTCACGTCATGTACCATACTGTAGACTGCCTCCCTCAGTCCCTAGCTCCTCTCACCTCATGTACCATACTGTGGACTGCCTCTCTCTGGTCGTAGCTCCTCTCACCTCATGTACCATACTGTAGACTACCTCCCTCTGTCCCTAGCTCCTCTCCCTCATGTTCCATACTGTAGACTGCCTCCCTCCACCAAGCTCTTTGCACCTCATGTACCATACTGTAGACTGTCTCCCTCTGTACATAGCTCCTCTCACCTCATTAACCATACTGTACACTGTCTCCCTCTGACCCTAGCTCCTTGCTCCTCATGTACCATACTGTAGACTGCCTCCCACCACCAAACTCCTCTCCCTCATCTACCATACTGTAGACTGCCTCCCTCCACCAAGGTCCTCTCACCTCATGTACCATACTGTAGACTGTCTCCCTCTGTCCCTAGCTCCTCTCACGTCATGTACCATACTGTGGACTGCCTCTCTCTGTCCCTAGCTCCTCTCCCCTCATGTGCCATACTGTAGACTGCCTCCCTCTGTCCCTAGCTCCTCTCCCTCATGTACCATACTGTAGACTGCCTCCCTCCACCAAGCTATTTGCACCTCATGTACCATACTGTGGACTGTCTCCCTCTGTACAAAGCTCCTCTCACCTCATGTACAATACTGTAGACAGTCTCCCTCTGTACCTAGCTCCTTACACCTCATGTACCATACTGTGGACTGCCTCTCTCTGTCCCTAGCTCCTCTCCCCTCATGTACCATATGTTAGACTGTCTTCCTCTGTCCCTAGCTCCTTGCACCTCATGTACCATACTGTAGACTGCAGTCCCTCACCAAGCTCCTTTCACCTCATGTACCATACTGTAGACTGCGGTAGACTGTAGACATACTGTAGACCATACGGTAGACTGTCTCCCTCTGTCCCTAGCTCCTTGCACATTGTGCCATACTGTAGACTGCCTCCATCTGTCCCTAGCTCCTCTCACCTCATGTGCCATACTGTAGACTGTCTCCCTCTGTCCCTAGGTCCTCTCCCTCATGTACCATACTGTAAACTGCCTCCCTCCACCAAGCTCCTTTCACCTCATGCACCATACTGTAGACTGCCTCCCTCTGTCCCTAGCTGCTTGCACCTCATGTACCATACTGTAGACTGCCTCACTCCACCATGCTCCTCTCCCCTCATCTACCACACTGTAGACTGCCTCCCTCCACCAAGCTCCTTGCACCTCATGTACCATACTGTAGACTGTCTCCCTCTTTACAAAGCTCCTCTCACCTCTTGTACAATACTGTAGACAGTCTCCCTCTGTCCCTAGCTCCTTACACCTCATGTACCATACTGTGGACTTACTCTCTCTGTCCCTAGCTCCTCGCCCCTCATGTACCATATGTTAGACTGTCTTCCTCTGTCCCTAGCTCCTTGCACCTCATGTACCATACTGTAGACTGCAGTCCCTCACCAAGCTCCTTTCACCTCATGTACAATACTGTAGACTACCTTCCTCCACCAAGCTCCTCTCCCCTCATGTTCCATATGTTAGACTGTCTCCCTCTGTCCCTAGCTCCTCTCACCTCATGTACCATACTATAGACTGTCTCCCTCTGTCCCTAGCTCCTCTCACCTCATGTACAATACTGTAGACTGCCTCCCTCTGTTCTTAGCACCTCTCACCTCATGTATCATACTGTAGACTGTCTCCCTCTGTCCCTAGCTCCTTGCTCCTCATGTACCATACTGTAGACTGCCTCCCAACACCAAGCTCCTCTCCCTCATCTACCATACTGTAGACTGCCTCCCTCCACCAAGGCCCTCTCACCTCATGTACCATACTGTAGATTGTCTCCCTCTGTCCCTAGCTCCTCTCACCTCATGTACAATACTGTAGACAGTCTCCCTCTGTCCCTAGCTCCTCTCCCCTCATGTACCATATGTTAGACTGTCTCCCTCTGTCCCTAGCTCATTGCACCTCATGTACCATACTGTAGACTGCAGTCCCTCACCAAGCTCCTTTCACCTCATGTGCCATACTGTAGACTGCCTTCCTCCACCAAGCTCCTCTCCCCTCATGTACCATATGTTAGACTGTCTCCCTCTGCCCCTAGCTCCTCTCACCTCATGTACCATACTATAGACTGTCTCCCTCTGTGTCTAGCTCCTCTCACCTCATGTACAATACTGTAGACTGCCTGCCTCTGTTCTTAGCTCCTCTCACCTCATGTACCATACTGTCGACTGTCTCCCTCTGTCCCTAGCTCCTTGCTGCTCATGTACCATACTGTAGACTGCCTCCCACCACCAAGCTCCTCTCCCCTCATCTACCATACTGTAGACTGCCTCCCTCCACCAAGGTCCTCTCACCTCATGTACCATATTGTATATTGTCTCCCTCTGTCCCTAGCTCCTCTCCCTCATGTACCATACTGTGGACTGCCTCCCTCTCTCCCTAGCTCCTCTCCCCTCATGTGCCATACTGTAGACTGCCTCCCTCTGTGTCTAGCTCCTCTCACCTCATGTACAATACTGGAGACTGCCTGCCTCTGTTCTTAGCTCCTCTCACCTCATGTACCATACTGTCGACTGTCTCCCTCTGTCCCTAGCTCCTTGCTCCTCATGTACCATACTGTAGACTGCCTCCCACCACCAAGCTCCTCTCCCTCATCTACCATACTGTAGACTGCCTCCCTCCACCAAGGCCCTCTCACCTCATGTACCATACTGTAGATTGTCTCCCTCTGTCCCTAGCTCCTCTCACCTCATGTACCATACTGTGGACTGCCTCCCTCTGTCCCTAGCTCCTCTCCTCATGTGCCATACTGTAGACTGCCTCCATCTGTCCCTAGCTCCTCTCACTTCATGTGCCATACTGTAGACTGTCTCCCTCTGTTCCTAGCTCCTCTCACCTCATGTACCATACTGTAGACTGTCTCCCACTGTCCCTAGCGTCTGCACTGCATGTACAATACTGTGGACTGCTTCTATCTGTCCCTAACTCCTCTCACCTCATGTACCATACTGTAGACTTCCTCCCTCTGTCCCTATCTCCTTGAACCTCATGTATCATACTGTAGACTGCCTACCTCCAACAAGCTCCTTTCACGTCATGTACCATACTGTAGACTGCCTCCCTCAGTCCCTAGCTCCTCTCACGTCATGTACCATACTGTGGACTGCCTCTCTCTGGTCCTAGCTCCTCTCACCTCATGTACCATACTGTAGACTACCTCCCTCTGTCCCTAGCTCCTCTCCCTCATGTTCCATACTGTAGACTGCCTCCCTCCACAAAGCTCCTTGCACCTCATGTACCATACTGTAGACTGTCTCCCTCTGTACATAGCTCCTCTCACCTCATGAACCATACTGTACACTGTCTCCCTCTGACCCTAGCTCCTTGCTCCTCATGTACCATACTGTAGACTGCCTCCCACCACCAAGCTCCTCTCCCCTCATCTACCATACTGTAGACTGCCTCCCTCCACCAAGGTCCTCTCACCTCATGTACCATACTGTAGACTGTCTCCCTCTGGCCCTAGCTCCTCTCACGTCATGTACCATACTGTGGACTGCCTCTCTCTGTCCCTAGCTCCTCTCCCCTCATGTGCCATACTTTAGACTGCCTCCCTCTGTCCCTAGCTCCTCTCCCTCATGTACCATACTGTAGACTGCCTCCCTCCACCAAGCTCCTTGCACCTCATGTACCATACTGTGGACTGTCTACCTCTGTACAAAGCTCCTCTCACCTCATGTACAATACTGTAGACAGTCTCCCTCTGTACCTAGCTCCTTACACCTCATGTACCATACTGTGGACTGCCTCTCTCTGTCCCTAGCTCCTCTCCCCTCATGTACCATATGTTAGACTGTCTTCCTCTGTCCCTAGCTCCTTGCACCTAATGTACCATACTGTAGACTGCAGTCCCTCACCAAGCTCCTTTCACCTCATGTACCATACTGTAGACTGCCTTCCTCCACCAAGCTCCTCTCCCCTCATGTACCATATGTTAGACTGTCTCCCTCTGTCCCTAGCTCCTCTCACCTCATGTACCATACTGTAGACTGTCTCCCACTGTCCCTAGCGTCTCGCACCGCATGTACAATACTGTGGACTGCTTCCCTCTGTCCCTAACTCCTCTCACCTCATGTACCATACTGTAGATTGTCTCCCTCTGTCCCTAGCTCCTTGAACCTCATGTATCATACTGTAGACTGCCTACCTCCAACAAGCTCCTTTCACGTCATGTACCATACTGTAGACTGCCTCCCTCAGTCCCTAGCTCCTCTCACCTCATGTACCATACTGTGGACTGCCTCTCTCTGGTCCTAGCTCCTCTCACCTCATGTACCATACTGTAGACTACCTCCCTCTGTCCCTAGCTCCTCTCCCTCATGTTCCATACTGTAGACTGCCTCCCTCCACCAAGCTCTTGCACCTCATGTACCATACTGTAGACTGTCTCCCTCTGTACATAGCTCCTCTCACCTCATTAACCATACTGTACACTGTCTCCTCTGACCCTAGCTCCTTGCTCCTCATGTACCATACTGTAGACTGCCTCCCACCACCAAACTCCTCTCCCCTCATCTACCATACTGTAGACTGCCTCCCTCCACCAAGGTCCTCTCACCTCATGTACCATACTGTAGACTGTCTCCCTGTCCCTAGCTCCTTCCTCACGTCATGTACCATACTGTGGACTGCCTCTCTCTGTCCCTAGCTCTCTCCCCTCATGTGCCATACTGTAGACTGCCTCCTCTGTCCCTAGCTCCTCTCCCTCATGTACCATACTGTAGACTGCCTCCTCCACCAAGCTATTTGCACCTCATGTACCATACTGTGGACTGTCTCCTCTGTACAAAGCTCCTCTCACCTCATGTACAATACTGTAGACAGTCTCCCTCTGTACCTAGCTCCTTACACCTCATGTACCATACTGTGGACTGCCTCTCTCTGTCCCTAGCTCCTCTCCCCTCATGTACCATATGTTAGACTGTCTTCCTCTGTCCCTAGCTCCTTGCACCTCATGTACCATACTGTAGACTGCAGTCCCTCACCAAGCTCCTTTCACCTCATGTACCATACTGTAGACTGCGGTAGACTGTAGACATACTGTAGACCATACGGTAGACTGTCTCCTCTGTCCCTAGCTCCTTGCACATTGTGCCATACTGTAGACTGCCTCCATCTGTCCCTAGCTCCTCTCACCTCATGTGCCATACTGTAGACTGTCTCCTCTCTGTCCCTAGGTCCTCTCCCTCATGTACCATACTGTAAACTGCCTCCTCCACCAAGCTCCTTTCACCTCATGCACCATACTGTAGACTGCCTCCCTCTGTCCCTAGCTGCTTGCACCTCATGTACCATACTGTAGACTGCCTCACTCCACCATGCTCCTCTCCCTCATCTACCACACTGTAGACTGCCTCCCTCCACCAAGCTCCTTGCACCTCATGTACCATACTGTAGACTGTCTCCTCTTACAAAGCTCCTCTCACCTCTTGTACAATACTGTAGACAGTCTCCTCTGTCCCTAGCTCCTTACACCTCATGTACCATACTGTGGACTTACTCTCTCTGTCCCTAGCTCCTCGCCCTCATGTACCATATGTTAGACTGTCTTCCTCTCTGTCCCTAGCTCCTTGCACCTCATGTACCATACTGTAGACTGCAGTCCCTCACCAAGCTCCTTTCACCTCATGTACAATACTGTAGACTACCTTCCTCCACCAAGCTCCTCTCCCCTCATGTTCCATATGTTAGACTGTCTCCCCTCTGTCCCTAGCTCTCTCACCTCATGTACCATACTATAGACTGTCTCTCTGTCCCTAGCTCCTCTCACCCTCATGTACAATACTGTAGACTGCCTCCCTCTGTTCTTAGCACCTCTCACCTCATGTATCATACTGTAGACTGTCTCCTCTGTCCCTAGCTCCTGCTCCTCATGTACCATACTGTAGACTGCCTCCCAACACCAAGCTCCTCTCCCTCATCTACCATACTGTAGACTGCCTCCCTCCACCAAGGCCCTCTCACCTCATGTACCATACTGTAGATTGTCTCCCTCTGTCCCTAGCTCCTCTCACCTCATGTACAATACTGTAGACACTCTCCTCTGTCCCTAGCTCCTCTCCCCTCATGTACCATATGTTAGACTGTCTCCCTCTGTCCCTAGCTCATTGCACCTCATGTACCATACTGTAGACTGCAGTCCCTCACCAAGCTCCTTTCACCTCATGTGCCATACTGTAGACTGCCTTCCTCCACCAAGCTCCTCTCCCCTCATGTACCATATGTTAGACTGTCTCCCTCTGCCCCTAGCTCCTCTCACCTCATGTACCATACTATAGACTGTCTCCCTCTGTGTCTAGCTCCTCTCACCTCATGTACAATACTGTAGACTGCCTGCCTCTGTTCTTAGCTCCTCTCACCTCATGTACCATACTGTCGACTGTCTCCCTCTGTCCCTAGCTCCTTGCTGCTCATGTACCATACTGTAGACTGCCTCCCACCACCAAGCTCCTCTCCCTCATCTACCATACTGTAGACTGCCTCCCTCTCCACCAAGGTCCTCTCACCTCATGTACCATATTGTATATTGTCTCCTCTGTCCCTAGCTCCTCTCCCTCATGTACCATACTGTGGACTGCCTCCTCTCTCCCTAGCTCCTCTCCCTCATGTGCCATACTGTAGACTGCCTCCCTCTGTGTCTAGCTCCTCTCACCTCATGTACAATACTGGAGACTGCCTGCCTCTGTTCTTAGCTCCTCTCACCTCATGTACCATACTGTCGACTGTCTCCCTCTGTCCCTAGCTCCTGCTCCTCATGTACCATACTGTAGACTGCCTCCCACCACCAAGCTCCTCTCCTCATCTACCATACTGTAGACTGCCTCCCTCCACCAAGGCCCTCTCACCTCATGTACCATACTGTAGATTGTCTCCCTCTGTCCCTAGCTCCTCTCACCTCATGTACCATACTGTGGACTGCCTCCTCTGTCCCTAGCTCCTCTCCCTCATGTGCCATACTGTAGACTGCCTCCATCTGTCCCTAGCTCCTCTCACTTCATGTGCCATACTGTAGACTGTCTCCTCTGTTCCTAGCTCCTCTCACCTCATGTACCATACTGTAGACTGTCTCCCCACTGTCCCTAGCGCCTCGCACCGCATGTACAATACTGTGGACTGCTTCTATCTGTCCCTAACCTCTCACCTCATGTACCATACTGTAGACTTCTCCCTCTGTCCCTATCTCCTTGAACCTCATGTATCATACTGTAGACTGCCTACCTCCAACAAGCTCCTTTCACGCCATGTACCATACTGTAGACTGCCTCCCTCAGTCCCTAGCTCCTCTCACGCCATGTGTACCATACTGTGGACTGCCTCTCTGGTCCTAGCTCTCTCACCTCATGTACCATACTGTAGACTACCTCCTCTGTCCCTAGCTCCTCTCCCCTCATGTTCCATACTGTAGACTGCCTCCTCCACAAAGCTCCTTGCACCTCATGTACCATACTGTAGACTGTCTCCTCTCTGTACATAGCTCCTCTCACCTCATGAACCATACTGTACACTGTCTCCCTCTGACCCTAGCTCCTTGCTCCTCATGTACCATACTGTAGACTGCCTCCCACCACCAAGCTCCTCTCCCCTCATCTACCATACTGTAGACTGCCTCCTCCACCAAGGTCCTCTCACCTCATGTACCATACTGTAGACTGTCTCCCTCTGGCTCCTAGCTCCTCTCACGCCATGTACCATACTGTGGACTGCCTCTCTCTGTCCCTAGCTCCTCCCCTCATGTGCCATACTTTAGACTGCCTCCCTCTGTCCCTAGCTCCTCTCCCTCATGTACCATACTGTAGACTGCCTCCTCCACCAAGCTCCCTTGCACCTCATGTACCATACTGTGGACTGTCTTACCTCTGTACAAAGCTCCTCTCACCTCATGTACAATACTGTAGACAGTCTCCCTCTGTACCTAGCTCCTTACACTCATGTACCATACTGTGGACTGCCTCTCTCTGTCCCTAGCTCCTCTCCCTCATGTACCATATGTTAGACTGTCTTCCTCTGTCCCTAGCTCCTTGCACCTAATGTACCATACTGTAGACTGCAGTCCCTCACCAAGCTCCTTTCACCTCATGTACCATACTGTAGACTGCCTTCCTCCACCAAGCTCCTCTCCCCTCATGTACCATATGTTAGACTGTCTCCCTCTGTCCCTAGCTCCTCTCACCTCATGTACCATACTGTAGACTGTCTCCCACTGTCCCTAGCTGCACCTCATGTACAATACTGTGGACTGCTTCCTCTGTCCCTAACTCCTCTCACCTCATGTACCATACTGTAGATTGTCTCCCTCTGTCCCTAGCTCCTTGAACCTCATGTGCATCATACTGTAGACTGCCTACCTCCAACAAGCTCCTTTCACGCCAGGTAAATTATACTGTAGACTGCCTCCTCAGTCCCTAGCTCCTCTCACCTCATGTACCATACTGTGGACTGCCTCTCTCTGGTCCTAGCTCCTCTCACCTCATGTACCATACTGTAGACTACCTCCCTCTGTCCCTAGCTCCTCTCCCCCCTCATGTTCCATACTGTAGACTGCCTCCCTCCACCAAGCTCTTTGCACCTCATGTACCATACTGTAGACTGTCTCCCTCTGTACATAGCTCCTCTCACCTCATGAACCATACTGTACACTGTCTCCCTCTGACCCTAGCTCCTTGCTCCTCATGTACCATACTGTAGACTGCCTCCCACCACCAAACTCCTCTCCCCTCATCTACCATACTGTAGACTGCCTCCCTCCACCAAGGTCCTCTCACCTCATGTACCATACTGTAGACTGTCTCCCTCTGTCCCTAGCTCCTCTCACGTCATGTACCATACTGTGGACTGCCTCTCTCTGTCCCTAGCTCCTCTCCCTCATGTGCCATACTGTAGACTGCCTCCCTCTGTCCCTAGCTCCTCTCCCTCATGTACCATACTGTAGACTGCCTCCCTCCACCAAGCTATTTGCACCTCATGTACCATACTGTGGACTGTCTCCCTCTGTACAAAGCTCCTCTCACCTCATGTACAATACTGTAGACAGTCTCCCTCTGTACCTAGCTCCTTACACCTCATGTACCATACTGTGGACTGCCTCTCTCTGTCCCTAGCTCCTCTCCCTCATGTACCATATGTTAGACTGTCTTCCTCTGTCCCTAGCTCCTTGCACCTCATGTACCATACTGTAGACTGCAGTCCCTCACCAAGCTCCTTTCACCTCATGTACCATACTGTAGACTGCAGTGTAGACTGTAGACATACTGTAGACCATACGGTAGACTGTCTCCCTCTGTCCCTAGCTCCTTGCACATTGTGCCATACTGTAGACTGCCTCCATCTGTCCCTAGCTCCTCTCACCTCATGTGCCATACTGTAGACTGTCTCCCTCTGTCCCTAGGTCCTCTCCCTCATGTACCATACTGTAAACTGCCTCCCTCCACCAAGCTCCTTTCACCTCATGCACCATACTGTAGACTGCCTCCCTCTGTCCCTAGCTGCTTGCACCTCATGTACCATACTGTAGACTGCCTCACTCCACCATGCTCCTCTCCCCTCATCTACCACACTGTAGACTGCCTCCCTCCACCAAGCTCCTTGCACCTCATGTACCATACTGTAGACTGTCTCCCTCTTTACAAAGCTCCTTTCACCTCATGTACCATACTGTGGACTGCTTCTCTCTGTCCCTAGCTCCTCTCCCTCATGTACCATACTGTAAACTGCCTCCCTGCACCAAGCTCCTTTCTACTCATGTACCATACTGTAGACTGCCTCCCTCCACCAAGATCCTTTCACCTCATGTACCATACTGTAAACTGTCTCCCTCTTTACAAAGCTCCTTTCACCTCATGTACCATACTGTGGACTGCCTCCCTCTGTCCCTAGCTCCTCTCCCTCATATACCATACTGTGGACTGCCTCTCTCTGTCCCTAGCTCCTTGCTGCTCATGTACCATACTGTAGACTGCCTCCCACCACCAAGCTCCTCTCCCCTCATCTACCATACTGTAGACTGCCTCCCTCCACCAAGGTCCTCTCACCTCATGTACCATATTGTATATTGTCTCCCTCTGTCCCTAGCTCCTCTCCCTCATGTACCATACTGTGGACTGCCTCCCTCTCTCCCTAGCTCCTCTCCCCTCATGTGCCATACTGTAGACTGCCTCCCTCTGTGTCTAGCTCCTCTCACCTCATGTACAATACTGGAGACTGCCTGCCTCTGTTCTTAGCTCCTCTCACCTCATGTACCATACTGTCGACTGTCTCCCTCTGTCCCTAGCTCCTTGCTCCTCATGTACCATACTGTAGACTGCCTCCCACCACCAAGCTCCTCTCCCCTCATCTACCATACTGTAGACTGCCTCCCTCCACCAAGGCCCTCTCACCTCATGTACCATACTGTAGATTGTCTCCCTCTGTCCCTAGCTCCTCTCACCTCATGTACCATACTGTGGACTGCCTCCCTCTGTCCCTAGCTCCTCTCCCCTCATGTGCCATACTGTAGACTGCCTCCATCTGTCCCTAGCTCCTCTCACTTCATGTGCCATACTGTAGACTGTCTCCCTCTGTTCCTAGCTCCTCTCACCTCATGTACCATACTGTAGACTGTCTCCCACTGTCCCTAGCGTCTCGCACCGCATGTACAATACTGTGGACTGCTTCTATCTGTCCCTAACTCCTCTCACCTCATGTACCATACTGTAGACTTCCTCCCTCTGTCCCTATCTCCTTGAACCTCATGTATCATACTGTAGACTGCCTACCTCCAACAAGCTCCTTTCACGTCATGTACCATACTGTAGACTGCCTCCCTCAGTCCCTAGCTCCTCTCACGTCATGTACCATACTGTGGACTGCCTCTCTCTGGTCCTAGCTCCTCTCACCTCATGTACCATACTGTAGACTACCTCCCTCTGTCCCTAGCTCCTCTCCCTCATGTTCCATACTGTAGACTGCCTCCCTCCACAAAGCTCCTTGCACCTCATGTACCATACTGTAGACTGTCTCCCTCTGTACATAGCTCCTCTCACCTCATGAACCATACTGTACACTGTCTCCCTCTGACCCTAGCTCCTTGCTCCTCATGTACCATACTGTAGACTGCCTCCCACCACCAAGCTCCTCTCCCTCATCTACCATACTGTAGACTGCCTCCCTCCACCAAGGTCCTCTCACCTCATGTACCATACTGTAGACTGTCTCCCTCTGGCCCTAGCTCCTCTCACGTCATGTACCATACTGTGGACTGCCTCTCTCTGTCCCTAGCTCCTCTCCCCTCATGTGCCATACTTTAGACTGCCTCCCTCTGTCCCTAGCTCCTCTCCCTCATGTACCATACTGTAGACTGCCTCCCTCCACCAAGCTCCTTGCACCTCATGTACCATACTGTGGACTGTCTACCTCTGTACAAAGCTCCTCTCACCTCATGTACAATACTGTAGACAGTCTCCCTCTGTACCTAGCTCCTTACACCTCATGTACCATACTGTGGACTGCCTCTCTCTGTCCCTAGCTCCTCTCCCCTCATGTACCATATGTTAGACTGTCTTCCTCTGTCCCTAGCTCCTTGCACCTAATGTACCATACTGTAGACTGCAGTCCCTCACCAAGCTCCTTTCACCTCATGTACCATACTGTAGACTGCCTTCCTCCACCAAGCTCCTCTCCCCTCATGTACCATATGTTAGACTGTCTCCCTCTGTCCCTAGCTCCTCTCACCTCATGTACCATACTGTAGACTGTCTCCCACTGTCCCTAGCGTCTCGCACTTTGCATGTACAATACTGTGGACTGCTTCCCTCTGTCCCTAACTCCTCTCACCTCATGTACCATACTGTAGATTGTCTCCCTCTGTCCCTAGCTCCTTGAACCTCATGTATCATACTGTAGACTGCCTACCTCCAACAAGCTCCTTTCACGTCATGTACCATACTGTAGACTGCCTCCCTCAGTCCCTAGCTCCTCTCACCTCATGTACCATACTGTGGACTGCCTCTCTCTGGTCCTAGCTCCTCTCACCTCATGTACCATACTGTAGACTACCTCCCTCTGTCCCTAGCTCCTCTCCCTCATGTTCCATACTGTAGACTGCCTCCCTCCACCAAGCTCTTTGCACCTCATGTACCATACTGTAGACTGTCTCCCTCTGTACATAGCTCCTCTCACCTCATGAACCATACTGTACACTGTCTCCCTCTGACCCTAGCTCCTTGCTCCTCATGTACCATACTGTAGACTGCCTCCCACCACCAAACTCCTCTCCCCTCATCTACCATACTGTAGACTGCCTCCCTCCACCAAGGTCCTCTCACCTCATGTACCATACTGTAGACTGTCTCCCTCTGTCCCTAGCTCCTCTCACGTCATGTACCATACTGTGGACTGCCTCTCTCTGTCCCTAGCTCCTCTCCCCTCATGTGCCATACTGTAGACTGCCTCCCTCTGTCCCTAGCTCCTCTCCCTCATGTACCATACTGTAGACTGCCTCCCTCCACCAAGCTATTTGCACCTCATGTACCATACTGTGGACTGTCTCCCTCTGTACAAAGCTCCTCTCACCTCATGTACAATACTGTAGACAGTCTCCCTCTGTACCTAGCTCCTTACACCTCATGTACCATACTGTGGACTGCCTCTCTCTGTCCCTAGCTCCTCTCCCTCATGTACCATATGTTAGACTGTCTTCCTCTGTCCCTAGCTCCTTGCACCTCATGTACCATACTGTAGACTGCAGTCCCTCACCAAGCTCCTTTCACCTCATGTACCATACTGTAGACTGCGGTAGACTGTAGACATACTGTAGACCATACGGTAGACTGTCTCCCTCTGTCCCTAGCTCCTTGCACATTGTGCCATACTGTAGACTGCCTCCATCTGTCCCTAGCTCCTCTCACCTCATGTGCCATACTGTAGACTGTCTCCCTCTGTCCCTAGGTCCTCTCCCTCATGTACCATACTGTAAACTGCCTCCCTCCACCAAGCTCCTTTCACCTCATGCACCATACTGTAGACTGCCTCCCTCTGTCCCTAGCTGCTTGCACCTCATGTACCATACTGTAGACTGCCTCACTCCACCATGCTCCTCTCCCTCATCTACCACACTGTAGACTGCCTCCCTCCACCAAGCTCCTTGCACCTCATGTACCATACTGTAGACTGTCTCCCTCTTTACAAAGCTCCTTTCACCTCATGTACCATACTGTGGACTGCTTCTCTCTGTCCCTAGCTCCTCTCCCTCATGTACCATACTGTAAACTGCCTCCCTGCACCAAGCTCCTTTCTACTCATGTACCATACTGTAGACTGCCTCCCTCCACCAAGATCCTTTCACCTCATGTACCATACTGTAAACTGTCTCCCTCTTTACAAAGCTCCTTTCACCTCATGTACCATACTGTGGACTGCCTCCCTCTGTCCCTAGCTCCTCTCCCTCATATACCATACTGTAGACTGCCTCTCTCTGTCCCTAGCTCCTCTCACCTCATGCACCATACTGTAGACTGTCTCCCTCTGTCCCTAGGTCCTCTCCCTCATGTACCACACTGTAAACTGCCTCCCTCCACCAAGCTCCTTTCACCTCATGTACCATACTGTAGACTGCCTCCCTCTGTCCCTAGCTGCTTGCACCTCATGTACCATACTGTAGACTGCCTCACTCCACCATGCTCCTCTCCTCATCTACCACACTGTAGACTGCCTCCCTCCACCAAGCTCCTTGCACATCATGTGCCATACTGTAGACTGCCTCCGTCTGTCCCTAGCTCGTCTCACCTCATGTGCCATACTTTAGACTGTCTCCCTCTGTCCCTAGCTCCTCTCACCTCATGTACCATACTGTAGACCGTCTCCCTCTGTCCCTAGCTTCGCGCACTGCATGTACAATACTGTGGACTGCTTTCCTCTGTCCCTAACTCCTCTCACCTCATGTGCCATACTGTAGACTGCCCCCCTCTGTCCCTAGCTCCTCTCCCCTCATGTACCATACGGTAGACTGTCTCCCTCTGTCCCTAGCTCCTTGCACATTGTGCCATACTGTAGACTGCCTCCAACATTCCCTAGCTCCTCTCACCTCATGTGCCATACTGTAGACTGTCTCCCTCTGTCCCTAGCTCCTCTCACCTCATGTACCATACTGTAGACCGTCTCCCTCTGTCCCTAGCTTCTCGCACTGCATGTACAATACTGTGGACTGCTTTCCTCTGTCCCTAACTCCTCTAACCTCATGTGCCATACTGTAGACTGCCTCCCTCTGTCCCTAGCTCCTCTCCCCTCATGTACCATACGGTAGACTGTCTCCCTCTGTCCCTAGCTCGTCTCACCTCATGTGCCATACTGTAGACTGTCTCCCTCTGTCCCTAGCTCCTCTCACCTCATGTACCATACTGTAGACCGTCTCCCTCTGTCCCTAGCTTCGCGCACTGCATGTACAATACTGTGGACTGCTTTCCTGTGTCCCTAACTCCTCTCACCTCATGTGCCATACTGTAGACTGCCTCCCTCTGTCCCTAGCTCCTCTCCCCTCATGTACCATACGGTAGACTGTCTCCCTCTGTCCCTAGCTCCTTGCACATTGTGCCATACTGTAGACTGCCTCCATCTGTCCCTTGCTCCTCTCACCTCATGTGCCATACTGTAGACTGTCTAACTCTGTCCCTAGCTCCTCTCACCTCATGTACCATACTGTAGACCGTCTCCCTCTGTCCCTAGCTTCTCGCACTGCATGTACAATACTGTGGACTGCTATCCTCTGTCCCTAACTCCTCTCACCTCATGTGCCATACTGTAGACTGCCTCCCTCTGTCCCTAGCTCCTCTCCCCTCATGTACCATACGGTAGACTGTCTCCCTCTGTCCATAGCTCCTTGCACCTCATGTGCCATACTGTAGACTGCCTCCCTCTGTCCCTAGCTCCTCTCACCTCATGTACCATACTGTAGACTGCCTCCCTCTGTCCCTAGCTCCTCTCCCCTCATGTACCATACGGTAGACTGTCTCCAACTGTCCCTAGTTCCTTGCACCTCATGTGCCATACTGTAGACTGCCTCTCTCTGTCCATAGCTCCTCTCACCTCATGCACCATACTGTAGACTGTCTCCCTCTGTCCCTAGGTCCTCTCCCTCATGTACCATACTGTAAACTGCCTCCCTCCACCAAGCTCCTTTCACCTCATGTACCATACTGTAGACTGCCTCCCTCTGTCCCTAGCTCCTTGCACCTCATGTACCATACTGTAGACTGCCTCCCTCCACCAAGCTCCTTTCACCTCATGTACCATACTGTAGACTGCCTCCCTCTGTCCCTAGCTCCTCTCCCTCATGTTCCATACTGTAGACTGTCTCCCTCCACCAAGCTCCTCTCCCCTCATGTACCATACTGTAGACTGCCTCCCTCCACCAAGCTCCTTGCACCTCATGTACCATACTGTAGATTGTCTCCCTCTGTACAAAGTTCCTCTCACCTCATGCACCATACTGTTGACTGCCTCTCTCTGTCCCTAGCTCCTCTCCCCTCATGTACTATACTGTAGACTGCCTCCCTCCACCAAGCTCCTCTCACCTCATGCACCATACTGTAGACTGTCTCCCTCTGTCCCTAGCTCCTCGCCCCTCATGTACCATACGTTAGACTGTGTCCCTTTGTCCCTAGCTCCTTGCACATCATGTGCCATACTGTAGACTGCCTCCATCTGTCCCTAGCTCGTCTCACCTCATGTGCCATACTGTAGACTGTCTCCCTCTGTCCCTAGCTCCTCTCACCTCATGTACCATACTGTAGACCGTCTCCCTCTGTCCCTAGCTTCGCGCACTGCATGTACAATACTGTGGACTGCTTTCCTCTGTCCCTAACTCCACTCACCTCATGTGCCATACTGTAGACTGCCTCCCTCTGTCCCTAGCTCCTCTCACCTCATGTGCCATACTGTAGACTGTCTCCCTCTGTCCCTAGCTCCTCTCACCTCATGTACCATACTGTAGACCGTCTCCCTCTGTCCCTAGCTCCTCTCACCTCATGTACCATACTGTAGACCGTCTCCCTCTGTCCCTAGCTTCGCGCACTGCATGTACAATACTGTGGACTGCTTTCCTCTGTCCCTAACTCCTCTCACCTCATGTGCCATACTGTAGACTGTCTCCCTCTGGCCCTAGCTCCTTTCACATTGTGCCATACTGTAGACTGCCTCCATCTGTCCCTAGCTCCTCTCACCTCATGTACCATACTGTAGACCGTCTCCCTCTGTCCCTAGCTTCTCGCACTGCATGTACAATACTGTGGACTGCTTTCCTCTGTCCCTAACTCCTCTCACCTCATGTGCCATACTGTAGACTGCCTCCCTCTGTCCCTAGCTCCTCTCCCCTCATGTACCATACGGTAGACTGTCTCCCTCTGTCCCTAGCTCCTTGCACCTCATGTGCCATACTGTAGACTGCCTCCCTCTGTCCCTAGCTCCTCTCACCTCATGTACCATACTGTAGACTGCCTCCCTCTGTCCCTAGCTCCTCTCCCCTCATGTACCATACGGTAGACTGTCTCCAACTGTCCCTAGTTCCTTGCAACTCATGTGCCATACTGTAGACTGCCTCTCTCTGTCCCTAGCTCCTCTCACCTCATGCACCATACTGTAGACTGTCTCCCTCTGTCCCTAGGTCCTCTCCCTCATGTACCATACTGTAAACTGCCTCCCTCCACCAAGCTCCTTTCACCTCATGTACCATACTGTAGACTGCCTCCCTCTGTCCCTAGCTCCTTGCACCTCATGTACCATACTGTAGACTGCCTCCCTCCACCAAGCTCCTTTCACCTCATGTACCATACTGTAGACTGCCTCCCTCTGTCCCTAGCTCCTCTCCCTCATGTTCCATACTGTAGACTGTCTCCCTCCACCAAGCTCCTCTCCCCTCATGTACCATACTGTAGACTGCCTCCCTCTGTCCCTAGCTCCTTGCACCTCATGTACCATACTGTAGACTGCCTCCCTCCACCAAGCTCCTTTCACCTCATGTACCATACTGTAGACTGCCTCCCTCTGTCCCTAGCTCCTCTCCCTCATGTTCCATACTGTAGACTGTCTCCCTCCACCAAGCTCCTCTCCCTCATGTACCATACTGTAGACTGCCTCCCTCCACCAAGCTCCTTGCACCTCATGTACCATACTGTAGATTGTCTCCCTCTGTACAAAGTTCCTCTCACCTCATGCACCATACTGTTGACTGCCTCTCTCTGTCCGTAGCTCCTCTCCCCTCATGTACTATACTGTAGAATGCCTCCCACCACCAAGCTCCTCTCCCCTCATCTACCACACTGTAGACTGCCTCCCTCCACCAAGCTCCTCTCACCTCATGCACCATACTGTAGACTGTCTCCCTCTGTCCCTAGCTCCTCGCCCCTCATGTACCATACGTTAGACTGTGTCCCTTTGTCCCTAGCTCCTTGCACATCATGTGCCATACTGTAGACTGCCTCCATCTGTCCCTAGCTCGTCTCACCTCATGTGCCATACTGTAGACTGTCTCCCTCTGTCCCTAGCTCCTCTCACCTCATGTACCATACTGTAGACCGTCTCCCTCTGTCCCTAGCTTCGCGCACTGCATGTACACTGCATGGGGGCGGCAGGTAGCCTAGTGGTTAGAGCGTTGGTCTTGTAACCGGAGGGCTGCAAGTTCAAATCCCCGAGCTGACAAGGTAAAAATCTGTCGTTCTGCCCCTGAACAAGGCAGTTAACCCACTGTTCCCCGGGCGCCGAAGACGTGGATGTCAATTAAAGGCAGCCCCCCGCACCTCTCTGATTCAGAGGTTGGGTTAAATGCGGAAGACACATTTCGGTTGAAGGCATTCGGTTGTACAACTGACTAATAATGGTGACTTTGGTGACTTTGGTGACTTTGGTGACAATACTGTGGACTGCTTTCCTCTGTCCCTAACTCCACTCACCTCATGTGCCATACTGTAGACTGCCTCCCTCTGTCCCTAGCTCCTCTCACCTCATGTGCCATACTGTAGACTGTCTCCCTCTGTCCCTAGCTCCTCTCACCTCATGTACCATACTGTAGACCGTCTCCCTCTGTCCCTAGCTCCTCTCACCTCATGTACCATACTGTAGACCGTCTCCCTCTGTCCCTAGCTTCGCGCACTGCATGTACAATACTGTGGACTGCTTTCCTCTGTCCCTAACTCCTCTCACCTCATGTGCCATACTGTAGACTGTCTCCCTCTGGCCCTAGCTCCTTTCACATTGTGCCATACTGTAGACTGCCTCCATCTGTCCCTAGCTCCTCTCACCTCATGTGCCATACTGTAGACTGTCTCCCTCTGTCCCTAGCTCCTCTCACCTCATGTACCATACTGTAGACCGTCTCCCTCTGTCCCTAGCTTCTCGCACTGCATGTACAATACTGTGGACTGCTTTCCTCTGTCCCTAACTCCTCTCACCTCATGTGCCATACTGTAGACTGCCTCCCTCTGTCCCTAGCTCCTCTCACCTCATGTACCATACTGTAGACTGTCTCCCTCTGTCCCTAGCTCCTTGCACCTCATGTGCCATACTGTAGACTGCCTCCCTCTGTCCCTAGCTCCTCTCACCTCATGTACCATACTGTAGACTGCCTCCCTCTGTCCCTAGCTCCTCTCCCCTCATGTACCATACGGTAGACTGTCTCCAACTGTCCCTAGTTCCTTGCACCTCATGTGCCATACTGTAGACTGCCTCTCTCTGTCCCTAGCTCCTCTCACCTCATGCACCATACTGTAGACTGTCTCCCTCTGTCCCTAGGTCCTCTCCCTCATGTACCATACTGTAAACTGCCTCCCTCCACCAAGCTCCTTTCACCTCATGTACCATACTGTAGACTGCCTCCCTCTGTCCCTAGCTCCTTGCACCTCATGTACCATACTGTAGACTGCCTCCCTCCACCAAGCTCCTTTCACCTCATGTACCATACTGTAGACTGCCTCCCTCTGTCCCTAGCTCCTCTCCCTCATGTTCCATACTGTAGACTGTCTCCCTCCACCAAGCTCCTCTCCCCTCATGTACCATACTGTAGACTGCCTCCCTCCACCAAGCTCCTTGCACCTCATGTACCATACTGTAGATTGTCTCCCTCTGTACAAAGTTCCTCTCACCTCATGCACCATACTGTTGACTGCCTCTCTCTGTCCGTAGCTCCTCTCCCCTCATGTACTATACTGTAGAATGCCTCCCACCACCAAGCTCCTCTCCCCTCATCTACCACACTGTAGACTGCCTCCCTCCACCAAGCTCCTCTCACCTCATGCACCATACTGTAGACTGTCTCCCTCTGTCCCTAGCTCCTCGCCCCTCATGTACCATACGTTAGACTGTGTCCCTTTGTCCCTAGCTCCTTGCACATCATGTGCCATACTGTAGACTGCCTCCATCTGTCCCTAGCTCGTCTCACCTCATGTGCCATACTGTAGACTGTCTCCCTCTGTCCCTAGCTCCTCTCACCTCATGTACCATACTGTAGACCGTCTCCCTCTGTCCCTAGCTTCTCGCACTGCATGTACAATACTGTGGACTGCTTTCCTCTGTCCCTAACTCCTCTCACCTCATGTGCCATACTGTAGACTGCCTCCCTCTGTCCCTAGCTCCTCTCCCCTCATGTACCATACGGTAGACTGTCTCCCTCTGTCCCTAGCTCCTTGCACCTCATGTGCCATACTGTAGACTGCCTCCCTCTGTCCCTAGCTCCTCTCACCTCATGTACCATACTGTAGACTGCCTCCCTCTGTCCCTAGCTCCTCTCCCCTCATGTACCATACGGTAGACTGTCTCCAACTGTCCCTAGTTCCTTGCACCTCATGTGCCATACTGTAGACTGCCTCTCTCTGTCCCTAGCTCCTCTCACCTCATGCACCATACTGTAGACTGTCTCCCTCTGTCCCTAGGTCCTCTCCCTCATGTACCATACTGTAAACTGCCTCCCTCCACCAAGCTCCTTTCACCTCATGTACCATACTGTAGACTGCCTCCCTCTGTCCCTAGCTCCTTGCACCTCATGTACCATACTGTAGACTGCCTCCCTCCACCAAGCTCCTTTCACCTCATGTACCATACTGTAGACTGCCTCCCTCTGTCCCTAGCTCCTCTCCCTCATGTTCCATACTGTAGACTGTCTCCCTCCACCAAGCTCCTCTCCCTCATGTACCATACTGTAGACTGCCTCCCTCCACCAAGCTCCTTGCACCTCATGTACCATACTGTAGATTGTCTCCCTCTGTACAAAGTTCCTCTCACCTCATGCACCATACTGTTGACTGCCTCTCTCTGTCCGTAGCTCCTCTCCCCTCATGTACTATACTGTAGAATGCCTCCCACCACCAAGCTCCTCTCCCCTCATCTACCACACTGTAGACTGCCTCCCTCCACCAAGCTCCTCTCACCTCATGCACCATACTGTAGACTGTCTCCCTCTGTCCCTAGCTCCTCGCCCCTCATGTACCATACGTTAGACTGTGTCCCTTTGTCCCTAGCTCCTTGCACATCATGTGCCATACTGTAGACTGCCTCCATCTGTCCCTAGCTCGTCTCACCTCATGTGCCATACTGTAGACTGTCTCCCTCTGTCCCTAGCTCCTCTCACCTCATGTACCATACTGTAGACCGTCTCCCTCTGTCCCTAGCTTCACAAGACTGCATGTACAATACTGTGGACTGCTTTCCTCTGTCCCTAACTCCACTCACCTCATGTGCCATACTGTAGACTGCCTCCCTCTGTCCCTAGCTCCTCTCACCTCATGTGCCATACTGTAGACTGTCTCCCTCTGTCCCTAGCTCCTCTCACCTCATGTGCCATACTGTAGACTGCCTCCCTCTGTCCCTAGCTCCTCTCACCTCATGTACCATACTGTAGACTGCCTCCCTCTGTCCCTAGCTCCTCTCCCTCATGTACCATACTGTAGACTGTCTCCAACTGTCCCTAGTTCCTTGCACCTCATGTGCCATACTGTAGACTGCCTCTCTCTGTCCCTAGCTCCTCTCACCTCATGCACCATACTGTAGACTGTCTCCCTCTGTCCCTAGGTCCTCTCCCTCATGTACCATACTGTAAACTGCCTCCCTCCACCAAGCTCCTTTCACCTCATGTACCATACTGTAGACTGCCTCCCTCTGTCCCTAGCTCCTTGCACCTCATGTACCATACTGTAGACTGCCTCCCTCCACCAAGCTCCTTTCACCTCATGTACCATACTGTAGACTGCCTCCCTCTGTCCCTAGCTCCTCTCCCTCATGTTCCATACTGTAGACTGTCTCCCTCCACCAAGCTCCTCTCCCCTCATCTACCATACTGTAGACTACCTCCCTCTGTCCCTAGCTGCTTGCACCTCATGTACCATACTGTAAACTGCCTCCCTGCACCAAGCTCCTTGCACCTCATGTACCATACTGTAGACTGTCTCCCTCTTTACAAAGCTCCTTTCACCTCATGCACCATACTGTAGACTGTCTCCCTCTGTCCCTAGGTCCTCTCCCTCATGTACCATACTGTAAACTGCCTCCCTCCACCAAGCTCCTTTCACCTCATGTACCATACTGTAGACTGCCTCCCTCTGTCCCTAGCTCCTTGCACCTCATGTACCATACTGTAGACTGCCTCCCTCCACCAAGCTCCTTTCACCTCATGTACCATACTGTAGACTGCCTCCCTCTGTCCCTAGCTCCTCTCCCTCATGTTCCATACTGTAGACTGTCTCCCTCCACCAAGCTCCTCTCCCTCATGTACCATACTGTAGACTGCCTCCCTCCACCAAGCTCCTTGCACCTCATGTACCATACTGTAGATTGTCTCCCTCTGTACAAAGTTCCTCTCACCTCATGCACCATACTGTTGACTGCCTCTCTCTGTCCCTAGCTCCTCTCCCCTCATGTACTATACTGTAGAATGCCTCCCACCACCAAGCTCCTCTCCCCTCATCTACCACACTGTAGACTGCCTCCCTCCACCAAGCTCCTCTCACCTCATGCACCATACTGTAGACTGTCTCCCTCTGTCCCTAGCTCCTCGCCCCTCATCTACCATACGTTAGCCTGTGTCCCTTTGTCCCTAGCTCCTTGCACATCATGTGCCATACTGTAGACTGCCTCCATCTGTCCCTAGCTCGTCTCACCTCATGTGCCATACTGTAGACTGTCTCCCTCTGTCCCTAGCTCCTCTCACATCATGTACCATACTGTAGACCGTCTCCCTCTGTCCCTAGCTTCGCGCACTGCATGTACAATACTGTGGACTGCTTTCCTCTGTCCCTAACTCCACTCACCTCATGTGCCATACTGTAGACTGCCTCCCTCTGTCCCTAGCTCCTCTCACCTCATGTGCCATACTGTAGACTGTCTCCCTCTGTCCCTAGCTCCTCTCACCTCATGTACCATACTGTAGACCGTCTCCCTCTGTCCCTAGCTCCTCTCACCTCATGTACCATACTGTAGACCGTCTCCCTCTGTCCCTAGCTTCGCGCACTGCATGTACAATACTGTGGACTGCTTTCCTCTATCCCTAACTCCTCTCACCTCATGTGCCATACTGTAGACTGTCTCCCTCTGGCCCTAGCTCCTTTCACATTGTGCCATACTGTAGACTGCCTCCATCTGTCCCTAGCTCCTCTCACCTCATGTGCCATACTGTAGACTGTCTCCCTCTGTCCCTAGCTCCTCTCACCTCATGTACCATACTGTAGACCGTCTCCCTCTGTCCCTAGCTTCTCGCACTGCATGTACAATACTGTGGACTGCTTTCCTCTGTCCCTAACTCCTCTCACCTCATGTGCCATACTGTAGACTGCCTCCCTCTGTCCCTAGCTCCTCTCCCTCATGTACCATACGGTAGAGCTGTCTCCCTCTGTCCCTAGCTCCTTGCACCTCATGTGCCATACTGTAGACTGCCTCCCTCTGTCCCTAGCTCCTCTCACCTCATGTACCATACTGTAGACTGCCTCCCTCTGTCCCTAGCTCCTCTCCCCTCATGTACCATATGGTAGACTGTCTCCAACTGTCCCTAGTTCCTTGCACCTCATGTGCCATACTGTAGACTGCCTCTCTCTTTCCCTAGCTCCTCTCACCTCATGCACCATACTGTAGACTGTCTCCCTCTGTCCCTAGGTCCTCTCCCTCATGTACCATACTGTAAACTGCCTCCCTCCACCAAGCTCCTTTCACCTCATGTACCATACTGTAGACTGCCTCCCTCTGTCCCTAGCTCCTTGCACCTCATGTACCATACTGTAGACTGCCTCCCTCCACCAAGCTCCTTTCACCTCATGTACCATACTGTAGACTGCCTCCCTCTGTCCCTAGCTCCTCTCCCTCATGTTCCATACTGTAGACTGTCTCCCTCCACCAAGCTCCTCTCCCTCATCTACCATACTGTAGACTACCTCCCTCCACCAAGCTCCTTGCACCTCATGTACCATACTGTAGATTGCCTCTCTCTGTCCCTAGCTCCTCTCCCTCATGTACTATACTGTAGAATGCCTCCCACCACCAAGCTCCTCTCCACTCATCTACCACACTGTAGACTGCCTCCCTCCACCAAGCTCCTCTCACCTCATGCACCATACTGTAGACTGTCTCCCTCTGTCCCTAGCTCCTCGCCCCTCATGTACAATACGTTAGACTGTCTCCCTTTGTCCCTAGCTCCTTGCACATCATGTGCCATACTGTAGACTGCCTCCATCTGTCCCTAGCTCGTCTCACCTCATGTTCCATACTGTAGACTGTCTCCCTCCACCAAGCTCCTCTCCCCTCATGTACCATACTGTAGACCGTCTCCCTCTGTCCCTAGCTTCGCGCACTGCATGTACAATACTGTGGACTGCTTTCCTCTGTCCCTAACTCCACTCACCTCATGTGCCACACTGTAGACTGCCTCCCTCTGTCCCTAGCTCCTCTCACCTCATGTGCCATACTGTAGACTGTCTCCCTCTGTCCCTAGCTCCTCTCACCTCATGTACCATACTGTAGACCGTCTCCCTCTGTCCCTAGCTTCTCGCACTGCATGTACAATACTGTGGACTGCTTTCCTCTGTCCCTAACTCCTCTCACCTCATGTGCCATACTGTAGACTGCCTCCCTCTTTCCCTAGCTCCTCTCCCCTCATGTACCATACGGTAGACTGTCTCCCTCTGTCCCTAGTTCGTCTCACCTCATGTGCCATACTGTAGACTGTCTCCCTCTGTCCCTAGCTCCTCGCCCCTCATGTACCATACGTTAGACTGTCTCCCTTTGTCCCTAGCTCCTTGCACATCATGTGCCATACTGTAGACTGCCTCCCTCCACCAAGCTCCTCTCACCTCATGCACCATACTGTAGACTGTCTCCCTCTGTCCCTAGCTCCTCTCACCTCATGCACCATACTGTAGACCGTCTCCCTCTGTCCCTAGCTTCGCGCACTGCATGTACAATATTGTGGACTGCTTTCCTCTGTCCCTAACTCCACTCACCTCATGTGCCATACTGTAGACTGCATCCCTCTGTCCCTAGCTCCTCTCCCCTCATGTACCATACGGTAGACTGTCTCCCTCTGTCCCTAGCTCCTTGCACCTCATGTGCCATACTGTAGACTGCCTCCCTCTGTCCCTAGCTCCTCTCACCTCATGTACCATACTGTAGACTGCCTCCCTCTTTCCCTAGCTCCTCTCCCCTCATGTACCATACGGTAGACTGTCTCCAACTGTCCCTAGTTCCTTGCACCTCATGTGCCATACTGTAGACTGCCTCTCTCTGTCCCTAGCTCCTCTCACCTCATGCACCATACTGTAGACTGTCTCCCTCTGTCCCTAGGTCCTCTCCCTCATGTACCATACTGTAAACTGCCTCCCTCCACCAAGCTCCTTTCACCTCATGTACCATACTGTAGACTGCCTCCCTCTGTCCCTAGCTGCTTGCACCTCATGTACCATACTGTAAACTGCCTCCCTGCACCAAGCTCCTTGCACCTCATGTACCATACTGTAGACTGTCTCCCTCTTTACAAAGCTCCTTTCACCTCATGTACCATACTTTGGACTGCTTCTCTCTGTCCCTAGCTCCTCTCCCTCATGTACCATACTGTAAACTGCCTCCCTGCACCAAGCTCCTTTCTACTCATGTACCATACTGTAGACTGCCTCCCTCCACCAAGATACTTTCACCTCATGTACCATACTGTAGACTGTCTCCCTCTTTACAAAGCTCCTTTCACCTCATGTACCATACTGTGGACTGCCTCCCTCTGTCCCTAGCTCCTCTCCCTCATGTACCATACTGTAGACTGCCTCTCTCTGTCCCTTTCTCCTCTCACCTCATGCACCATACTGTAGACTGTCTCCCTCTGTCCCTAGGTCCTCTCCCTCATGTACCATACTGTAAACTGCCTCCCTCCACCAAGCTACTTTCACCTCATGTACCATACTGTAGACTTCCTCCCTCTGTCCCTAGCTGCTTGCACCTCATGTACCATACTGTAGACTGCCTCACTCCACCAAGCTCCTCTCCCCTCATCTACCACACTGTAGACTGCCTCCCTCCACCAAGCTCCTTGCACATCATGTGCCATACTGTAGACTGCCTCCGTCTGTCCCTAGCTCGTCTAACCTCATGTGCCATACTGTAGACTGTCTCCCTCTGTCCCTAGCTCCTCTCACCTCATGTACCATACTGTAGACCGTCTCCCTCTGTCCCTAGCTTCACGCACTGCATGTACAATACTGTGGACTGCTTTCCTCTGTCCCTAACTCCTCTCACCTCATGTGCCATACTGTAGACTGCCTCCCTCTGTCCCTAGCTCCTCTCCCCTCATGTACCATACGGTAGACTGTCTCCCTCTGTCCCTAGCTCCTTGCACATTGTGCCATACTGTAGACTGTCTCCCTCTGTCCCTAGCTCCTCTCACCTCATGTACCATACTGTAGACCGTCTCCCTCTGTCCCTAGCTTCTCGCACTGCATGTACAATACTGTGGACTGCTTTCCTCTGTCCCTAACTCCTCTCACCTCATGTGCCATACTGTAGACTGCCTCCCTCTGTCCCTAGCTCCTCTCTCACCTCATGTACCATACTGTAGACTGTCTCCCTCTGTCCCTAGCTCCTCTCACCTCATGTACCATACTGTAGACTGTCTCCCTCTGTCCCTAGCTCCTCTCACCTCATGTACCATACTGTAGACTGTCTCCCTCTGTCCCTAGCTTCGCGCACTGCATGTACAATACTGTGGACTGCTTTCCTCTGTCCCTAACTCCTCTCACCTCATGTGCCATACTGTAGACTGTCTCCCTCTGGCCCTAGCTCCTTTCACATTGTGCCATACTGTAGACTGCCTCCATCTGTCCCTAGCTCCTCTCACCTCATGTGCCATACTGTAGACTGTCTCCCTCTGTCCCTAGCTCCTCTCACCTCATGTACCATACTGTAGACCGTCTCCCTCTGTCCCTAGCTTCTCGCACTGCATGTACAATACTGTGGACTGCTTTCCTCTGTCCCTAACTCCTCTCACCTCATGTGCCATACTGTAGACTGCCTCCCTCTGTCCCTAGCTCCTCTCCCCTCATGTACCATACGGTAGACTGTCTCCCTCTGTCCCTAGCTCCTTGCACCTCATGTGCCATACTGTAGACTGCCTCCCTCTGTCCCTAGCTCCTCTCACCTCATGTACCATACTGTAGACTGCCTCCCTCTGTCCCTAGCTCCTCTCCCTCATGTACCATACGGTAGAGCTGTCTCCAACTGTCCCTAGTTCCTTGCACCTCATGTGCCATACTGTAGACTGCCTCTCTCTGTCCCTAGCTCCTCTCACCTCATGCACCATACTGTAGACTGTCTCCCTCTGTCCCTAGGTCCTCTCCCTCATGTACCATACTGTAAACTGCCTCCCTCCACCAAGCTCCTTTCACCTCATGTACCATACTGTAGACTGCCTCCCTCTGTCCCTAGCTCCTTGCACCTCATGTACCATACTGTAGACTGCCTCCCTCCACCAAGCTCCTTTCACCTCATGTACCATACTGTAGACTGCCTCCCTCTGTCCCTAGCTCCTCTCCCTCATGTTCCATACTGTAGACTGTCTCCCTCCACCAAGCTCCTCTCCCCTCATGTACCATACTGTAGACTACCTCCCTCCACCAAGCTCCTTGCACCTCATGTACCATACTGTAGATTGCCTCTCTCTGTCCCTAGCTCCTCTCCCCTCATGTACTATACTGTAGAATGCCTCCCACCACCAAGCTCCTCTCCACTCATCTACCACACTGTAGACTGCCTCCCTCCACCAAGCTCCTCTCACCTCATGCACCATACTGTAGACTGTCTCCCTCTGTCCCTAGCTCCTCGCCCCTCATGTACAATACGTTAGACTGTCTCCCTTTGTCCCTAGCTCCTTGCACATCATGTGCCATACTGTAGACTGCCTCCATCTGTCCCTAGCTCGTCTCACCTCATGTTCCATACTGTAGACTGTCTCCCTCCACCAAGCTCCTCTCCCCTCATGTACCATACTGTAGACCGTCTCCCTCTGTCCCTAGCTTCTCGCACTGCATGTACAATACTGTGGACTGCTTTCCTCTGTCCCTAACTCCTCTCACCTCATGTGCCATACTGTAGACTGCCTCCCTCTTTCCCTAGCTCCTCTCCCCTCATGTACCATACGGTAGACTGTCTCCCTCTGTCCCTAGCTCGTCTCACCTCATGTGCCATACTGTAGACTGTCTCCCTCTGTCCCTAGCTCCTCTCACCTCATGTACCATACTGTAGACCGTCTCCCTCTGTCCCTAGCTTCGCGCACTGCATGTACAATACTGTGGACTGCTTTCCTCTGTCCCTAACTCCTCTCACCTCATGTGCCATACTGTAGACTGCCTCCCTCTGTCCCTAGCTCCTCTCCCCTCATGTACCATACGGTAGACTGTCTCCCTCTGTCCCTAGCTCCTTGCACATTGTGCCATACAGTAGACTGCCTCCATCTGTTCCTAGCTCCTCTCACCTCATGTGCCATACTGTAGACTGTCTCCCTCTGTCCCTAGCTCCTCTCACCCCATGTACCATACTGTAGACCGTCTCCCTCTGTCCCTAGCTTCTCGCACTGCATGTACAATACTGTGGTCTGCTTTCCTCTGTCCCTAACTCCTCTCACCTCATGTGCCATACTGTAGACTGCCTCCCTCTGTCCCTAGCTCCTCTCCCCTCATGTACCATACGGTAGACTGTCTCCCTCTGTCCCTAGCTCCTTGCACCTCATGTACCATACGGTAGACGGTCTCCAACTGTCCCTAGTTCCTTGCACCTCATGTGCCATACTGTAGACTGCCTCTGTCTGTCCCTAGCTCCTCTCACCTCATGCACCATACTGTAGACTGTCTCCCTCTGTCCCTAGGTCCTCTCCCTCATGTGCCATACTGTAAACTGCCTCCCTCCACCAAGCTCCTTTCACCTCATGTACCATATGTTAGACTGCCTCCCTCTGTCCCTAGCTCCTTGCACCTCATGTACCATACTGTAGACTGCCTCCCTCCACCAAGCTCCTTTCACCTCATGTACCATACTGTAGACTGCCTCCCTCTGTCCCTAGCTCCTCTCCCTCATGTTCCATACTGTAGACTGTCTCCCTCCACCAAGCTCCTCTCCCCTCATGTACCATACTGTAGACTGCCTCCCTCCACCAAGCTCCTTGCACCTCATGTACCATACTGTAGACTGTCTCCCTCTGTCCCTAGCTCCTCGCCCTTCATGTACCATACGTTAGACTGTCTCCCTTTGTCCCTAGCTCCTTGCACATCATGTGCCATACTGTAGACTGCCTCCCTCCACCAAGCTCCTCTCACCTCATGCACCATACTGTAGACTGTCTCCCTCTGTCCCTAGCTCCTCTCACCTCATGTACCATACTGTAGACCGTCTCCCTCTGTCCCTAGCTTCGCGCACTGCATGTACAATATTGTGGACTGCTTTCCTCTGTCCCTAACTCCACTCACCTCATGTGCCATACTGTAGACTGCATCCCTCTGTCCCTAGCTCCTCTCCCCTCATGTACCATACGGTAGACTGTCTCCCTCTGTCCCTAGCTCCTTGCACCTCATGTGCCATACTGTAGACTGCCTCCCTCAGTGTCTAGCTCCTCTCACCTCATGTACCATATTGTAGACTGCCTCCCTCTGTCCGTAGCTCCTCTCCCTCATGTACCATACTGTAAACTGCCTCCCTGCATCAAGCTCCTTTCCCCTCATGTAGCATACTGTAGACTTCCTCCCTCCACCAAGCTCCTTGCACCTCATGTACAATACTGTAGACTATCTCCCTCTTTACAAAGCTCCTCTCACCTCATGTACAATACTGTAGACTGTCTCCCTCTGTCCCTAGCTCCTCTCACCTCATGTACCATACTGTGGACTGCCTCCCTCTGTCCCTAGCTCCTCTCCCCTCATGTGCCATACTGTAGACTGCCTTCATCTGTCCCTAGCTCCTCTCACCTCATGTGCCATACTGTAGACTGTCTCCCTCTCTCCCTAGCGTCTCGCACCGCATGTACCATACTGTAGACTGTCTCCCTCTTTACAAAGCTCCTCTCACCTCATGTACAATACTGTAGACTGTCTCCCTCTGTCCCTAGCTCCTCTCACCTCATGTACCATACTGTAGACTGCCTCTCTCTGTCCCTAGCTCCTCTCACCTCATGCACCATACTGTAGACTGTCTCCCTCTGTCCCTAGGTCCTCTCCCTCATGTACCATACTGTAAACTACCTCCCTCCACCAAGCTCCTTTCACCTCATGTACCATACTGTAGACTGCCTCCCTCTGTCCCTAGCTCCTTGCACCTCATGTACCATACTGTAGACTGCCTCCCTCCACCAAGCTCCTTTCACCTCATGTACCATACTGTAGACTGCCTCCCTCTGTCCCTAGCTCCTCTCCCTCATGTTCCATACTGTAGACTGTCTCCCTCCACCAAGCTCCTCTCCCCTCATGTACCATACTGTAGACTACCTCCCTCCACCAAGCTCCTTGCACCTCATGTACCATACTGTAGATTGCCTCTCTCTGTCCCTAGCTCCTCTCCCCTCATGTACTATACTGTAGAATGCCTCCCACCACCAAGCTCCTCTCCACTCATCTACCACACTGTAGACTGCCTCCCTCCACCAAGCTCCTCTCACCTCATGCACCATACTGTAGACTGTCTCCCTCTGTCCCTAGCTCCTCGCCCCTCATGTACAATACGTTAGACTGTCTCCCTTTGTCCCTAGCTCCTTGCACATCATGTGCCATACTGTAGACTGCCTCCATCTGTCCCTAGCTCGTCTCACCTCATGTTCCATACTGTAGACTGTCTCCCTCCACCAAGCTCCTCTCCCCTCATGTACCATACTGTAGACCGTCTCCCTCTGTCCCTAGCTTCGCGCACTGCATGTACAATACTGTGGACTGCTTTCCTCTGTCCCTAACTCCACTCACCTCATGTGCCATACTGTAGACTGCCTCCCTCTGTCCCTAGCTCCTCTCACCTCATGTGCCATACTGTAGACTGTCTCCTTCTGTCCCTAGCTCCTCTCACCTCATGTACCATACTGTAGACCGTCTCCCTCTGTCCCTAGCTTCTCGCAATGCATGTACAATACTGTGGACTGCTTTCCTCTGTCCCTAACTCCTCTCACCTCATGTGCCATACTGTAGACTGCCTCCCTCTTTCCCTAGCTCCTCTCCCTCATGTACCATACGGTAGACTGTCTCCCTCTGTCCCTAGCTCGTCTCACCTCATGTGCCATACTGTAGACTGTCTCCCTCTGTCCCTAGCTCCTCTCACCTCATGTACCATACTGTAGACCGTCTCCCTCTGTCCCTAGCTTCAAAGACTGCATGTACAATACTGTGGACTGCTTTCCTCTGTCCCTAACTCCTCTCACCTCATGTGCCATACTGTAGACTGCCTCCCTCTGTCCCTAGCTCCTCTCCCTCATGTACCATACGGTAGACTGTCTCCCTCTGTCCCTAGCTCCTTGCACATTGTGCCATACAGTAGACTGCCTCCATCTGTTCCTAGCTCCTCTCACCTCATGTGCCATACTGTAGACTGTCTCCCTCTGTCCCTAGCTCCTCTCACCCCATGTACCATACTGTAGACCGTCTCCCTCTGTCCCTAGCTTCTTGCACTGCATGTACAATACTGTGGTCTGCTTTCCTCTGTCCCTAACTCCTCTCACCTCATGTGCCATACTGTAGACTGCCTCCCTCTGTCCCTAGCTCCTCTCCCTCATGTACCATACGGTAGACTGTCTCCCTCTGTCCCTAGCTCCTTGCACCTCATGTGCCATACTGTAGACTACCTCCCTCTGTCCCTAGCTCCTCTCACCTCATGTACCATACTGTAGACTGCCTCCCTCGGTCCCTAGCTCCTCTCCCCTCATGTACCATACGGTAGACTGTCTCCAACTGTCCCTAGTTCCTTGCACCTCATGTGCCATACTGTAGACTGCCTCTCTCTGTCCCTAGCTCCTCTCACCTCATGCACCATACTGTAGACTGCCTCTCTCTGTCCCTAGCTCCTCTCACCTCATGCACCATACTGTAGACTGTCTCCCTCTGTCCCTAGGTCCTCTCCCTCATGTACCATACTGTAAACTACCTCCCTCCACCAAGCTCCTTTCACCTCATGTACCATACTGTAGACTGCCTCCCTCTGTCCCTAGCTCCTTGCACCTCATGTACCATACTGTAGACTGCCTCCCTCCACCAAGCTCCTTTCACCTCATGTACCATACTGTAGACTGCCTCCCTCTGTCCCTAGCTCCTCTCCCTCATGTTCCATACTGTAGACTGTCTCCCTCCACCAAGCTCCTCTCCCTCATGTACCATACTGTAGACTACCTCCCTCCACCAAGCTCCTTGCACCTCATGTACCATACTGTAGATTGCCTCTCTCTGTCCCTAGCTCCTCTCCCCTCATGTACTATACTGTAGAATGCCTCCCACCACCAAGCTCCTCTCCACTCATCTACCACACTGTAGACTGCCTCCCTCCACCAAGCTCCTCTCACCTCATGCACCATACTGTAGACTGTCTCCCTCTGTCCCTAGCTCCTCGCCCCTCATGTACAATACGTTAGACTGTCTCCCTTTGTCCCTAGCTCCTTGCACATCATGTGCCATACTGTAGACTGCCTCCATCTGTCCCTAGCTCGTCTCACCTCATGTTCCATACTGTAGACTGTCTCCCTCCACCAAGCTCCTCTCCCCTCATGTACCATACTGTAGACCGTCTCCCTCTGTCCCTAGCTCCGCGCACTGCATGTACAATACTGTGGACTGCTTTCCTCTGTCCCTAACTCCACTCACCTCATGTGCCATACTGTAGACTGCCTCCCTCTGTCCCTAGCTCCTCTCACCTCATGTGCCATACTGTAGACTGTCTCCTTCTGTCCCTAGCTCCTCTCACCTCATGTACCATACTGTAGACCGTCTCCCTCTGTCCCTAGCTTCTATTAATGCATGTACAATACTGTGGACTGCTTTCCTCTGTCCCTAACTCCTCTCACCTCATGTGCCATACTGTAGACTGCCTCCCTCTTTCCCTAGCTCCTCTCCCCTCATGTACCATACGGTAGACTGTCTCCCTCTGTCCCTAGCTCGTCTCACCTCATGTGCCATACTGTAGACTGTCTCCCTCTGTCCCTAGCTCCTCTCACCTCATGTACCATACTGTAGACCGTCTCCCTCTGTCCCTAGCTTCGCGCACTGCATGTACAATACTGTGGACTGCTTTCCTCTGTCCCTAACTCCTCTCACCTCATGTGCCATACTGTAGACTGCCTCCCTCTGTCCCTAGCTCCTCTCCCCTCATGTACCATACTGTAGAATGCCTCCCACCACCAAGCTCCTCTCCACTCATCTACCACACTGTAGACTGCCTCCCTCCACCAAGCTCCTCTCACCTCATGCACCATACTGTAGACTGTCTCCCTCTGTCCCTAGCTCCTCGCCCCTCATGTACAATACGTTAGACTGTCTCCCTTTGTCCCTAGCTCCTTGCACATCATGTGCCATACTGTAGACTGCCTCCATCTGTCCCTAGCTCGTCTCACCTCATGTTCCATACTGTAGACTGTCTCCCTCCACCAAGCTCCTCTCCCCTCATGTACCATACTGTAGACCGTCTCCCTCTGTCCCTAGCTTCGCGCACTGCATGTACAATACTGTGGACTGCTTTCCTCTGTCCCTAACTCCACTCACCTCATGTGCCATACTGTAGACTGCCTCCCTCTGTCCCTAGCTCCTCTCACCTCATGTGCCATACTGTAGACTGTCTCCTTCTGTCCCTAGCTCCTCTCACCTCATGTACCATACTGTAGACCGTCTCCCTCTGTCCCTAGCTTCTCGCAATGCATGTACAATACTGTGGACTGCTTTCCTCTGTCCCTAACTCCTCTCACCTCATGTGCCATACTGTAGACTGCCTCCCTCTTTCCCTAGCTCCTCTCCCCTCATGTACCATACGGTAGACTGTCTCCCTCTGTCCCTAGCTCGTCTCACCTCATGTGCCATACTGTAGACTGTCTCCCTCTGTCCCTAGCTCCTCTCACCTCATGTACCATACTGTAGACCGTCTCCCTCTGTCCCTAGCTTCACAAGACTGCATGTACAATACTGTGGACTGCTTTCCTCTGTCCCTAACTCCTCTCACCTCATGTGCCATACTGTAGACTGCCTCCCTCTGTCCCTAGCTCCTCTCCCCTCATGTACCATACGGTAGACTGTCTCCCTCTGTCCCTAGCTCCTTGCACATTGTGCCATACAGTAGACTGCCTCCATCTGTTCCTAGCTCCTCTCACCTCATGTGCCATACTGTAGACTGTCTCCCTCTGTCCCTAGCTCCTCTCACCCCATGTACCATACTGTAGACCGTCTCCCTCTGTCCCTAGCTTCTTGCACTGCATGTACAATACTGTGGTCTGCTTTCCTCTGTCCCTAACTCCTCTCACCTCATGTGCCATACTGTAGACTGCCTCCCTCTGTCCCTAGCTCCTCTCCCCTCATGTACCATACGGTAGACTGTCTCCCTCTGTCCCTAGCTCCTTGCACCTCATGTGCCATACTGTAGACTACCTCCCTCTGTCCCTAGCTCCTCTCACCTCATGTACCATACTGTAGACTGCCTCCCTCGGTCCCTAGCTCCTCTCCCCTCATGTACCATACGGTAGACTGTCTCCAACTGTCCCTAGTTCCTTGCACCTCATGTGCCATACTGTAGACTGCCTCTCTCTGTCCCTAGCTCCTCTCACCTCATGCACCATACTGTAGACTGCCTCTCTCTGTCCCTAGCTCCTCTCACCTCATGCACCATACTGTAGACTGTCTCCCTCTGTCCCTAGGTCCTCTCCCTCATGTACCATACTGTAAACTACCTCCCTCCACCAAGCTCCTTTCACCTCATGTACCATACTGTAGACTGCCTCCCTCTGTCCCTAGCTCCTTGCACCTCATGTACCATACTGTAGACTGCCTCCCTCCACCAAGCTCCTTTCACCTCATGTACCATACTGTAGACTGCCTCCCTCTGTCCCTAGCTCCTCTCCCTCATGTTCCATACTGTAGACTGTCTCCCTCCACCAAGCTCCTCTCCCCTCATGTACCATACTGTAGACTACCTCCCTCCACCAAGCTCCTTGCACCTCATGTACCATACTGTAGATTGCCTCTCTCTGTCCCTAGCTCCTCTCCCCTCATGTACTATACTGTAGAATGCCTCCCACCACCAAGCTCCTCTCCACTCATCTACCACACTGTAGACTGCCTCCCTCCACCAAGCTCCTCTCACCTCATGCACCATACTGTAGACTGTCTCCCTCTGTCCCTAGCTCCTCGCCCTCATGTACAATACGTTAGACTGTCTCCCTTTGTCCCTAGCTCCTTGCACATCATGTGCCATACTGTAGACTGCCTCCATCTGTCCCTAGCTCGTCTCACCTCATGTTCCATACTGTAGACTGTCTCCCTCCACCAAGCTCCTCTCCCCTCATGTACCATACTGTAGACCGTCTCCCTCTGTCCCTAGCTTGGCACTGCATGTACAATACTGTGGACTGCTTTCCTCTGTCCCTAACTCCACTCACCTCATGTGCCATACTGTAGACTGCCTCCCTCTGTCCCTAGCTCCTCTCACCTCATGTGCCATACTGTAGACTGTCTCCTTCTGTCCCTAGCTCCTCTCACCTCATGTACCATACTGTAGACCGTCTCCCTCTGTCCCTAGCTTCTCGCAATGCATGTACAATACTGTGGACTGCTTTCCTCTGTCCCTAACTCCTCTCACCTCATGTGCCATACTGTAGACTGCCTCCCTCTTTCCCTAGCTCCTCTCCCCTCATGTACCATACGGTAGACTGTCTCCCTCTGTCCCTAGCTCGTCTCACCTCATGTGCCATACTGTAGACTGTCTCCCTCTGTCCCTAGCTCCTCTCACCTCATGTACCATACTGTAGACCGTCTCCCTCTGTCCCTAGCTTCGCGCACTGCATGTACAATACTGTGGACTGCTTTCCTCTGTCCCTAACTCCTCTCACCTCATGTGCCATACTGTAGACTGCCTCCCTCTGTCCCTAGCTCCTCTCCCCTCATGTACCATACGGTAGACTGTCTCCCTCTGTCCCTAGCTCCTTGCACATTGTGCCATACAGTAGACTGCCTCCATCTGTTCCTAGCTCCTCTCACCTCATGTGCCATACTGTAGACTGTCTCCCTCTGTCCCTAGCTCCTCTCACCCCATGTACCATACTGTAGACCGTCTCCCTCTGTCCCTAGCTTCTTGCACTGCATGTACAATACTGTGGTCTGCTTTCCTCTGTCCCTAACTCCTCTCACCTCATGTGCCATACTGTAGACTGCCTCCCTCTGTCCCTAGCTCCTCTCCCCTCATGTACCATACGGTAGACTGTCTCCCTCTGTCCCTAGCTCCTTGCACCTCATGTGCCATACTGTAGACTACCTCCCTCTGTCCCTAGCTCCTCTCACCTCATGTACCATACTGTAGACTGCCTCCCTCGGTCCCTAGCTCCTCTCCCCTCATGTACCATACGGTAGACTGTCTCCAACTGTCCCTAGTTCCTTGCACCTCATGTGCCATACTGTAGACTGCCTCTCTCTGTCCCTAGCTCCTCTCACCTCATGCACCATACTGTAGACTGTCTCCCTCTGTCCCTAGGTCCTCTCCCTCATGTGCCATACTGTAAACTGCCTCCCTCCACCAAGCTCCTTTCACCTCATGTACCATATGTTAGACTGCCTCCCTCTGTCCCTAGCTCCTTGCACCTCATGTACCATACTGTAGACTGCCTCCCTCCACCAAGCTCCTTTCACCTCATGTACCATACTGTAGACTGCCTCCCTCTGTCCCTAGCTCCTCTCCCTCATGTTCCATACTGTAGACTGTCTCCCTCCACCAAGCTCCTCTCCCCTCATGTACCATACTGTAGACTGCCTCCCTCCACCAAGCTCCTTGCACCTCATGTACCATACTGTAGACTGTCTCCCTCTGTCCCTAGCTCCTCGCCCCTCATGTACCATACGTTAGACTGTCTCCCTTTGTCCCTAGCTCCTTGCACATCATGTGCCATACTGTAGACTGCCTCCCTCCACCAAGCTCCTCTCACCTCATGCACCATACTGTAGACTGTCTCCCTCTGTCCCTAGCTCCTCTCACCTCATGTACCATACTGTAGACCGTCTCCCTCTGTCCCTAGCTTCGCGCACTGCATGTACAATATTGTGGACTGCTTTCCTCTGTCCCTAACTCCACTCACCTCATGTGCCATACTGTAGACTGCATCCCTCTGTCCCTAGCTCCTCTCCCCTCATGTACCACACGGTAGACTGTCTCCCTCTGTCCCTAGCTCCTTGCACCTCATGTGCCATACTGTAGACTGCCTCCCTCAGTGTCTAGCTCCTCTCACCTCATGTACCATATTGTAGACTGCCTCCCTCTGTCCGTAGCTCCTCTCCCTCATGTACCATACTGTAAACTGCCTCCCTGCATCAAGCTCCTTTCCCCTCATGTAGCATACTGTAGACTTCCTCCCTCCACCAAGCTCCTTGCACCTCATGTACAATACTGTAGACTATCTCCCTCTTTACAAAGCTCCTCTCACCTCATGTACAATACTGTAGACTGTCTCCCTCTGTCCCTAGCTCCTCTCACCTCATGTACCATACTGTGGACTGCCTCCCTCTGTCCCTAGCTCCTCTCCCCTCATGTGCCATACTGTAGACTGCCTTCATCTGTCCCTAGCTCCTCTCACCTCATGTGCCATACTGTAGACTGTCTCCCTCTCTCCCTAGCGTCTCGCACCGCATGTACCATACTGTAGACTGTCTCCCTCTTTACAAAGCTCCTCTCACCTCATGTACAATACTGTAGACTGTCTCCCTCTGTCCCTAGCTCCTCTCACCTCATGTACCATACTGTAGACTGCCTCCCTCTGACCCTAGCTCCTCTCCCCTCATGTACCATACTGTAGACTGCCTCCATCTGTCCCTAGCTCCTCTCACCTCATCTACCATACTGTAGACTGTCTCCCTCTGTCCCTAGCGTCTCGCACCGCATGTATAATACTGTGGACTGCTTCCCTCTGTCCCTAACTCCTCTCACCTCATGTACCATACTTTAGATTGTCTCCCTCTGTCCCTAGCTCCTTGCACCTCATGTATCATACTGTAGACTGCCTCCCTCCAACAAGCTCCTTTCACGTCATATACCATACTGTAGACTGCCTCCCTCTGTCCCTAGCTCCTCTCCCCTCATGTACCATACGGTAGACTGTCTCCCTCTGTCCGTAGCTCCTTGCACCTCATGTGCCATACTGTAGACTGCCTCCCTCTGTCCCTAGCTCCTCTCACCTCATGTACCATACTGTAGACTGCCTCCCTCTGTCCCTAGCTCCTCTCCCTCATGTACCATACTGTAGACTGCCTCCCTCTGTCCCTAGCTCCTCTCACCTCATGTACCATACTGTGGACTGCCTCTCTCTGGTCCTAGCTCCTCTCCCCTCATGTACCATACGGTAGACTGTCTCCTTCTGTCCCTAGCTCCTTGCACCTCATGTACAATACTGTAGACTGTCTCCCTCTGTATCTAGCTCCTCTCACCTCATGTACCATACTGTGGACTGCCTCCCTCTGTCCCTAGCTCCTCTCCCCTTATGTGCCATACTGTAGACTGCAGTCCCTCACCAAGCTCCTTTCACCTCATGTACCATACTGTAGACTGCCTTCCTCCACCAAGCTCCTCTCCCCTCATGTACCATATGTTAGACTGTCTCCCTCTGTCCCTAGCTCCTCTCACCTCATGTACCATACTGTAGACTGTCTCCCTCTGTCCCTAGCTCCTCTCACCTCATGTACTATACTGTAGACTGCCTCCCTCTGTTCTTAGATCCTCTCACCTCATGTACCATACTGTAGACTGTCTCCCTCTGTCCCTAGCTCCTTGCTCCTCATGTACCATACTGTAGACTGCCTCCCACCACCAAGCTCCTCTCCCCTCATCTACCATACTGTAGACTGCCTCCCTCCACCAAGGTCCTCTTTCCTCATGTACCATACTGTAGACTGTCTCCCTCTGTTCCTAGCTCCTCGCAACTCATGCACCATACTGTAGGCTGCCTTCCTCTGTCTCTAGCTCCTTGCACCTCATGTACCACACTGTAGACTGCCTCCCTCTGTCCATAGCTCCTCTCACGTCATGTACCATACTGTGGACTGCCTCTCTCTGCCCCTAGCTCCTCTCACCTCATGTACCATACTGTAGACTGTCTCCAACTGTCCCTAGCTTCTCGCACCGCATGTACAATACTTTGGACTGCTTCCCTCTGTCCCTAACTCCTCTCACCTCATGTACCATACTGTAGACTGTCTCCCTCTGTCCCTAGCTCCTTGCACCTCATGTACCATACTGTAGACTGCCTCCCTCCACCAAGCTCCTTTCACCTCATGTACCAAACTGTAGACTGCCTCCCTCTGTCCCTAGCTCCTCTCACCTCATGTACCATACTGTGGACTGCCTCTCTCTGGTCCTAGCTCCTCTCCCCTCATGTACCATACGGTAGACTGTCTCCCTCTGTCCCTAGCTCCTTGCACCTCATGTGCCATACTGTAGACTGCCTCCCTCTGTCCCTAGCTCCTCTCACCTCATGTACCATACTGTAGACTGCCTCCCTCTGTCCCTAGCTCCTCTCACCTCATGTACCATACTGTGGACTTTCTCTCTCTGGCCCTAGCTCCTCTCCCCTCATGTACCATACGGTAGACTGTCTCCCTCTGTCCCTAGCTCCTTGCACCTCATGTTCCATACTGTAGACTGTCTCCCTCCACCAAGCTCCTCTCCCCTCATGTACCATACTGTAGACTGCCTCCCTCTGTACAAAGCTCCTCTCACCTCATGTACCATATTGTAGACTGCCTCCCTCTGTCCCTAGCTCCTCTCCCTCATGTACCATACTGTAAACTGCCTCCCTGCACCAATCTCCTTGCACCTCATGTACCATTCTGTAGACTGTCTCCCTCTTTACAAAGCTCATTTCACCTCATGTACCATTCTGTGGACTGCTTCTCTCTGTCCCTAGCTCCTCTCCCTCATGTACCATACTGTAGACTGCCTCTCTCTGTCCCAAGCTCCTCTCACCTCATGTGCCATACTGTAGACTGCCTCCCTCTGTCCCTAGCTCCTCTCACCTCATGTACCATACTGTAGACTGCCTCCCTCTGTCCCTAGCTCCTCTCCCTCCTGTTCCATACTGTAGACTGTCTCCCTCCACCAAGCTCCTCTCCCCTCATGTACCATACTGTAGACTGCCTCCTTCTGTACAATGCTCCTCTCACCTCATGTACCATATTGTAGACTGCCTCCCTCTGTCTCTAGCTCCTCTCCCTCATGCGCCATACTGTAGACTGCCTCCCTCTGTCCCTAGCTCCTCTCACCTCTTTGACCTTTTCACCCTTGTTCATTTGTACAAGGAAATATTACCAGTGTCTCTGGAATTGCCACCGGAGAGCAAAACCTATTGATATGCAGGAGCAGCTTTGTTCCATTGTTGGAGGAATGTTTTGTCAATCAGCTGTATCGGGTTGACATTCTTGACCTGTGGTGTTGAATCTGAGAATCAAATTATAAAGGGAATTGTGTCCTCTGGTGGAGCAGGAGATTTATTCAGCTACAAGAGGAGATTGATTCAGCTACAAGAGGAGACTGATTCAGCTACAAGAGGAGACTGATTCAGCTACAAGAGGAGATTGTCTGAATACATGACAACATGTCTTCCTCCCTTTAGGCTGATGGCTCCATTGATTTACAGTGAGAAATGTTGGAGTGTTTTGGATTGTCGGATTTTGTGTGTGTGTGTGTGTGTGTGTGTGTGTGTGTGTGTGTGTGTGTGTGTGTGTGTGTGTGTGTGTGTGTGTGTGTGTGTGTGTGTGTGTGTGGTCCCCACAAGAATAGTCAACAAACACATTTTACCAATTGGGGCCATTTTATTAGTCCCCTCAAGGCCAAATGCTATTTCTAGGGGTTTTAGGGTTAAGGTTAGAATTAGGGTTAGGTTTTCAGGTTAAGGTTATGGTTAGGGAAAATAAGATTTTGAATGGGGCTGAATTGTGTGTCACCACAAGTCTGTGTGTGTGTGCGGACGCATGTGTGTGTGTTTTCTTGTTCTCTGCTCTTTGAGCAAAACCTTCAAGCCATGTGTTGATGAGCTGATGTCTCCATGGCACCAAAAAAATATTATTCCTATTTATCTAAGATTGTGGCCTTTTAAATCTAGCAGAACTAATTACCAAATGGATCATTTGCTGTGTAGATTGTCAGATTGTCGTATTCTTCCCTCAATTGCTTCAAAGGTTATGAGATGTGTTGGGTGGAGGGTCACCTAGTTGTCCGTCCATCTGTCAATGTGGAAATAAGCTGATCCACACGGGGACAGACAGACGGCTTTCTCTCTAAGCCCATTCCAGTGAAAGTGTTGCGACAGATGGGATGCGAATAAACTCAGTCGTTTTTTTCCCCCTCTCTATCTCTCTCCACAGAGATAGAAGAGAGACGCCCGTCCATTTCGGTGTGTGTGTGTGTGCCCACGCTCATGCATGAACACGTGTGTGCGTCTATAACGCCAAATGGTGGGCACTTTGGCTTCCAAAATGGTGTCATACATTTACATTATAACACATCAATCTCTGAGAGGGTGAACAGAATGGGAGGGTTTATTGTGAACACTGGGCTGGTAAAACATTATAATACATCAATCTCTGTATTATGAACACTGGACTGGTAAAACATTATAACACATCAATCTCTGTAGTATGAACACTGGGCTGGTAAAACATTATAACACATCAACCTCTGAGAGGGTGAACACTGGGCTGGTAAAACATTATAACACATCAATCTCTGAGAGGGTGAACACTGGACTGGTAAAACATTATAGCACATCAATCTCTGTATTATGAACACTGGACTGGTAAAAAAATAATAACACATCAATCTCCGAGAGGGTGAACACTGGGCTGGTAAAACATTATAACACATCAATCTCTGAGAGGGTGAACACTGGACTGGTAAAAAATTATAACACATCAATCTCCGAGAGGGTGAACACTGAGCTGGTAAAAAATTATAACACATCAATCTCTGAGAGGGTGAACATTGGACTGGTAAAAAATTATAACACATCAATTTCTGAGAGGGTGCACAACATGGGAGGGTGTATTATGAACGCTGGGCTGGTAAAACAGTGAATGACCTTAAACAACATTGACAACTGGAGCGGTTGAATGCAATCCATCTTTTTTTGCATTAGGCATTCCGTGTAATTATTATTATTGCTACCAATTTATCTCCCTGATGTTCCTGAATACCTCTCTCACTCTGTTTCCCTCTCTACTCCACTCCTCTTCTCTCTCTCTCTCTTTTTTATCTCATTGTGGCTCTACCTCTCTCCCTCCCTCTCTACCTGTGTATGTTGATAGATGTATTTGATAGATTCCTTCCTCTCTCCCTCCCTCTCTACCTGTGTATGTTGATAAATGTATTTGATAGATTCCTTCCTCTCTCCCTCCCTTCCCCCTCCTCCTTTCCTCCCTCCCCTCTCGTCCTCCCTCCCTGTGTGTTGTGAATCACAGTGGTCCAGTCACCCCTCTCTCCCAGAGCACCCTCCCTCCCTGTGTGTTGTGACTGAGAGCCTTTGTTTGTTGAACTGTCCCTCTCAGAGAGCTAGCCCCGCAGGTTGAGTTATGGCCTGTGTGAGTTTGGTCCCTGAACAAACACCCCATGGCAGCTTGGGATTGGTCTATTTATTTTCCCATTAGGGGAAGGACAACTGTCAACTGGAATGGCCTCACGCACTGCCGGTGCTGACCTGTACAGCACACCTCACACACACACACACACACACACACACATAACACAAACTCAACACTGCACCTTAGAATACTGTTTACAGACTGTTTACATTAATGTTTACATACTGTTTTACCCATTTAATATGTATATACTGTATTCTAATCAAGGACAACCTATTCATCTATTGCTGTATATATGCTATTCTATCCTACATATTCTACAGGTATTCTAAATATTCTATCCCCATTCTGTCCATAATGTCTATACATCCCATCATATATACATATGTATATTTATACTCCTGACTTCGACATTGCTCGTCCTAATATTTCTATATTTCTTCATTCCATTCTTTTACTTTTAGATTTGTGTGTCTTGTTGTGAATTGTTAGATATTACTGTACTGTTGGAGCTAGGAACATGCATTTCGCTACACCCGCAATAACATCTGCTAAATATGTGTATGCGACCTATTGTATTTGATATTATTTTATTTGAACCTCGTATCAAAATACCCATTTATTATGGGTTACAACCCATTCTACAACAGTATTAATAACAGCTCTCTTCCTTCTGGGATTAGAATGTAGACACAGAGACACAGAAACACCTGCTCTCTATATATTCTGGACAGTGTTATGATCTGGAAGATCTGCTGTAGATCCAGCAACAATATCATACATGATGACATCTCCATCTAGTGGCTGAGAACACCACACACAACAGACTCTACAGGGGAAAACACTGTCATCTCAAAAAAACGAACAAACAAATGTATTCTGTTACAGTATGAAGATAAATAAACAATGGCAGTTGGTAGTACTTGGCTCCACAGCGGAAGATAAATGACTATAATAATGAAGAGATTACACAGGACATTTGGAGAAATTGTCACTGCATTATTATTATACCAGTCAAGTGTCTTGATATCCCAATGAGTCCATACAGTACATTACCGCGCACCTTCGCAACAAACTTCACTTTATTTCCTTGCCTCAAAGCAGACCGGCAGGAATCCTTCCTGAAGGAGCCACAGGCGTCAAATTAAAACACTGTCGGGGCAGAGAGAAACACAGGAGGTTAACAGAGGAGGAACTAGAGGGGGAGTAAAACAGTTCACCTCTATGAATGAGGCAGTACAGTGGATCTATAGAACTGCTTTGCTTTATCTTGGCCAGGTCGCAGTTGTAAATGAGAACTTGTTCTCAACTTGCCTACCTGGTTAAATAAAGGTGAAAATAAAATATATATTTTTTTTGTATTTAGTATTTTTTTAGGATCCCCAATTAGCTGTTGCCGAGGCAACGGCTACTCTTCCTGGGGTCCAAACAGGAAACATCATAACAAATAAAAGCCATAATATACATAGCACTACATTTACATTACAATTTAGCCATTCAGCAGACGCTCCCATCCAGAGACCCACAGCTAGTGCATTCATCAGGCGAGACAAACACAAACTGTATCGCAGTTGTATCCCAACCACGTATCACATACGTAATACAATACATATTACGATACATAATAGAATTCATAATAGATTACATAATAGAATACATATTACAATGCATAATACAATACATAATACAATACACCATACAATACATAATACAATACAAAATAAAACGCATATTACAATGCATAATACAATACATAATACAATGCAAAATACAATGCAAAATACAATATATAATACATTACATAATACAATACAATACATCATACAATACATCATAAAATACATCGTACAATACATCATACAATATATAATACAATATATAGTACAATATATAATACACAATACAATACATCAAACAATATATAATACAATACATAATTCAATACATGATACAACGCATATTACAATGCATAATACAATGCACAATACAATACACAATAAAATACTTAATACAATATATAACACAATATATAATACATAATACAATATATAATACAATACATAATACAATGCATAATACAATACAATACATAATCTAAAACATAATACAATACATAATATAATACATGATAAAATACATCATACAATACATAATACAATATATAGTACAATATATAATACAATACATCATACAATACATCAAACAATATATAATACAATACATAATTCAATACATGATACAACGCATATTACAATTTATAATAGAATAAATAATACAATGCAAAATACAATACATAATAAAATACTTAATGCAATACATAATACAATATATAACACAATGCATAATAGAATATATAATACAATACATAATACAATATATAACACAATATATAAAACACAACCTTCTTTGCCGCACCTGACCACACAACTGGGCAGTAGTCCAGGTGCGACAAAACTAGGGTCTGTAGGACCTGTCTGGTTCACTGAGATATCAAGGAAGCAGAGCAACGCCTTATCATGGACAGACTTCTTCCCATTTTAGTAACCATTGAGTCTATACGTTTTGACATGACAGCTTTCTATCTAAGGTGACACCCAGCAGTTTAGTCTCCTCAACTTTCTCATTAGCCACATTATTCAATAATAGATCCAGATGAGGTTTAAGGTTAAGCGAGTGATTTGTTTTTGAGATATTTAGCACCAGCCTATCGCTAGTTACCTATTCTAAAACCGACTGGAGCTCTCTCTATATTAAGGGTGTTATTTATTTATTTTACAGTTGCAGCCGACGTGTATATGGTTGAGTTGTCAGCGTACATAGACACACAGGCTTTATTCAAGGTCAGTGGAAGGTCATTAGTAAACACAAAAAACTATAATTGTCCAAGCCCGGCTGCCCTGCAGTACACCACTCAACCGAATTTGCATTAGAGAAGCTTCCATTAAAGAAACCCCTATGTGTTTTATTGTCCATCCATGATAAGGCAGAGGATGTCAATCCAAGATACCTAGGTTTTTTCAGTAATATGTTATGAACAATGATATCAAAGACTGCACTGAAGCCTAACAAAACAGCACCCACAAACATATTATTATCCATTTCTTTCAGCCAATCATCAGTCATTTGTTTCAGTGCCGAGCGTGTTGATCGCCCTTCCCTATAAGCATGCTGAAAGTCTGTTGTTAATTTGTTTTCCGTAAAAAACATTGTATTTGGTGGAACACCATTTTTTTTTTTAAGGTTTCCTAAACAGAGGTAACATGCTGATCGGTCTGCTGATTGAACCATTAACAGGTGCTTTGCTATTTTGGGCAGCGGAAGGACCTTTACCTCCCTCCAGGCCTGACGGCATACTCCGTCTTCTAGGCTTAGATTGAAGATGTGGCAAATAGGAGTCGCAATGTATTCCACTACCAACCTCAGTAATTTATCATTCAGGCTGTGGGTTCCAAGTGGTTTGTCCTTATTTATAGATAGCAATAATTGTTTCACCTCTTCCACACTAACTTTGCAGAATTCTAAGCTACAGTGCTTGTCTTTCATTATTTGGTCCCTTATGCATGAATATAAAGGCTCAGCATTTGTTGTTTGCTAATCTTGTCAACAAAAACTAAAGTGGTTGGCAATATCAAAGGGTTTGTTCTTGTAATGCCTCTGTGATGCAGGTCTTACGGAATCAAGCGCAGGAAAACGGAGATGCGACAAAACTTCTTTACTTGACGAAGTAAATGGGAACCAGGTGTGGATGAGACAAGACAAACAGAAAATGAGAAATGGATCGGTGGTGGCTAGAACTCCGGTGACGTCGACCGCCGGTAGCCGCCCGAACTAGGAGAGGGACCGACTTCAGCGGAAGTCGTGACAGTTATGAATGAGCCATCAGCCTTAATCAAGGGTGGAGCTGAATTAGCTTTTCTGCCTAGAATTAGATTTAAGGTACTCCAGAGCTTTTTACTATCATTCCTTAAATCATGTATATGTGTTCCATAGTATAGTTTCTTCTTTTTGTTTACGTGATTTCTCAATTTTCTGTGTGTTTGCCAATCTTCTGTGTTGCCAGACTTATTATATACATTGAGACGCAGCCAATGTTTTTATGAGGCTAGAGAGGATGCCTATAGAAAATCTCTAGAGACTCATGAAAGCAACTGCAGAGACTTAAAGGCGACTTCATCAAAAACTGCATGTCCTTTCATCACATGATTTTTGTAAAGTTCATGAAGTCGACATGTAGTCGCAAGTCGTACAATGTAACCATAATGCAACACACAGGTACAGTTTAATTTTAACGGCTACGCTTAGCCTAATGCTAATATATTTAGAGGATTTACAGTAAGATACTACTGTTTTGATTCGCACAGTAAATTAACATGAGCTACTACTGTAATAGAACGAGAGACATAATGACTAGACAAATGTGTTTTTTGCATATCCCAAATGGCACCCTATTACCTAATAGTGCACTACTTTTGATCTAAAGTAGTCCACTATAAAGTGAATAGGGTGCCATCTGGGACACTCTTATATAGTGGACATGCAGATACATCCACTGTAAGAGGCTTACTGTGTACATCCACTGAGTGCACTGGACTGTTTATAAATCCCTTTCACAATTTCTGTTGAAACCATTCCTGTAATACGGTGGGTGTAGCTGGTGGAAGTAAGTCAGGCGCAGGAGAGCAGAGATGAGTGGATTAAGCACTTTACTTAGGCAACGTCAAAATACAGAACGCAACCGCATCACAAAACAAAAGCCCAAAAAACAAGTAAGGCAGCACAAAGTACAAAATAAACCGCACAATACCGGCTGCCACAAAGCACGGGTGGAAAAACCAACAACCCGGCGTAACCAGCATGCCAATAAACAATTCCCCACACAGACATGTGGGAAACAAAGGGTTAAATACACAACAGTAATAAGGGAAAATGAAAACCAGGTGTGTGGGAAAACAAGACAAAACAAATGGAAAATAAAAGGTGGATCGGCAATGGATAGAAGACCGGTGACGTCGACCGCCGAACACCGCCTGAACAAGAAGAGGAACCGACTTCGGTCATACACCAACATGATGTATGACAAGGACTGTCCTGTATGGTGCTGGACATAGTAGTGTTGGAGTTCAAACACCAACATGATGTATGACAAGGACAACTGGGTAATGTAGGGAAGAATATAGCTACCCAAACTCTCACCTAAAAAGTAGTTTTTGTGTTTAATAGACTGAAATATTTTTTTTCAGGCTATATTATCAGTAGGTATGAAAACAGATTTCTCCCAGCACACTAATCAAAGTGAACAACCAAACAATGAAGTGCCTGTCATCGTTAATCCACAGTGAACCACAGACAAACCATCCGATCTTATCTATAGTAGTTTGAATATATTTGTCTATGAGTCTAACCCATTTACATGACTGCGACTGTACCACACTCTGTCCTTCTGCCTTCAGGAGAACAGTAGTAATAGCAGGTCCCCCGCTGGGGCAGGGTGTGGTGGAGGTGCCCCACCCTGAGCACTCCCTCCCTGGGGTTAAAATTACCCTGCTCTGCCTCTGTGGATCCAGGACTGCAGGAGGAGTGGGTGGAGGTAAAGCGTCAAACCACACGGCTGCTATGAATCCGAGCGGGAAATGACATGGTATAATCTGAGCAGGTCCACTAGATTAGTAGCTGCTGAGGAAAACGTGGCAACACCCAACGTTTTGGTTGGAATCTGTGTGGTGTAAACTCCTAGGAGCTAGAATGAGAGAGTTCTTGTTGTGACCTATTTGTTGAAATTATTAATCTGTTCAATAGTACTAGTAATGGATTCGATTTGTACAACAAATCAAATCAAAGTGTATTTGTCACGTGCGTCGATACAACAGGTGTAGGGTGGCGGGTGGCGGGTGGCCGGACACAATGCAGATAGTCCAGGTGGCCAATGTGCGGGGGCACCGGTTAGTCGGGATAATTGAGGTAGTATGTACATGAATGTATAGTTAAAGTGACAATGCATATATGATAAACATAGAGTAGCAGCAGTGTAAAAGAGGGGTTGCAGGAGGGGGGTTGGGGACAATGCATATAGCCATTTGATTACCTTTTCAGGAGTCCTATGGCTTGGGGGTAAAAACTGTTGTGAAGCCTTTTGGTCCTAGACTTGGCGCTCCAGTACCACTTGCCATGCGGGTAGTAGAGAGAACAGTCTGACTGGGGTGGCTGGGGTCTTTGACAATTTTTAGGGCCTCCCTCTGACATCGCCTGGTGTAGAGGTCCTGGATGGCAGGCAGCTTAGCCCCAGTGATGCACTGGGCCGTACGTCACTGGAGTACAGCAGTTGCCGTACCAGGCAGTGATGCAACCAGTCAGGATGCTCTCGATGTTGCAGCTGTAGAACCTTTTGAGGATCTGAGGCCACATCTTTTTAGTTTCCGGAGGGGGAATAGGCTTTGTCGTGCTCTTTTCACCACTGTCTTGGTGTGTTTGGAACTGTCTTGGTGTGTTTGGTGCTCTGTAGAAGTGTAACAATCAGTTCAATTGTACACATTCTCCTCCTCATCATAACCAAAAATGAATTATTGAAAAATATTGTATCATAGAGAGACCTAATAATAATAATAATATATATAGTAGTAGTAATCAACATTGGAACGTATCAACTACGTGCTCCATCGTCACATGATACAGTTGCTGCTGCGTGATGACATCACAGCTAGAGGCAGGTCAAGTTACTGTAGTTCGGTTTCTTCTTCCTTGTTCTTTCCCTTCAATCATCCACCGGCCCGGGCGACCCAAAGCAAAGCAGACAGGCATAATGTCCCATCAAACGGGCATACAAGGTAAATACGCACATTTTTGCTTATTGTCACCAGCTGTTGAAACCACAACGGAATAGACGATGCGATCGTCGTCCATGACAGATTTGATTTAAAAGGATTAAAGCCACAAGGAAAAATACTGTTGTATGTGTGTCGTTCTGCATCATCAGCGAGAATAAGCAGTGCTTTCTGCTCTGTGGAAGTTGCTTCGGGCTTAACGGTGCACTGGGCGAATGAGAAGAATCTATGACAAGTGTATTCAGCGATGCGTTGTACTAATATGGTCGTGCTGCTGCGATTCAACTGAGATTGTTACGCCGCATAAACACTAGCAGTTTGTCATCAAGCTCCGTGCTGCTGCAGCAGCAGCAGGCTCTGTTCTGTAACGCTCGTTTCAATGGTATTTTACAAGGGAACAAGCCGCCCATTCATCAAATGCCTAAAATTAATCTGGGTGACATTTATGGCCAAGATTACTGTTGCCCTTTGATGTTTGTTTGTTGTTGGGATGAGATAACGTTTGATGCAACTGTGTCGATTTTTATGTAACAACTGGCTGTCTAGTAAAATGTGGGTCACCTATTTTGGCCAGTAGGCTATCAGAGCTATCTTTACTTATCATGGCACGACAAAGTGTAATACAATTACGGTACATTGATTCGCCAATAGGAGTCAGGCATGCTTTTGGTTTTGACCTTATGCATCTTGAATACTTGACGTTCATCTTCTGTCTCTATACTTGAATACTTGACGTTCATCCTCTGTCTCTATACTTTAGTCAGTGACCCAAGAGAGATCAGCTGCCTGTACTAATCTTTTCTTGAAACCTTTTTTTGATAAACACACCAATCCTTATTTCATTGGACCAGTATATTCTACACCTGACCGTTAAGTGATAGGCTATTCCCCATGCTTGTGCTCCCTGAATGTCCCTGTTGTATGAATAGCCAACGTCTCTCTGGGGCCAAAGTGTGTGTTTAAAGAAGTGACCGCTCGGCTTGCTTTGACTTCACAGCTGCGGAGGAAGTGAAAGGCATCTTTGCTAAGGCGAGGAACGGAGCCTATCGCCTGCTGAAGGTCGTCATTGAGATGGGTGAGTATGTAGCCTGCCTAGCCTACAGCTGATCAACTCAATCACACCTATTGATCAGAGATCAGCTGTATGCAACATGATCAATGGGTAAATAGATAAGTTCAGTAGTTTGTTGATTGGTTACTGGTTATATTTACTGTGATGTTGAAGACATACTGTGATCTGAAAAGTATTCTGTATTGTACTGAATTGTATTTGACTGTATTGCACTGTATTGTACTGAATTGCTGTGTACTGTATTGCATTGTACTGTGTTGTGCTTTATTGTACTGTATTAGTTATTACACTTCATGTCATTTGTAAGATATATGTTGGTTGGTTGCCTTTACTGCACTGCAATCTCAGATACTGTATATCTTACCTGAAAAGACAGAACAGAATTGATTTGACCTGTTCCCATAGTTACATATTGTATATCACTGTAATAAATCCACCATATCCCTCCTTGTTCTTATTCCAGAGACTCTGGTGCTGGGAGGCACCAAGCATGCGTCTAAGAAGTGGGACCAGGAGTATGATGCCTATGTGCTGCCTCTCCTACAGGAGGACATGCCCTCCTACCTCCTGTACAGGCTGGACTCTACTAACAACCAGGGATATGAGTGGATCTTCCTGGCCTGGTCACCTGACCGCTCACCTGTATGTTGAAATGTTTATCTGTTTCTTTCTGACTATTCATTTATCAAAATGTTGGTTGGGAGCAAATTCTCTTCTTTTTTGTTGTTGTCGGTCAAGACTACCTCTGGAATGCCATAGAGATGACAGTTTTTACTTCACTATAGCAACTGTTTCACCTTGTTAACACAACTGTCATGGTGTCAGTTAGGGCATTTAAAAGTCTCTCTGTTTATTCCATAGTCTAATAAGCCAGAATACTGTACACAATAAGACCCTATTTAGAGAACTACGAACCCACAGTCTAGTCCACACTACAGGTAAAGCACGGCAGGGAGAATGTAATAGGCCACACACAGTGCTATTTTCAAACACACATCTGGTCTGTGGTTGGCTAACTATAGAGTGAGAACCCTTACCACTGGCTGAAATAACTGTTTACTTTAAACTGGTTTTTAGATGAGGGAAAATCCTTTTATGGTTCATGTAAGTATGTCAAAGCGCCCCATTGAAAAAGTGTTTATTTATTTGCAATTCTAATGTTAGCTAGCAGGAAGCATGAAACCTGGCTTCCATCCCAAACCTCAATGAAACAGGCAAAATGGTCGATGTTTCTGAGATGTCTGTATGAAGTAGCATTGTGTTCTGGTTTAGATTGCAATCTACAGTCATATTTAGCAGTTAGTGCAGTACTAAAAACATGAATTCCTCCCACTTCTATAGGTTAGACAGAAGATGTTATATGCTGCTACAAGAGCTACACTGAAGAAGGAGTTTGGGGGTGGACACATTAAAGATGAAATATTTGGCACAGTGGAGGTAGGTTGACGAATTTGAAGAAACACATCTTTATTTTATGGATTATTGGCCTAAGTGTGTTTGCTGTTTTGGCAATAATGTTTCAAGGAACGTCGCTGTTGGTTGCTCCATTTGTCGCTAGATGACATCATGACATGTTTATGCTGTCCCTCCTTCTCTCATGACAAATTATCCAACGCAAAACTAAATAGAATCCTTGAAGGACAACAAAAAGGAACCGATTTAAATAATTAAACAGAGTAGATAGCTTTTTTAGAAAATGCAATTTTTAAAATTTATTTTAATTGTTAATATTATGTATGCCTTGGAGAGCTATGGGGTCTTTTAACAACAAGGAACTGATTTAATAAATTCTCTCTGCAGCAGTAGCATCAGGCTGGGGAGGGAATGAAGAGAGGATCCTATATAAGCACTGCTACTCTAAATGCAGACCCTGAGCTCCAGTCCACCCTTCTCACGGTCCTCTCTCTCCCCAGGATGATGTGTCGCTGAGCGGGTATAGGAAGTACCTGATAGCACAGGCTGCTCCACAACCACTGACCGCTGCTGAGGAGGAGCTGAGGCAGATCAGACTGAGTGAGGTAGAGAGCCACACACACAGACGTACACTCTTTGCTATTTAGAACCTAAAAGGGTTCTTCAGCTGTCCCCATAGGAGAACACTTTGAAGAACCCTTTTTGGTTCCAGGTAAAACCCTTTTGGGTTCAATGTCAAAACCTTTTCAAAGAGGGTTCTTCATGAAACCCAGAGGGGTTCTACCTGGAACCAAAAAGGCTTCTCCCATGAGGACCGCCGAAGAACCCTTTTGGAACCCTTTTTTCTAGGAGTGTACACACACAAATTAATTTTCACAACCACAAATTAATTTCCAAGGACTTTGCTGCTGACATGTTTGGATTTTCTTTATAAGATGGATTCAAATTTATTAGACTTTAGCGGAGAGGGAGAGGCATAGAGCAATTTACAGCAGGAAATCAATAACAGATCAATGAAGTGGATAGATGTTTGCACACTAGATTAAACAGCCCAACTTCTGCCCCAGATTCCCTTGGCTGCATGCATTCATAATAATACTATGAGGCATTTTTCTATTTATATCGGTGTGATGATGTCACACACACACACACGTTTTGTTCTTCTTTCCTTGTGGGGGGCCAACAATAAAAAAGTATATGTTCCCTAACCCGGAACCTGAACCATAACCCTAAACCTAGCTCTTAAATCTAACCACCAACCTCTTAACCTAACCCTAATTGCAACCCTAACCCTAAACGCTAACCTTAAAATAGCCTTTGTCCTCATGGGGATGTGGAAAATGTCCAGACGAGGGAGAATTTCCCTTGTTTTACTATCCATGTGGGGTCTTTTGGGGATTTTAGGTCCCCACAAGAATAGAAGACCCCCCACACACACACTCTCTCCCTGAGAGATGGAAAAACAAGCAGTCTCAGCAGGTTGATATGGGCTGTTCCTGTAGGCTGGGGGAGACAAGACCAGAAACTGCTCCAAATGTTTAAACCCCTTAACTCCTCTCTACCAATCCATTTGGTTTATTTCTTAATCTCTGTATACCCATCAGATTTCAGACTTCATACTAAAAATTGTATTGTTCCCAAGTAAACATTCACACTGTAAAGCATAGTAAAAATTGTTTGTGAATTTACTTCACCAAAAACACATACACTATTAAAAAGAAAGATGCTATCTAGAACCTAAAAGGGTTCTTCTTTCTGTCCCTATATGATAAATTTAGGTTAAATGTAATAAAAAAATAAATATGAGACCTTTTTGAAGAAACCTTTTTAGTTCCAGGTACAACTCTGTGGTGTTCTATGTAAAACCCTTTCCAAATAGGGTTCTACCTGGAACCAAAAAAGGTTATCCTGTGGGGACAGCCGAATAACCCTTTTGAAACCCTTTTTGCTAAGAGTGTAGCTACCTATATCAATGGAGCCTAGCTACCTGTAGCCGTGGAGCCTAGCTACCTGTAGCCGTGGAGCCTAGCTACCTGTAGCCGTGGAGCCTAGCTACCTGTAGCCGTGGAGCCTAGCTACCTGTAGCCGTGGAGCCTAGCTACCTGTGGCAGTGGAGGGCACCTACCTGTGGCAGTGGAGGGCACCTACCTGTGGCAGTGGAGCGCGGCTACCTGTAGCAACCTGTAGCAGTGGAGTGTAGCTACCAGTAGCAATGGAGTGTAGCTACATGTAGCTACCTGTAGCAGTGAAGCCTAGCTACCTGTAGCAGTGAAGCCTAGCTACCTGAAGCAGTGAAGCCTAGCTACCTGAAGCTATGGAGCGTAGCTACCTGTGTCAATGGAGCGTAGCTACCTGTGTCAATGGAGCGTAGCTACCTGTGTCAATGGAGCGTAGCTACCTGTGTCAATGGAGCGTAGCTACCTGTGTCAATGGAGCGTAGCTACCTGTGTCAATGGAGCGTAGCTACCTGTGTCAATGGAGCGTAGCTACCTGTATCAATGGAGCGTAGCTACCTGTAGCATTAGGGTGTAGCTACCTATGCCAATATACCTACAGTGCCTTCGGAAAGTGTTCACACCCCGTGACTTTTTCCACATTTTGTTACATTACAGCATTATTTTAAAATGGATGAAAAAATAATTTAAAACAATTCTGCAAAACTCTGCTCTACACACATTACGCCATAATGACAAATTGAAAAGTTTATTTTTTTTAAATTTTAGCAGATGTATTAAAAACAGAAATACCTTATTTACATAAGTATTCAGACCCTTTGCTACGAGACTCGAAATTGAGCTTAGGTGCATCTTGTTTCCATTGATCATCCTTGAGATGTTTCTACAACTTGATTGGAGTCCACCTGTGGTAAATTCAATTGATTGGACATGATTTGAAAAGGCACACACCTGTCTAAATAAGGTCCCACAGTTGACAGTGCATGTCAGAGCAAAAACCAAGCCATGAGGTCGAAGGAATTGTCCGTAGACCTCCGAGACAGGATTGTGTCGAGGCACAGATCTGGGGAAGGGTACCAAAACATTTCTGCAGTATTGAAGGTCCCCAAGAATACAGTGGCCTCCATTCTTAAATGGAAGAAGTTTGGAACCACCAAGACTCCTAGAGCTGGTCGCCCGTCCAAACTGAGCAATCGGGGGAGAAGGACCTTGGTCAGGGAGGTGGCCAAGTACCTGATGGTCACTCTGACAGCGCTCTAGAGTTACTCTGTGGAGATGGGAGAACCTTCCAGATGGACAACCATCTCTGCAGCACTCCACCAATCGGGCCTTTATGGTAGATTGGCCAGGCGGAAGCCACTCCTCAGTAAATGGCACATGACAGGCCGCTTGGAGTTTGCCAAAAACACCTTAAGACTCTCTGACCATGAGAAACAAGATTCTCTGGTCTGATGAAACCAAGATTGAACTCTTTGGCCTGAATGCTAAGCGTCACATCTGGAGGAAACCTGGCACTATCCCTATGGTGAAGCATGGTGGTGGCAGCATCATGCTGTGGGGTTGTTTTTCAGCGGCAGGGACTGGGAGATTAGTCATGATTGAGGCAAAGATGAACGGAGCAAAGTACAGAGAGATACTTGATGAACACCTGCTCCAAAGCGCTCAGGACCTCAGACTGGGGCGAAGGTTCACCTTCCAACGGCACAACGACCCTAAGCACACAGCCAAAACAACGCAGGAGTGCCATGGAAAAGTATCTGAATGTCCTTGAGTGGCCAAACTTGAACCTGATTGAACATCTCTGGAGAGACCTGAAAATAGCTGTGCAGAAACGCTCCCCATCCAACCTGACAGAGATTGAAAGTATCTGTAGAGGAGAATGGGAGAAACTCCCCAAATACGGGTGTGCCAACCTTGTAGCATCATACCCAAGAAGACTCGATACTGTAATCGCTGGCAAAGATGCTTCATCAAAGTACAAACATGTTTTTGCTTTGCCATTATGGGGTATTGTGTGTACATTGATGAGAAGAGGAAAAAAACGATTTAATCAATTTCAAAATAAGGCTGTAACATAACAAAATGTGGAATAAGTCCAGGGTATCTGTAGACTATTTTGCTTGTCATTCTTCATCTACCCTATAGGCCTGTTTCATAAAGCCACCCTCACAAATACAGTAGCCTACAACCAACTGGGAAGCTGGGTTTATATTGAGATCCCCTTCCCAATCACCAGCTGTAGGGACAATATGATTATCCACTAATCTACATGCGAGTAAAGAGGCTTTCAGATATTTATTATTCATTTGCTGAGAGACCCGTTGCTTGTAATAAGTAGATGGATGAAAAACAGCAGCCCAATCCTTTAGATACAAGAGTGCCACTGACCTGTTCCTATCTCTTTCAGTCAAGCCGAACATCGCATGTCAGGAGTGTGAATGTTATGTTATGTTAACGCATGAAAGGACATTGTAGACCTATTACATACTGATGTTATTCAATTATTATTATTTGTATTGGATATTATATTGGATAATATTATCATTATACTATTATTGGATATTATATTGGATAATATTATCATTATACTATTATTGGATATTATATTGGATAATATTATCGTTATACTATTATTGGATATTATATTGGATAATATTATCATTATACTATTATTGGATATTATTATTGGATATTATTCAGAACAGTTTATTTATCTCATATCACAATGAGATCGTTCTGTAAATGTTATTTTAGTTCCATGTAAGACTTTAAATTTTACCACAAGCTTTATCAATTCCTTTTTTTTAAGTTAAATCTATTTTTTGTGCCTTTTCAAGAATGTATCTTTCTGATTATCTTCTGCAAATTATTGGTGACACAAATACAAAATTGGGGTAAGGATAGACTTCCTGTTATAGTAGTGTTCAGAGTCTAGACTAGCCTGGGCCCTTCTCAAACCACAGCCTGGTGACCAATGTTGGGGTTGTCTTAGAGTGTATGTGTGACACCTAATGAATGTTTTTGTTTTATTTTAATTTCAGACCATTAGTCTGGGCCTAGGCCCTTCTCAGAAAGAAAGCCTGGTGATTTAGTTAAAATAACAATAAGTGACCATGTGTGTCCGTCCATCCAGGTACAGACCGACATCAATGTGGACACAAAGCAGCAGACTCTGACGGGCGTGGCCTTCCCTATGCAGCGAGACGCCATCCAGGCTCTGGAACAGTTCAGAGAGAAGAAGATCAACTACGTACAGCTGGTAAGTATAGTACATCATAATATAGTATATACTAATATAGTATAGTACATCATAGTATAGAATAATACACTGCTCAAAAAAAATAAAGGGAACACTAAAATAACACATCATAGATCTGAATGAATGAAATAATCTTATTAAATACTTTTTTCTTTACATAGTTGAATGTGCTGACAACAAAATCACACAAAAATTATCAATGGAAATCAAATTTATCAACCCATGGAGGTCTGGATTTGGAGTCACACTCAAAATTAAAGTGGAAAACCACACTACAGCCTGATCCAACTTTGATGTAATGTCCTTAAAACAAGTCAAGATGAGGCTCAGTAGTGTGTGTGGCCTCCACGTGCCTGAATGACCTCCCTACAACGCCTGGGCATGCTCCTGATGAGGTGGCGGATGGTCTCCTGAGGGATCTCCTCCCAGACCTGGACTAAAGCATCCGCCAACTCCTGGACAGTCTGTGGTGCAACGTGGCGTTGGTGGATGGAGCGAGACATGTGCTCAATTGGATTCAGGTCTGGGGAACGGGCGGGCCAGTCCTTAGCATCAATGCCTTCCTCTTGCAGGAACTGCTGACACACTCCAGCCACATGAGGTCTAGCATTGTCTTGCATTAGGAGGAACCCAGGGCCAACCGCACCAGCATATGGTCTCACAAGGGGTCTGAGGATCTCATCTCGGTACCTAATGGCAGTCAGGCTACCTCTGGCGAGCACATGGAGGGCTGTGCGGCCCCCCCAAAGAAATGCCACCCCACACCATGACTGACCCACCGCCAAACCGGTCATGCTGGAGGATGTTGCAGGCAGCAGAACGTTCTCCACGGCGTCTCCAGACTCTGTCACGTGCTCAGTGTGAACCTGCTTTCATCTGTGAAGAGCACAGGCGCCAGTGGCGAATTTGCCAATCTTGGTGTTCTCTGGCAAATGCCAAACGCCCTGCACGGTGTTGGGCTGTAAGCACAACCCCCACCTGTGGACGTTGGGTCCTCATACCACCCTCATGGAGTCTGTTTCTGACCGTTTGAGCAGACACATGCACATTTGTGGCCTGCTGGAGGTCATTTTGCAGGGCTCTGGCAGTGCTCCTGCATGGAGGCGGAGGTAGTGGTCCTGCTGCTGGGTTGTTGCCCTCCTACGGCCTCCTCCACGTCTCCTGATGTACTGGCCTGTCTCCTGGTAGCGCCTCCATGCTCTGGACACTACGCTGACAGACACAGCAAACCTTCTTGCCACAGCTCGCATTGATGTGCCATCCTGGATGAGCTGCACTACCTGAGCCACTTGTGTGGGTTGTAGACTCCGTCTCATGCTACCACTAGAGTGAAAGCACCGCCAGCATTCAAAAGTGACCAAAACATCAGCCAGGAAGCATAGGAACTGAGAAGTGGTCTGTGGTCACCACCTTCAGAACCACTCCTTTATTGAGGGTGTCTTGCTAATTGCCTATAATTTCCACCTGTTGTCTATTCCATTTGCACAACAGCATGTGACATTTATTGTCAATCAGTGTTGCTTCCTAAGTGGACAGTTTGATTTCACAGAAGTGTGATTGACTTGGAGTTACATTGTGTTGTTTAAGTGTTCCCTTTATTTTTTTGAGCAGTGTATATTATAGTACATCATAGTATATTATAATATAGTACATCATACATTAGTGTAGAATAATATAGGATAAAATGTAGTATAGTACACAATTATAGAATAGTACATACTAGTAGATAATAATATAGTATAGTACATCATAGTATATAATAATATTATATACTACATCATAGTATTGTGTGTATAATAGGATAGAGTAATATAGTATAGAATGATATAGTATAGAATGATATGGTATTGTATAAAATAATTTAGTACAGAATAGAATGATATAGAATAATATAGTATAGTATAGTATGGAATAGTATAGTACATCATAGTCTATAATAATATAGTATTGAATGATATAGTATAGTACATCATAATATAGTATAGAATAATATTGTTTAGAATGTAGTATAGAATAATATAGTATAGAATATTATAGTACATAGTATATAATAATATATTATAGTCTAGAATAATATAGTATAGTCTAGAATAATATAGAATATTATAATATATGATAGAATAATATAGTATAGAATGATATGGTATTGTATAAAATAATATAGTATAGAATAATATAGTATAGTACATCATAGTATAGAATCATATAGTATAGTACATCATAGAATAGAATAATATAATCTAGAATAGTATAGTCTAGAACAATACAGTATAGAATGGTATAGTACGTCATAATATAGTATATGATAATATATTGTATAGAATAATATAGTATAGTTTGGAATCATATAGAATATTATAGTACATCATAGTATATAATAATATATTATAGTCTAGAATAATATAGTATAGCCTAGAATAATATAGATAATTATAATATATGATAGAATAATATAGTATAGAATGATATGGTATTGTATAAAATAATATAGTATAGTACATCATAGTATAGAATCGTATAGTACATCATAGAATAGAATAATATAGTCTAGAACAATATAGTATAGAATGATATAGTACGTCATAATATAGTATATGATAATATATTGTATAGAATAATATAGTATAGTACATCATAGTCTAGAATAATATAGTATAGAATGATATGGTATAGTATATAATAGTATAGAATGTAGTATAGAATATTATAGTACATCGTATATATAGTATTGTATAATATAGTACAGAATAGAATAATATAGATCATAGTATATAATATATTATTGTACATCATAGTATAGTACGTCATAATATAGTATATATTAATATAGTATGGAATCATATAGTATAGAATAATATAGTATAGTACATCAGTCTTGAATAATATAGTATAGAATGATATGGTATAGTATAGTACGTCATAGTAAATCATAATATAGTGTATAATAAAGTGTATAATAATATAGTATATAATAATATAATAGAGAATTATAGTCTAGAATAATACAGTATAGTCTAGAATAATATATAATAGTATAGAATAGTGTATTATGGAATGATATAGTATAATACATCATAGTATATAATAATATAGGAAAGTATAGTATAGTAGAGAGACGCCACCCAGTATCTGGAACAGTTGAGAGAATAGGACCAACAAGTACAGCTGGTGAGTGTCAGTACTGTCTGGCAGTCTCACCTCCTTTTATTAGAGCACAGAGACAGACAATCTCTATGTTGTTTCATTAGCAGTAGGTGTCTCTGACTAGCTTGTTTCTGGATTCAACAATGCCATATACTTGCCAGAGAAGACTACAGTGTGATGGCTAAAACACAAACTAACTGGCACCATGTTACATGATACTCAAAGCCTTATTGTATTGGATGGTTTACACTACAAGCTTATTGAGGACTGTTTTTGAAAAAATGCATCACCGTCATCATCATCTGTATCAACAGGAGATAGATTTTAGGAATGAGTGTATCAAGCTGTCCAGCACCACTCCTACAGACCTGAAGGAACTGCCCAAGAGGATCCCCAAGGATGCAGCTCGATACCACTTCTTCCTGTACAAGCATTCCCATGAGGGAGACTACCTCGAGTCTACAGGTAAAGGCAACACATTAAAACATTATGACAATACAGTTCATATTACGGCATATTTTTTTAATACGTTGATATTATACCACACAATTATTTTTTGCTTGATCTACTCCTATTCATAATTTATGTTATTAAAATGTAATATCAATGTGATAAAGTGGTATTTTAAAGTGGTTTTCTATCTGTGTTGCAGTGTTCATCTACTCCATGCCAGGGTATAAATGTAGCATCAGAGAGAGGATGCTCTACTCCAGCTGTAAGAACCCTCTCATCGATACTGTGGAGAGCAACCTGCGCATTCAGATAGCCAAAAAGGTAAGTGCTGGGTCGTGTTCATTATACAACCTGCGCATTCAGATAGGTAAGAGCTGGGTCGTGTTCATTATACAACCTGCGCATTCAGATAGGTAAGAGCTGGGTCGTGTTCATTATACAACCTGCGCATTCAGATAGGTAAGAGCTGGGTCGTGTTCATTATACAACCTGCGCATTCAGATAGGTAAGAGCTGGGTCGTGTTCATTATACAACCTGCGCATTCAGATAGGTAGGAGCTGGGTCGTGTTCATTATACAACCTGCGCATTCAGATAGGTAGGAGCTGGGTCGTGTTCATTATACAACCTGCGCAATCAGATAGGTAAGAGCTGGGTCGTGTTCATTATATCACACTGTAGCTAAATGTTTTGCAACAGAACATTTAAACATGCACTTCAGATTATATTCATATCAAGTCAGATAGTCTATCCATTTTCATTTGGAACCTGATGTCTCGTAGACCGACTGTGTAAACATAAGCATCTGACCAAAAATACATTCGATTTTTGTTCTGGGTTAACCCATATTATTTGGTACCTAATGAATACAACTCCGGTTCACTGCAGTGTGTCACATGAGTTTCAACAGTTAAAAACAGTCCTGTGAAAATACTGTAACATTACTATATTTTTGCTGCAATGTATTTTTTATAGAATAAGTCTAGTTTGCCCCTCAGTGATGGGATCTATTGTATTCCTATTAGTATAAGTATCTCTACTAACTGAAGCATTCTGATTCCCTACCCTAGCTGGAGATTGATAACGGTGATGAGCTCACCGCAGAATTCATGTACGAAGAGGTCCACCCTAAGCAGCACGCACACAAGCAGGCCTTCCCTAAACCTAAAGGCCCCGCGGGAAAGAAAGGGGGGCGCCGGATCACTAGACCACCAGGGGATGGGGAAGAAGACTAATAAAACACCCCTCCATTTTAGTCCACAATGGAACATTCCGCTTAGTATGTAAGAACCCTTTATCTGGTGGAGTCCCAAATGGCCCCCCTATGCACTTTATAGTGCACTACTGTTGACTAGGGCCTATAGGGCTCTGGTTAAAAGGAGTGCACTATATAGGGGATAGGGTTCTATGTAGGACATAGACCATTGACATGAATCCCTCCTAATGCCCTTTAACCTCATAGACAACCAGCCTGTAGACTATATGAACTATGCACACACAGACCACCACACTAATATAAGCCATGACACTCAAACCTGTGAACTTACTTACATTAGTAGCTTGTTATTTAGACAGTAGGTGCTGTGTTTTCATAATGATGAGAGGAAGAGGGAGAGAGCGAACATTTCCCTTTAGAGCTATAGCTAATGTTTTTTGGTTTCTCATATTATTCGTTTTTTTTTAAAGATCTATGGTTCCCAATCCTGGTTCTGGAAGGCTGTCTGACAATGTTGTAGCAGTTCTATAATGCGTTGTGTAAAGTCAATCAATAGAGAATGTTGTTCCACAAATAGAGAGGGATCCCCTAGACTTTGAAAACGTTTTGCTATGGTGTGCCTAATGAATAGCACCATGCTGATGTAGAAGCTTGGTTTGGGAGAGAAGAGAGGCCATGTGTGGGTCTGTGGATGTTGTTAAGAAGTCTAATGCTTTTGAATACATTTTACAGTATGCATCTAATTTGTACTACCAATGCCATGTCCATAACAACTATATGATTACCAGTCAGTCCAAAATCTAGTTAGTGATTTCTCTTTCCATGTTCTTTTACTGAAGAATGAAAAATCCGATAGAAAGTATTTTTCTAGGTCTGTGATGTACTGTATGTATGTATGGTGTTCTGCGACTGAGAGGTCACCGCCTGAATCAGTTGAGTGTCAACCGTTATCTGTTTGTCGGTCTGTTTGAGAGAGAGAGTGCCTGGGTGTGTCCGGAATGGCAACCCATTCCCTATATAGTGCACTACTTTTGACCAGGGCCCATCGGAAAAGGCACCCTATTCCTTATATAGTACACTACTTTTGACCCAGGTGCCATTTCAGACGCAGACCTGTTTGTCAATCAGGGTTGCTTGTTTGTGCATTTCACATCAGTGATATTAATCCCACATAATATGCAATGCTTTTCAACCACAATGCTGCAGGTTTTTCCCCACGTGACAATGTGTGTATGCATGTGATGTTTATTAGAGCCACAATGAAGGGAAGGGACTGTGATTCCCAGGTAAAATGTCATGGAAGACCTGTCTACTGATTCCATGAAAAGGAAAACCACTATGACATGTTCATCCTGTACTAGATTACTATGACTTTAGAACATTCTGAAGGAGTCCTAGTTCCTTGAAACTATCATGTTATGTAATGTCTCAAATGTTTTTTTTCTATTCATTAAATTATGTAAGGAAATTAAATAAATTAAAATATTTAAATTACATTCACTAATGTGTTTCTTGACTGATATATTATTATTAGTAGTAGCAGAACTACTATGCAAGCCTATTGACCACTGAGAGGTGTGAGTTTACTGAATAAAGCATTGCTCTCTGAATAGAGTTGGCAGTGAAGGGGGAAATAGTAGGCCAAATCTGCATTTCCCATCACGTTGTAATCCCACTCATTGGCACCAGTGGTAAGGGCAAACCTTTGGCCTGGCACATGAAAGATTACAATGAATAAGTAATGTTGGCTGGCTGCAGATCAGTGTATGTCAGATGATACAAATTAAACGCATACCTGCTACATGCCTAATCTGTAATAAACCTTTGTAATAATGTAGACCTCAATGAATGAAAATGTGTTTCCAGTTATCTCAGAGCATTATTTTACCGTGACACACATAACTTAAATACAGCCTATTCATGCAGTTCAGCAAATCAGAAATGACCTTTTAAATGCAAGTTGTTTGTAAAAAAATACTAATGATTTACTTATGATGTATCTCTCTAGTCTATACTGTGCAATATACTTATTAGCAGGTGATTAGTCATCAGAAGACCAGAACAGTACTGTCTGAGACAAATAAAATAGCACTTTCCCTTTAAGAACTTGTCGTCACATGACATGATGCGGGAGAAACACAATCTCATGCTACAGTTGCACATGTGTTTGTTTATTAGACATTTATTGCTACAAATCTGTCGTTTTAGGACATTTATTATTGCATTCATTTATAATTAGATGATATAAGTGAAATGACAAATTGCTTAAAGACTATGATTTCTGCTGTTGGTTGAGCTTGGTGAACAGTAACGTTTCCTAACAGTGTTAGCTAGCTAGCTACAATGTTATAGTGTCACATTGATTCATTTAGAAAATGAAACATTTGTAGCACGGGCACTTCACTCTACACATTACATAACTGGTAAGACCGTTACTCTGGCTTAATACATGGCTTCTGATGATCAATTCATTGATTTTACATAACTTGGGGTATAATATTGGTTTTATCCCTTTATTTGCGACAGGACAGTCTATCTACCATGACTATGAAGGAGGAAGCCCTGAGTGTCCCCGAGTGCTACATCTCAGCACATGAAGGGTTCTATGGAACCATCAAGAACTCCACCAGAGACTTTGTAGTCACAGAGATAGACATCCATGGCCAGATGGTCACTAAACCCAGTCTATCTGATGTTCCTCAATCATCCAACATTACTGACGCATGCCCAGGTGCCAAGTCTGAAGGAAAGACAAATATTATTAGCCCAAAACATCAACACAACCTCAAAGAAGAGAATTGTCCTCTGGTTGTAAAGGATGTGGATTCAGAACCTGTACCCGGTCAGAATGGTGGCATAACATCCACAGCCAGCCAAGACTGTTTTGACCTGAGCATGATACTGGGTCAGGCTGTCTGTGAAGAGCTAGAGCAGTTCACTGCTTTATTGAGAGAGGCGTCATCAAGTCCCAATGATGGCGTTGAGAAGAAGCTGGCCAACCAAGAATCATCCAATGGCAGTGAGAAGAAGATGGCCAATCAAGAGTTATCCCTGGGTTCATTCCCAGACAAACACCAAAGAGCTAACTTCCACCGCGCTGTTCGACACAACTTTCCCTTCCTGTTGACAGTAACCAACCAATCAGAAATCAGGGTTAAGGAGGACCCAGACTTTAAGTTCCTATCAGGTTTGGTCACCGAGGAGGAGGCCGAAGACTTTATCAGGTTCATCGACACCAAGATGCCTAACTCTGTGTACACATTCAGGGGTGATGACAGTAAGGAGCACAGGACGGCAGTGCACCACTTCCTCAGTAGACGGTTTGGTAAACTGGTGGAGACCAAGAGCTTCAGTGACCAGCAGCAGAAGACTACGGCTATTACGGTGAGGTTGAGAGAAAAAGGGAAACCCAGGAAGAGGACGGCTGACGACAGTAAAGAGGAAGAGGTCTATACAGGTGAGAGATCTATAGAGAACTTCACAGACTATGTTTCTCTCCTATGTCTATCTATTTCTGTTTACTCTGTTTCCTATTTCTCTCTCTCCGTTTACTCTCTCTCCTATTTCTCTCAATTTCTTTACTCTTGTCTCTCCTATTTCTCTCTCTGTTAACTCTGTCTCTCCTATTTCTCTCTCTCCGTTTACTCTGTCTCTCCTATTTCTCTCTCTCCGTTTACTCTGTCTCTCCTATTTCTCTCTCTCTGTTTACTCTGTCTCTCCTATTTCTCTCTCTCCGTTTACTCTCTCTCTCCTATTTCTCTCTCTCCGTTTACTCTGTCTCTCCTATTTCTCTCTCTCCGTTTACTCTGTCTCTCCTATTTCTCTCTCTCTGTTTACTCTTGTCTCTCCTATTTCTCTCTCTCCGTTTACTCTGTCTCTCCTATTTCTCTCTGTTTACTCTTGTCTCTCCTATTTCTCTCTCCGTTTACTCTTGTCTCTCCTATTTCTCTCTCTCCATTTACTCTGTCTCTCCTATTTCTCTCTCCTACTTGATATGCTTTCCTCTTATGATGCTGTATGTACAGCAAGAAGAATGTTATTAGCCCAAGTAAGCATTTCACTGTTTATATCTGCTTTAAACTGTATGTGACAAATAAACGTATCCTTTGATTTATCCTCCCCAAATCCTGAACATGGACCCCACAAAACTGACCTTAAATCAGTGTCTAAGACCAACCTCATCCCACTCATAACATTCTATTCCCCTAGCCATACTTGCATACTACTTAGAATGAAGCAATGTGTTGGGCATGCATTCTAGGAAGTTAGTGTGGATACTATTGGCATGGGTTTCCTCCCCCTGCAGCGTTCACTCTGAGGAAGGAGAACCAAGAGACTCTGGAGGCTATCAGCTACATGGCAGCTGTCCTGGGGGTGCTGCCCTCTGACTTCACCTACGCTGGCATCAAGGACAAGAGGGCCGTCACCTACCAGTCCATGGTGGTCAAGAAGATCTCACCACAACGGTAGATACAGTACGGTTGTTAGATAGGATGTGTTGCTGTTTCCATTCAAAATCCCTTTCTTAGCCTATGTGCTAACATGCTAGTCCAGTGAGTTCACTGTCCACTGATGCATATCCTGTCCTCCTCATGGGGACCGGTCAGACTTGTGCTGATGGGAGGGATGTGTGTTGTCAGGCTGAGAGAGAAGGCCAGTGAGTTTGAGAGGAGGGGGGTAGTCCTCTCCTCTGTCCGCTCCGTCCCTGAGCCTCTTCATCTGGGTAGACTCCAGGGGAACCACTTTGACCTGGTGGTACGGGATCTGAGACCACACCAGGGTCATGACACACTGATGGAGCTGGACTCACTAGTGCAGGAGGCTGTGGAGAACGTAAAGGTGAGACACTCCTAGAGATGGGACCTTTTTTAATCTGTGGCCTCCATTCAACCCTGGTCCTGGAGAGAGAGGGTTTTGTCCAGCCCAGCACTGATGCACTTTGATAGTCGGTGCACTTTGATAGTCATTTCCACTGCACTGTAACTAATTGAGGAGTGTTCTTCTCTGATCTGTAGTGAGAAGTTATTAAATGTCAATCATTTTAGGTCAAGGGGTTTGTGAACTACTATGGACCTCAGAGGTTTGGGACTGGACAGAGTGTTCAATCTGACCGCGTTGGACTGGCCCTGCTCAAAGAGGAAATGGTACATTTACATCTTCTGTGTTCTTATATTACAACAAACTGAAAACAGTGAATGTGAATGTTTCTATTTGTTCTGTCTGACTTATGGTGTGGGTTGTCTTTCATGTGTCTCAGGTGGCAGCTGTCCGTCTGTTCTTCACACCAGAAAAGGGTGATGACCCTCAGAGCGTTGCCAAGAGACACTTCCTCCAGACTGGTGAGACATTCCTGCTTACACTAGTCACCATTTCCTCTTTACCATGTTCTCGGTTTTTATGGACCCAGCTTTTTTCAGATGAACAATACATATATTTAATTTTCTACTCTTCTCCATTCTAACCCTTTTCCTCCACCCCTCTCCTCCCTCATCTCCACAGATAATGCTAAGGAGGCCCTGTCTCTGATGCCCATGTCCAAGGCCAGAGAGAGGATGATGCTGAGGGCCCTCCATCGCTATGGGACGGGCCCAGAGGGCTGCACCCGTGCCTGGCTCAGCCTGCCCCATGGGATGAGGGTCTTCTACCCCCATGCATACAGCAGGTCGGGATTTATATCACCTGTTATACTGCTTTAAGTATTCTGAATCCTTTATTCTTCATGGTTCTATTTGTATTCCTACTTCCTCTTCACTGAAGTATACTATATCAATAAAGATTGGTTTGATTTGCAGCCGGGTCTGGAACGAGGCGGCTGCACACAGGCTGGCCACGCTGGGCCACAGGGCCAGGCAGGGAGATCTGGTCTGGAAGCAGAGGGGAGAGGAGGGGATAGAGGCGGGAGAAACCAGCTTACCTCAGGTAGTTCAGTTACAGGATGACTTAATAACAGAGTCAAATAAACTGTCAAAGTCACTTGTGTAAATCATTTTTCATCGGCGCTAGAGAGTTGGCCACTAGGCTCTATCTGTGAGTATGACACCCAGTGATACTGTCTCACTGAGATTGAACCAGTCATAAAGATGGTACTGAGATGGACCTTTGCACTCTCTACTCCTCCAGATTCATGTTGTTACTGCTGCAGAGGAGGAGGAGGAAGTCTACTCGCTAGGACAGGTATGTACACACACGCACACACACACACACACACCTGTCCACTCCCCTTTTCTACAGTACCTTGTACCATTCTAACTATTAATCTGCTATGCAAACATGGGTGTGTTGTCTGAGTGCGTTGCCAAGTTGAAATACCGAGCCCGGTGAAACCTACATCCCCAAAACACTACACAAATCAACTGGATTGTGATTCTATTGAATCCATTGTTTACTTCTTCTGTGCTCTTCAATCAGGTGGTTCTTCCCATGCTTGGCAACAGTGTGAAGTACCCAGAGAACCCTGTAGGGGGCTGGTACCAGGAGAGACTGGCGAGGGACGGACTACAGAGCTGTCGTTTCAGAGTCACTCCTCTCAAACTAAACCTCCCTGGCTGCTACCGCCCCTTACTGGCCATCCCACATAACCTCACTTACAGGCTGAAGCAGGGCCAGAGAGCTGGGGAGAGGCAACAGGAGCACAATGGAAAGTCACAGGCTAGTGGAGTGGTACCACAGCACCCCGGCACAGACACAACTAGACCTGGAGGTCTGGAGAGGCAGAGAGGAGGGGAGAGCGTGCAGGGTAATGGAGAGGCGGAGTCAACGGTGCCGTACCCTGACACAGACACACCTAGCTTGACGTTGAACTTTGACCTGGACTCTTCCTGCTACGCCACCGTCTGCCTCAGAGAGATCATGAAATGTGACCCTTAGACTGGAGTCTTAGATGCTGTATGTGCTACTGTGTGTACAGTATTTTGATTAGTATTGTGTTTTGTATACAGTATGGCCTCTTGTGTACATGTAGGCTACTGCTACAGTATTGTGTTGTGTACACAGTATGGCCTCTTGTACATGTAGGATACTACTTCAGTGTTGTGTACACAGTATGTCCTCTTGTGTACATGTAGGATACTGCTACAGTATTGTGTTGTGTACACAGTATGTCCTCTTGTGTACATGTAGGATACTGCTGCAGTATTGTGATCGGTTTGCCGGTTCGTTGCCTGATTTGGCAGACATGTCGTTAATACAATAATGATTTGTTAATTTACTGACTGGATGAGAATTCTTCACAGTGGATTAGAGGTAGAATCACATTGAATGTTGAAGTGAATTTAGTTGTGTGAATGGAGAAGATCACTAGATGGTGATCACAGCCTGCACAGCAGGGCCACTAGATGGTGATCACAGCCTGCACAGCAGGGCCACTAGATGGTGATCACAGCATGGGCACTAGAGGTTCATCTCAGCCTACACAGCATGGCCACTAGAGGGTGGTCACAGCCTACACAGCATGGCCCCTAGAGGGTGATCACAGTCTACACAGCATGGCCACTAGATGGGGATCACAGCCTACACAGCATGGCCACTAGATGGTGATCACAGCCTACACAGCATGGCCCCTAGATGGTGATCACAGCCTAAACAGCATGGCCACTAGATGGTGATCACAGCCTTCACAGCATGGCCACTAGAGGTTCATCTCAGCCTACACAGCATGGCCACTAGAGGGGGATCACAGCCTACACAGCATGGCCACTAGAGGGCGATCTCAGCCTACACAGCATGGTCACTAGAGGTTCATCACAGCCTACACAGCATGGTCACTAGAGGTTCATCTCAGCCTACACAGCATGGCCACTAGATGGTGATCACAGTCTACACAGTATGGCCACTAGAGGGGGATCACAGCCTACACAGCATGGCCACTAGATGGTGATCACAGCCTACACAGCATGGCCCCTAGATGGTGATCACAGCCTACACAGCATGGCCACTAGATGGTGATCACAGCCTACACAGCATGGCCACTAGAGGTTCATCTCAGCCTACACAGCATGGCCCCTAGAGGGTGATCACAGCCTACACAGCATGGCCCCTAGAGGGTGATCACAGTCTACACAGCATGGCCACTAGATGGGGATCACAGCCTACACAGCATGGCCACTAGATGGTGATCACAGCCTACACAGCATGGCCCCTAGAGGGTGATCACAGCCTACACAGCATGGTCACTAGAGGTTCATCTCAGCCTACACAGCATGGCCACTAGATGGTGATCACAGTCTACACAGCATGGCCACTAGAGGGGGATCACAGCCTACACATCATGGCCACTAGATGGTGATCACAGCCTACACAGCATGGCCCCTAGATGGTGATCACAGTCTACACAGCATGGCCACTAGAGGGGGATCACAGCCTATACATCATGGCCACTAGATGGTGATCACAGCCTACACAGCATGGCCCCTAGATGGTGATCACAGCCTACACAGCATGGCCACTAGATGGTGATCACAGCCTTCACAGCATGGCCACTAGAGGTTCATCTCAGCCTACACAGCATGGCCACTAGATGGTGATCACAGCCTACACAGCATGGCCACTAGAGGGTGATCACAGCCTACACAGCATGGCCACTAGAGGGTGATCACAGTCTACACAGCATGGCCACTAGATGGTGATCACAGTCTACACAGCATGGCCACTAGATGGTGATCACAGTCTACACAGCATGGCCACTAGAGGGTGATGGCGCCTCATGAGTTGTTTATCAGATTAACAAGTTAATTCATACCTACTTGAAGGTACAGTAACTGAGTAAAACATGTTAACACTAGTCTGTCTCTCTTTAGATGCCAGTACTGGACAAACTCTTGCCAAGCTAAATTAGGATAATGATCATTTGATCTGATAGAACAGGTTAGAACCGCCTAAGTCTATGCCTGTCCGTACCCAACAAGTCATTGCTATGCTAATCTTTAATTTAAAAAAAATATTGCAACAGCAGCTGGGGGAATATTCAAGGGAACTAATATGAAATGTAATGAAGCATAAAACCAATATATATAATATAACTCCCTCTCATCATGCTCCAGCCTCTGGGTGGCCTTCTGAATAAAATTCAGACAGCTTGGCAGCATCTCAAATAGCTCCCTACTACCTTTATAGTGCCAGGGTTCTGGTCAGAAGAAGTGCACTATAAAGGGAATAGGATGCCATTTGGGACAGACAGCGTTTCTCCTGTCAGTCATTGATAGATCATTGGTAGATTTCAGACTAGATTTTTCTAAAGGCAGGACCATATCAAATTCCTGTCATGAATCATTTTATTTGATTCTTCACTTCCATGTTTAACTTCTGTTAGTGATGTGAAAGCATTACTGTTGGAGAGTAAGTGTGGTATGTCTGAGCTTGGGTTTGTGGGTTCTGACTTGTAGTCGAGACTCAGGCCAAAGCAGCGTTTGGTGAAGTACCTGCCTGTAGGGTTAGGGGAGAGTGTCTGAGTGCCAAAACAGAAGGAGTGTACAGCGGACAGTATTAACTCCTCCTGAGGAAATCTCAACTTTTTGGGACTTTTCCCCTGAACAACGGGATCTATTTATCTTTCAGTACCTCTGATATGTTGCAAGTCAAGGCCTTGGAGGGAATAGACGGACGTGGAAAGTGTTGTTTTGAATATGACAGGCTGACATAAGGCTACATAATGGGTCATAGCGTCTTAATAGCATGGTGGTACACCTCCCCCTCCCTATAGGCTAGTACAACTGGAGAGCCTTTCCAACGTAGCTGCATGGTGTTTAGAGGTCAACCATCAAGCAGTCTTGGTTGTAGGTGTAGTTTTGATTTGGGGTTTGAAGTCTGAACTGCGATGGTTCTGTCTGTGTCTGTGTCCTGCTTAGCAGTGAGATGTGAATGTCGCGCTAACTAGCCTGAACTCAACAGCCCTCATGGAGCATGTAGCCTACATCCCTGGGCCTCAGACACTTCCCTCCCATCAACCTGAATGTGTTTTAACTAGTGGATCTTATGTCAGCCCCAGCCCTGTTCTTCACCTTCTGAACAGCATCTCTTCATCTAAAATAAGGGCCTGATTTGCCCAGGAGTGTCTGTGAACTACTTAGACTTCACCACCATCGCACTGTGAGAAGTGATGTGT